>JAQPZY010001002.1:582500-950408 GCA_029931535.1 Margaritifera margaritifera | reverse complement strand
ATTTAAGAATTTTAGAAGAGCATGAATACAAAATAAAAACATACAATTTTAATGTTTCTTCAGGTGAACATGGAAGTTTTATAAACAAGTAAACCTCATACTGATTGATGTGAAACAGATCAATGTGATAGGGTTTACAGCAGTGGTTCCCAAACCCTGGGTGGTAGGTCATGACCCAAATGAAGTCCTCATGACCCTACACTGGTACTGCATTTTGGGTTACAAAAGATGGTATTTTTGGTCACGATCAAAAAAGTTTGGAACCACTGGTTTACAGGTTTCATAAAACTTAATTATTCATCAAGGCAAAGGTCTGTAATTGTTTTAGTACTCCAATTTTGAAAAAAAATAAGAAAATTTTGCTTTAGAAATTGTACAAATGGCCAGTTTGACTGCATAATGCTAAGAACTTATCATTATGACATCAGGTAGAAGATAATGATGTCATGACTATGTGGACTTCAAGAGATGACCATGTGACACAAAGAAATATCACTTATGACATGTTGGTGCCATCCAATGAAAAACCAAATCCTGTGAATTATGGAATAATGAGTTATCCTTAGTTTTGTTTTTGATGTTATTCTCATCATCATCATCATCAATAACAACAACACAACAACATATGGTGCTGTTGAACACTCAGCTAAAATAGCACAAAAAATGTACAATAAATTACTTTCAACTAGTGTACCTAAAAATGATGAAACTTGGCAAGGGGACTTGCATCTCAAGTATTACAACCTCATCCCAAAAGTTAGTCACTGTTGACCCATATTTTCACAATTTCACTAACTTGGGTTCAATCTCAAGCACTGTTAAACACATATATCCCCACTGCACACAAATAAGAAAAGAAAACATTATTGCATGTACCCTCAAAATCATAACATTGACAATGACATCTTTGTCACCAGAAAAGTGATAACTATGTCTGGATAATTACTTAGAAATAATATATTATATTTTATATAAACAAGAAAAGCCAGATATATTTTGTGCTGTAGATTTGAGAAGCATTTTTAACTATTTCCCGTTGGAAATTTATAGGGTAAAACTGTTTAAGATGCTTTAACTTTGGGAATTTAATACTAACGTGGATAAAATAATTTCATAAGGGAGCTAATAATGTACATTGCAAAATGGATATATGTCAGACTTTTTTATTGTAACTACCCCTGTGCATTGGCATCAGTGATAGCATTGGTGTCTTCACTAATAAATACATATATCTATGTACAGCCTCACTGCATATCAACATTCTTTGTTTCCTACATGTTTACAGGTCCTGAACAACAGTTTAGAGTGAGTGTCATAGCACTGACCCCCTGGGGCATAGGATGGGACTAACTTTGTACATAAATTTACATTAATTGCACATTCTTGGTAATATTTTTGCATTTATCTCATTTTTGTGTGTACACTGTAATAAATACCAATAGTCCTGGAACTATGAAATTGGGTTGAGAGGATGCATCTTGAGGAGTACTACAACCTTATCACAAAAGGTGACTTTGACCCAGAATTCCATGTTTCACTTAATTCTGTGTTTTAAATTCATTTCTCAAGCTCTGTTTATGCTGAAATCAAAGTAGATGATTGCATCCATCTCTATTAGTACCACACCTTGCAACAAAAGGTCATTGTGACCTACATTTCATATTTTATTGACTTAGGTCAAGTTTTGTGTTTAGCTCATGATCAAATAGGTTTTCTGGCACCTTGAATACATACTGTTGTACCTAAAAATCATGAAACTCTGCAAGGGGATTGCATCTCGAGTATTACACACTCATCACAAAACTAGGTCACTTTGACCCATATTTCACAATTTGCTAACTTGGGTTCAATCTCAAGCACTGTTCATGCCAGAATCAAACTTGTATTGGTTAAATTTGTTTATGACAACAGATTCATCCAACCATATATATCCTAGCCTGCTCAGAAGCCCCTTTCTGACTGGTGCAGTTGACAATATGAATATATACGTTTATTTGTTGTTAAACAGTCCTTAATAATGACTATTCATTTTATACTATGATTGGTTGCCCTCAACAGGCTAACTCTATTTTAGATGTGAATAAGTATAGGAATTTGGTGAGTGGAATATACGCTGCATGCTTTTTATGTGATTCCTCATGTGTAGTGGTTAATCAAGTACCATATATACTTGGCATATATGTCGAGTCCAACTGCAAAATGCATAGACCCAGATCTGCCGGCACATAATGCGTCGGCAGATCTGGGTCTATTAAGTTTGTAAGGACTAATCAGTTGAACATTATAAGATGGCAGATCAGGGTCTATGTTGTTTGCATTTGGACCCGGCTTATATGTGAGTATATATAGTAATTATGCATGGACCATGCTTGTACTAGGGGTTAATTGTTTTTTGTCACTTCAACCAGTAAAATCTGAATTTTAAGGGTGGACAATGACAACAGCCTCTGGAGCTGATTTTAAGCACAATGATAATTTTAAAGCATACAAAAAACAACATTAATATCTGGTTTTTATCGGTTCATTATAGTACCTCTACTTTAATACTGTAGAAAAAATGTTCTTCTATATAGATTTACACCTTGTATGCTCTGTCACAGTATCTAGGTAGGCAGGTAGGTAGGTGGCTTAAAGATATGTCAGATTATACTGGATTTACTGTACCTATTACAAATTTGAATTTTAAATTTTGAAATGACTCACATTTAAGATGTAAAAAGAAAAAAATGCAAAATATCTAATTAAAAAAGGGGCCATCATTTTGTTGTCAAGATCACTTCAGTCAGAACTTATCTTCTGCAATATAATTAATGTTTCGAATGGTGACTAGTGACTACTAAAAGCGGTGTCTAGGTGAGATATCATATGTAATTGTTGATTATACACTAGTTTAATATAAGAGGTTGTTGACATGAAGATCCAATTTTTCCATGCATATTTGTATTTGTGCGTCAAATTACTTGACAAGACAATAAAACAATTAAGGATTCACTTAATAATACTGAACATAATGTATGCTATTATGCTGATGGTAGTGAAATATCTATTAGAGCTACAGTAGCTATGTTACAAAACTTCTATTGAATATCAGGATCAAAAATGAATGTACAAAAACCTGGGCAATTTGGATTGGAGTATGATAAAAATCAAATGATTTTAATTTAGATAGAGACCAGGGACCTTCCAAGTTTAGGTGTACTTTCTTCAAGTCTAGTATATGATATCTGAGATTTCAATTTACCCAAGATAATGAAGATAGAATCAACTTTTAACAGTTGGAAAAAGTGGAATATTACTCTTTATGGAAAAATTACCATAAATAAATCCATAGTTAGATCTAAATTTATAGACCTGTTTCTAGAGCTGAAAGAAATAACTAAACATTCAAATCAGAGTACTTTTTCTGACTCTTTAAATAGTAAATTGCACATTATATCCTCAATGTCTTTACTAAATCCTTCCGATATTCAGAAACTTCTCTTCTTTGTTTCAGAGTTTCAATTGAATTATTCCATCCCCCCCCCTCCATTTTCAGTTCTTGACTAGGCCCTGCATACACATAAATGATTGATTTTAAGAAAATACTTACTTTTGGATTATATATTAATCACTTATTGCTTCAAAATCTTACCAAAATTGTTTGGAAAAATGTACTAGAAGAATGGGAAGAATTTAATAAGAAGTTGAAAACTTGTACAATTTAAAATGTTTTATTTTCACCAGTACGGTACACTTCAAATATGTTAGCATTACAATAGTTTCGTACAATAATAGATTGGCATGAAAAAGACATCCATAATATTATTAATATAGCTGCATGTGATGGTTCCTTCTACTCTTATGATGAATTATAAGTTATGTATGAATAGATAGGCACATTTTTATATTGTATTGTCAGTGATAAAGAAAATTCCTCAAACTTGTACAGATTTTATTGGAAATTTATGAAAAAATGAAAATTATCTAATATAAATGAAATTTGCTGTAGACCTAAGTTGTAATGTCAATTAATGATATTTCATCCATCTACTGATAGATTTTAATGAATTTAAAAAAGAGGGAGAACTTATTTTGTTTTAAATTCAGACTTGAAATGGAATAGAGTATTATTTGTATTCACACTGATAATATGAAACTGAAGTACTTTTAATTTAAAATATTGAATACAATCTTGCATACAAATGTATTTTTACATAAAGCCAGAATATTAGATAATGATAATCTGGTGTTGAATAGGAGGTGGAGTCACATGTACATTTATTATTTGAATACAGAAAAGTACATCATTTTGAATCAATTTAGAACAGTGGTTGAAGGATACTTTTAATACTAATAAGAAATGTTCACAAAAAAACTAATAATCATAACTGATCGTCCAAATGTTATTTACTTTGTGACTGTTGTAACAAAACAATTTATCCATAAATCACAATTGTCTAAATTACCTTTAAATTGTAAACTTGAGACTTGTTACATATTTTAAATTTGAGAAATAAATTTGAAAAGTAAAGCAGTTTAGTAAAAAATTCTTGTACTAATTGTCATACATGTATACATATTTTTATGCATATAGTTCATATGGCAATGTTTCACATATTGTAGCTCTTTGGTACCCACACTTTACTGGATGGGGGGTAGTCCAATAATGTAAGACGTCCACCCTGATAGTCTGATATTTTTCCATCATAAATATCAGGGGCGACGTCTTGCATTGTAAGACTTGGGACGGGGGAAGGGGGGGGGGGGTCTGAGAAGGCCCAAAATGTCATGAAATAAATATTCTTGCTCTGATTTGTACTAAAAAAAATATATACTAACTATATCCATTTTTAGACTTTCAACAAATAAATTTATCTTGAAGTAAATTAAGTTTTTACATTTTTTACCATTGTTCAAAAGAAACCACATAATTCGTGCAAAACTATGAGTAGGTTATATGCATAAGTCTCATCAGAGACATATAGATATCTCTGATCTCATGGTACGTTATGATACTAGGTGTAATTTCAGAAATGTGTAAGATTCACTCCCGACCATCGCCGCTAAGTAAACACCGAACTTGTGAATTTTGATGCAAGATTCACAGCCGACCGCCAGATCAAAAGATCTCGATAACATCTCGTAGCTGTGCGTGATTAAACGGGAGCACAATGGATGTATCCATAATGCTAGTTTGCCGCCAAACTTCACAAGTTCCGGCACTTTTCAAAACCGAATTACTCGGCGACGATGATGCCGAGTTGTCTGCCGCAAGAACACGCGTATTCAAACTGAGAAGGGAGGGGGGGGGGGGGATATTTCCGTCGACCCTATTTTGTGCATTGCTTCATCTTTCATTTAATCAAGTCATATTTGATAACATTTCAAAGGTAAATAAATTTTGAGTAAAAAATGCATCAGTTTGTATCAAGCCAATTCGTGTTTTATATGTTTCTGGTAACGGTGCAAGGAACAACGTCGAATTTCTAGGTAATGCCATTCGCAGAAACATCACTGCCCATAGTAAATATTCAATGCTCTTAAAGATAAATAAAAAACATCTATATTTTTTAAAAATTATTCTTTCATTTTTTTTATTAACTTTCTTTTTGTTGTTTAAATCCAATAACGAGTACTTCAGTTTTTGTTTCTAGAGAAGTTCCACAAATTCTAAATAGTATCTAGCTATTTCAGCTCTACATTGAAATCTTTTGAGGCCGATCCTTTCATTCTCGGGAGGGGGGGGGGGGGGCTAGGATTATTTTGAAAAATAGCTTTACAAAATAATCTTGCTCTGATTTGTATTGAAAAAGAGCTCATTGTACCCATGATATTATTTTGAAAATCAAAATTATCTTAAGAGAGACGTAAGAAACAACTATTCTGATTGGAAAGAAAATCCAAGCCCCACCCACCCACTCATTATAAAATAAAGGAATATATTATAATGTATACTCACCGAGTCGCTAGTTGAGGTGCAAAGAAAACATTTCTGAAGTGGACTTAAATACAAATAGGCCACGTGATCGATAAACGTAGGTAACATTGGCAAGCTGAGCTGATAATGACACCATTGTTTCCATAAAAAATAATTGGCAAATGCACGGGCAAATGCGACTTCAACCGTATTAGGTCCTAATGCCTAATGATCGCGTCACTGAGGGACCGATCATTTTAATATTATGGGGGTGGGGGAGGGGGCTAGGCTTTTGTGCAACAAAATCCCCGGCTCTTAAATAGCTTGAAAAAGTGTTCTTGCTCTGATTTATAACCAAAAAGATATAGTATATCCATTATATTAGTTATTAATTATCTTGAGATAAGTAAAATAAATAAATAAATATCCCGGCTATAAGGAAAATCACATCCCATCCCCACCCCATAATTAAATTATCGGTCCCTAATACCGGCTAACCTGCTTTATTACTCAAAGTAATTGATTTACAATATGACTAATTACATCGATAAGGCTACATAAAAGTGCTTACAATGAAATAGCTTCTTAAATGTGAAGAATTTAAAATGAAATGTCGACGTTTTAAATTGTCCATTGTCCCCGCATTGGAGTCTTTGAGTTTAATGTATGGTTTAATCCCCCACCTCCATCCCACCGCCACCCCCACCCCAAAAAAACAAACGAACGAAGAACAACAAAACAATTTTTTTTTTTTTTATTTCTGTTTCTAGGCTTGTCCAAATAGTGTTACCAAACGAAAGGCTTTAGAAGCTTTTAAAAGTGAAAAACCGAAGAAATTCAAAAATGTGTTGAATCAGGTTGATTTTAATGAAGAATTTAATGTTGTTGTTGTTATGCTTGTGTGCGGCGGGGTAGGGTGAGTTTATCATGGTATAACTAACAAACTGTCAGTTTCCGAATCACACAGCAAATAACGGCCGAATGGAAATTCGGCTAGTGATAGTTTATATAGTTATAACTGCTATTTCTATTAATTTAATTGATTATTTTATTTTCATCTTGCTTGTAGTTGAATATTTACTATCATTTTTAGAGTCTTCATCTAGCGTATGAATGCTGGTTTAGCATTCGGATCACATCGGCTATTTATGCGAAACAAAACTATGTTGGATTGACTTCGAAGTTTAGTCTGGTTCCGTTACCTGCTCTTCAGTTCGCTTCTCCCCGTAAAGAAAGTTGGCTGAGACCGGTCCGGGAAGCAGACTAAGATTCTGCGCAAACGTTATTCAGAATATTGTCGTTTCTTTCCGAAACAAGTTTTTTTTTCTTCTACCATGAGATGGAAAAGGCTCAGGAGATTCCGATAGATAGGTTACTGCATTCAGACCACCTCAGCTATTTATGCGAAAAAATATATGGTGGCGCTCTATCTCAGCACTGGTGAATACTGCTGTGTCTGCTCAAAATACGAAATAAGTTTTGCTATGCTGTCCTCGGCTTGGTTGATGGTAATGTCGGTAGTGGCATCATCGTCTGGAAACTCGTCTCTAGATACCAGGGTCAAAATGTCGTCGTTGTTGCCCTGTCTCTTCCATGTTGTCTATCATGCGTAGTCCTCAGCAGTCATCTCAACTTGGGTAGGAGGGCTTCTTATTAGGTCTCCGAGCTCACTTAATGGCATGTCATCTCCATCATCATCTTTGGCAGTAGTGGTTGGTGTCGGTATGATCTATACATGTCTAAAGCAGTTTGAGTTTGTAGTTGGTGTCACTGAACCCAACGCCGTCATTACCATATGTAGTGCCTGCCAAATATCCAGAGTTAGAACCTTGCCTTGCTCAGCACATTCAATGTAATGTCTAACCAGTTGTTTCCTGTAGTGGGCCTTGAATGCTCATATTATGCCTGCATCCATTGGCTGAATGTGTGCCGTTGTATTTGGTGGAAGGAAGTGTAGTTTTACATTGCGCTGTCAACAAGTATGATGTTGTGTTTGGCTTCCCTCATCAGTCTATCCAAGTCATTCAACCAGTTGATGAAAACTTCTGGCGTCATCCAAGCTTTGCAGTTGTGTCTGTATCTCATGTATGTGTCTGGGTTATAAGTTTTGCCAAACACCTTGATCAGTTGACTTTAGTGCTGAAAAATGGTTTCAATTTGATGGTCCCTGTTGCATTTGCAGTGAGCGCCACAGTGAATATATCCTATGACTTTTTGGTGCCTTTAATATTGTGGGTGGCTAGACTGTAGTTTGGCCACAGTTGGAAGAACAATCCAGTTTCTTCAAGGTTAACTATGTCTTGTGGGTCGTAGTCTTGCAGTAGTTACTGTAGTTTCTCTCTGCTGGTCTTCACTTTGTTCATATCAGCACTATCTGCTTCTCCCTCATACAATTTGTGTTTGATTTCCCGCCGATTCTTGTAGCATTGCAGCCAACCATGAGAATAGGTAAAGTCAGTGATGCCAAGTTGGTCTCCGAGTGTCTTTGCATTGGCAATGAGCACTTCATCGTTGACAGCGGCATGGTGGGCTGACATGTCTGAGAACAACATGAATATGGCATCATCGACTTGTTGATATTAGGCGTGGTGAGCATGGGTTACGTCTGCTGAGTCGGCAGGTACAGACAACCATTTGTCATTGTTTTTATGATGTCCGCAATTGTCAACTTGCCAATGTCTAAGGATGAGTCGGCTATAATATGCCGGCAGATATCTTGAATGGTAGCTTTTGGGTGATCTTCTTTGTGCTGGCAAATCGTTTTTATGCTGGCCAGTATCTCTACTCATCTACGCTTGCTTGATGGTGTCACCATCATAATGTAAAAAGTACAACTAATATAAATTGATATCTCACAGTTAAATGCATTATGGTAAACTAATAAAATGCAGTCATTTTTATAAGTCATATTTTACAACTGTTATAGCTGCTAATGAGCCGATGATTGATGTCACTTTTTATTCTGAAATGAAGCCCTATACTGTCCACACCTTAAATCAATCAACTTTATTAATACATATGTGAACTGTGATTGTTACATACAATTGGTAAACAACAAAGAGACTAAATGACACACTTAATTTATTAACCATATGCTATGTCAAAAGTGTGGACGATTTAATCCCAGTGTGTTTATTTAATTATTAACACCCCCATCAGCGACTAGCAAAAACAGACATTGTTTATACAATCACTGGTTACAATACGGTCACACTACTTTAAGTTTTTTCACACACATGATCATGTGATCAATTTATAACTTTAATGTGTCACTAGAATTTGACCAATCGGAGATTGATACATTGCCACACCTCCAAATTTGCATAGGTGAATCTGTGTTATCCGACTGACTGTATTTTCATATACGATTCTTCAGATTTTCTTATTTTTGGCCAGATTATTTCCAGATTATCAAGGCAAGTTTTATAGTAATTTTACACTTTGTTCCCCAATTTTTATTTCTGGATCTGGAATGCGGATTTCTTGATTAATGGAGCAAATTAACTTTTAGGAATCCCGTTTCCATTGAACTATGTCTGGATAGAGAGGTTTCTGGATAAACGGAGTCTGGATTAACGAGGTACCTATATATATATATATATTTTTTTTTTTTACTCCAAAAATAAAAAGTAAATGGATAATGTATTTGAGGAAAACAAGGTAGCATATGTAGTTTTTAAAGATGAGATAGTTGAAAATCTCAAAGAAAACAAAAAATGGAAAAATATATATTTTTTTATTTATGGCTCTTTATTCTTCCTGACGACACATTCCATAATACCGTTGCAGGTGGCAAAATACAAATACATAAATCACATGGAAGACAATACATTAAATTAGACCCAATTTCAGGACATATATATGGTCAAAAAATACTTGATTATATTTTTTTTTTTTCTTCCTTTATTTTGAAAAATTAAAGAAATTATTTACTTTTACTTCTAGGTTATCCTAATCATTTATGAGTGTATTATTTCAGCAAGATTTCTGTTTTAAGACAAAGCAAAAAGAGAAAAAGAAAATAAATTGCCAACCATGATGTTATTTTAGATATTCTGCAAAATCATTCTTTCAGTGAGAAGGAGATAGAAAAACTGTATATTTCATTTCATTCAATACATATTGTGCAAAAGATGACTTAAAGTAAAGAAGTTTCAACTAAGTAAAAGTTAATCCATGGCTCAATATTTAATTGTATGAAATGATACAAATTGGACCTAGTAGAAGTGACTACTATTGGTTTTTATAGCTACCATAATAAAGCGTAATACATTAGAAACTATTATTCCTTGCACAGACAATTGACAGATGAGAATGCTGACCTTTGATCTACAGTCCCAACAATCATATGGTATGTACATCCTGGGGGAATTTCTGTGGGGACTTTGATTGAAATTTCTCAGTGCAGGCTTTATAAAGAAACATTTAAAATGCTAAACCAAAATTTTGCACCAAAAAAACATACTTGGCAGATAATGGAATGTTAACTGATGATTTCTCATGATTGTGTCCAGCTCTTCAGGGGCTTTCTTTGTAGGTGAATCATCAATAATCTTTATAATCATCACCATCTTTGTGACTATCATAATAGTCCTCGTTATGGTCATCATCACTAAGAACGAATGCATGGAGAAGTAATCTATTAAATTAGCAGCTCTGACAACTCAATATACATTAACCGTATTAGATGCATGGAAGTCCTAACAAACCACAATTTGTCTCCTCCTATTCTGCTATGCCCATGCAAACTACAAGTATATCACAGCACCCATTCCCGGAAATGTACTGACTGTTATCACACATCCATTCATCCAGCTGATACAAAGCCCCTACATGAAGGAAATGTTGATGTTTTCATTACATGAATCAGTTTATGGTGCACTCGGGTTTTTAAATATCATTTGCTACTATTTTTAAAACTAGTCGAATTATACATGCATGAATTGGTGGGATTTCTCTCAACAAATAAATGTATCATTATTGGTGTTCAGATCAAACTGAATTCAACTAAATGCCCGCACACTCTGGAAGACATCTGATGAAATCCAATTAATCTACTAAACAAGTAATGCACCATTAGCCACAATAATTGTGTTGCTTGTTAACAAACAAGTTATTATCGAAAGGCAAATTATACCATCAAATAGTGTCTACTCGTACATATCATTCTTCTCGCAGTTTTCAAACTCACAGATTTTACCCCATGTTTTTTTTTTTTTTTGGTGGAGGGTCACATTTGCAAGGAAAGATAATTATTTGTTAATTTTAATTATATGACACAAAACTTTCGTATACATACATATCTGAAAATTTTACGGAAGATCTCAATAATAACTGTCTAATGGCATAGGTTTAGTATTCATTTTCCACTACTTTATGATTAAACCAAGACTATCTTCAGTTTACATCCACACACATGGTCATACATACATACATACATACATACATACATACATACATACATACATACATACATACATACATACATACATATGTACATACATACATACATACTTAGATACATAGATACATACATTCATACATACATACTAGATACTTAGATACATACATACATACATAGATACATACTTAAATGCATCCATACATAGATATATACATACTTGGATACATACATACTTAGATACATACATATACATAATTAGATATATAGATACATACATACCTACTTAGATACATACATATATACATAGATACATACTTAGATACATATATACATACTTAGATACATACATACTTAGATACATACATACATAGATACATACATACTTAGATACATACCTACTTAGATACATACATACTTAGATACATACATACATACTTAGGTACATGTATACATACTTAGATACATGCATACATACTTAGATACACACATACTTAGATAATAGATACATACTTACATAGATACATACATAGATACATACTTTGATACATCATACATACATAGATACATACATAAATACATAGATACATACATACTTAGATACATACATACATAGATACATATATACATACATATATACTTAGATACATACATATATACTTAGATACATAGATACACATATACTTAGATACATACTTTCATACATACATACATACATACATACATACATACATACATACATACATACATACATACATAGCCCACCCAGATTGGACTTGCTCACACTATCAGCTAGTTATAATAAGCAGATATTAAGGCACTACTTCAGTTGCAATATAAAACATACATACATACATACATACTTAAATACATACATACATACAGACATACATAACATATCCCACCCAGATTGGACTTGCTCAAGCTAAGACCAAAACAGGCCTGCGTGCATAAAAGCTAATTAAGAAGATATTAAGGCACTCCTTCAATTGCATAAAAAAACACTTTCCATACCACGGGATTGTTTACATTTCATTTTTACCAGCCTTGTCTCCTGTGAATTTAAGAATCATTAGAACTACTCTAACTGAAAGTTGTACCACAGAAAGTTTCCAAATCATACAGTGTAATTCATTTTGTACATTATTTTGTATTATTTTTAATATATATACTGACATGCATTTCTTTTTTTTAAACAAAAAGTAATCTACATTCATCACACATTAAGCAAAAGAGTGCTATCACATTCTATACACTTTTTCAATCTTTTGGGGCTTGATAATCTTATGTAATACACCTGTTATAGATTTGCTGAACTGATAGTTCCTATGGAAACCAAGCCATGTTAGAAAACCCAAAATTACTATAATTTAATAGGAAAATAAAGAGCATCTTAGATTGAAAATTCCTGAACATTATCAAAATGGGGGGTATTATTGAAATTTTGATAACTTCTGATAGAATAGAGTGGTGTATGTATGCATTGGGTTTAATGGCACATAGGCACAGTATTGGCTATATGGTGACTCTGCTGATAGAATAGAGTGGTGTATGTATGCATTGGGTTTAATGGCACATAGGCACAGTATTGGCTATATGGTGTATGTATGCATTGGGTTTAATGGCACATAGGCACAGTATTGGCTATATGGTGACTCTGCTGATACATCATTATAAAGTTTTTTTAAATAGAGATCACATCATAATTTTTATGTCTTGCTGGATGAAAATGAAGTGAAAATTTAATCTGACCCAGGCCATTATAATATAAACTCCTCATGTTTAATCCATTAGGTTCTAAACATGGTATTAAATGGTAATTAAATTTGTTATGGACATGATGAATAGACATGAGCAATATCATATGCCCCCTCAACAGAATACTGCATGGGTATAAATAGAGCAATACAAATTAATGCAATGGCTGAATTATATCCTAAGTTGCCTATTTTGTCTTTAAAAAATGAGTTGAATACAATTTGGGGAAATTAACAAATTCTCCAAAGTGAACAAAAAAATATGAGCCTTTTCAGAAAAATTCAAAACTGGACAGAAGGAAGGGTAAATGTTGGATGGACATGCAAAACATTTTTGCAATTTTTCACACCTGAACATTTGTTGATATTCCTGAAAGTGGTGTACTTCTTTTCAAGTATTAGTTGTATATTTACATGCTTAAAAAATGATGAACATGCCATATAAATTTGAAATTCTATGCTATCTGACCATGTTTCATTTGAAGCACAAAGGTTTGGCAGTATAAGAGAAATCAATATGGTGTTTATCTGGATGTTCATAATGGATAATCCTTAATTTCCAAGTCATTTAATGTAAAGTTAAGAAAATCAGGAAAAAAACTTTATAACTATGGCATGAATTTCCCTACAAACAAAATCTAGCACCAATTAATGATTATAATGACCACTGAATATTCCGGAGCTTAAAGGTTATATACCTGTATTTCCTGTTAAGGAGATAATCAAGTCTTCTAATTGGCCAAGTCAAAGTGATAACATCGATAATGAAATCATGATCATATGAAATGGAGGTCACATGACATTACAAATAGCAACACCTGATGTAACATTTTCAAGCTAAACAGGGAATCCTGCATAGTTAGGAATTCACATATCTGAATGTAGATGCATGAAGAGACCAATATTAATTTCCTACAAAAATTAAATAGATGCAAAAATTAATGAATACAGCACACAAATATCACTACAATATTCCCACACATTGATTCGGTGTTTTATCAACAAATTCATGGTATGTTACCTACTTGTTTAATGAGAAACATGGATAACACAACAAACCCTAAAATCTATTGATTTCTCTTTGCTATTGTATTATCTCCTTTGAGTGTTTCTATGCAGATATAACATGTTCATCATAACTATATAAATTAACACTATATTTGTCAATGATTAGTGTATAAAAGAGTAAAATGTTTGATTCAGTTTTGATTATCATCAAAATCCATTGACTCGAATGGCAAGGTCAAAAACTAGAATAAAATAATGTTCACTAGGAGAAATTCTTGATGCATGGAACTATAGCTGTAAGTGAAGGGTATTTCCATATTCTGCAGAACAGGATGCTTGTTATGGATTACCAGGTTGCTTGTGGACAAATTCTCATATTCACTGGTACCATTGATCATCCAGGATGCCCCAGAATTCAAAATACTGAAAATAAGACACTGTGGAATCAATAACACTGGTCAGGTGACATTTTTTCCAATTATGAAATGTTGTTGAGAATGGTATTTTTGGTATGTACTTTTGAATAATGTAGAAAACTCAGATATCATTGGTTTCCTGTCTCCGTCTATGAAGTAATTAATTATCACTGAACACCATCATTTTTCTAATACTGTGAATTCACTATCTTTCATGGGGTACCACTTTTTTCAGATTCTGTTGTTTCCAGAAGATTGTAATTTAAAGGCCCAATAAACAATTCTCCATATGTGAAAACAACAGGATTCCTTCCCTAATCCACTAAATTTTTAAGTACTAACAAAAATGTCATTTTTCACACGGCAAAGCTGATACCTACAAAAACAAATGAATTCACAGTAAGTAATGACCAAACATATTTGCTATCATTTGTTGTTCCTGAAATGTCTCTACTGATAACTTGTTTTATCAACTAGTGTCCAACCCACAATAACAGTCACCTCCCATAAATAGCAGTGTTGTACCTAGGTCTGCCTCTGTTTGGGTCAAGTGCCTTGGATCTCTTAAAAAATGTGCCATCTATTTGGTTAACATATTAAAGTCGGGTAAAGTACAAGACAAGCAAATGCAGTGAATTTTTGTCCCCTGCCTACTGTGGCGAAGTCACCAAAATAACATACTGTGATACAATATGGCCTTGACCCTTGTAGCAGAGCTGTGGAGTTACTAGGCAGGCATGGAATGTGACCAAGTTCCATGACTCTAGCTCAAAAGGCATTAGGGCAAAAGTACAAATATGAAGAAGAAATTGAATAGTGATTTTGAGCTTGGAGGTATAACCTTGCCTATGACACATGAGATGCCATCAAACCAATATACGAGTAAAATGGTTCATCATTAACCAAAAACATATTTTGAGATATAAAGCAATATAAAGCAAAAAAAAAAGGAGCAATGAAATATATTCCAATGACCTTGAACTTGAAGATAGGACCCCAGATAGGAAATGCAACACATCTTCTTGTAACTATATACAAATGTACCAAATCTCATTCTTTTATCTTCAACAGCTCATAAGTTACTGAGGCAGAGGAAAAACACTAGTGAAACCTAAAATATTGGCTTGTGACCTTGACCTTAACGACAGGACACCCAATGCAGTACATGACACATCCATAAAAGTTCATCCTTTAATCTCAAATGGTTCTAAAAATATAGAATGGAATGGAATGTATGAAGGAAAAATTATATTCACCTTGAAATAGGCCCCCAGTGATCTACAAGATCCACCTTCTAATGATGATGTATAATAAAGTTTCATTCTTTAACCCCAAATGGCTTTAAAATTATAGAGTGAACACTCAAGTGTGATGGATAGACCAAAGGATGGATGGAAATATGGGAGTCAATTCTACATTAAACAGAAGCACCTATGTGAAACAAACTACAAGAGTCCCTTTAAGGGACTGATGCTTTTCTCACCGAAAAGAATTTCCAGGAATTCAAGAAGACCATTTCATCCTTATTAACTGCAGTGTTGAAATCATCTCTGATATTTTTTAGCAATACCAAGAGTTTAAAGTATGTGATTTGGCAGCCTTATTAGATGTAAGTTTAGCACCATTTTCATTTAGGACAAAAAAAACATACATCATTAGACATCTTTTGGCGAAAACCCTACACAAACATGACTATCCATTAAGGAGGAGTAACAATAACAAGATTTTCAGGATGTCAGATCAGCACCATTTTCACTTAAGCTCATGTAAACATTATAAGAAGTCTTTTCGTGAAAACCTTGTGTATATGTGACCATCCATCTAGGAGGAGTAGCGGTAACAAGATTTTCAAAATGTGGTGACCATATTGGCAGTCAGACCAGCACCATTTTCACTGGGGACTAACTAGACATCATAAGAAGCCTTCTGGTGAAAATCCCCCGTCGATATGACTTTCTGTTCAGATGGGGTACTGACAACATTTTCAAGATGGCTGCCATGTGGCCATATTGGAGGTCAGATCGGCATCATTTTCATTTAGGTCCAACTATAAATCATAATAAGTCTTGTGATGAAAACCCTATGTCAATAGGACATTGTGTTTCGGAGAAGTGATAGAAACATTTAAAATTGGCTGCCATGGCAGCCATATTTAAGGTCAGATTGACACCATTTTCATTTAGAACCAACTAGATATTGTAATTAGGCTTCTGGTGAAAGCCCCATGTCAATAGGACTTTCCATTTATAAGCAGTGATAACAAGATTAGCAAGATAGCTGTCTTGGTAGTCATATTGGATGTCGGAGTGGCACAATTTTCATTTTGGATGAACAGGACATCATAAGAAGTCCTCTAGTGAAAACCTAATGTTCTTATAACTTTCCATCTAGAAGGAGTAGCGTTAAAAACATTTTCATGATGATCAGTGTGTCAGTTATGTTGAAAGTCAGACTGGCACCATTTTCATTTGGAACCAACTAGACATAAGAAGTCTTCTGGTGAAAAGCCAATGTTGATATTACTTTCCATTCAGGAGGAGTAGCAATAACAAGATTTCATGATGGCTGAGGTGGTGGCCATACTGGCAGTCAGATCAGCACCATTTTCATTTAGGACCAAATTGTCATAAGAATTGTCATAAGAAATCCTTTAGTGAAAACCCTAATCTGATATGATCAACTATTTTTTTTGAGTTGTGATAACATAATTTTCAAGATGGCCATAGTGGGGGCAATACTGGATGTCCAAGTGGCAACATTTTCATTTCGGACCAATTACATATTGTAAGAGGTCTACTGGTGTAAACCCCAAATTGATGACTTTCCTTTCAGAAGGACAGCTGCAAGCTGCCATGGTAGCCATATTGGACATCAAACAGGCAGCATTTTTATTTAGGACCAACTAATCATCATAAAAAGTCTTTTATTGAAAATTGTATGTTTATATAACCATCCATCCAGGAGGAGTAGCAATACAAAGATTTTCAAGATGGCCACTGTGGTAACTATACTGGATGTATGTGTGTGTGTAGAGTTTCATGACAATCCTCCAAGAAGTTTGGAAGGAGTATAGCCTTAACGAATTTATTCTAATGGAAAGACGTACAATGTAAAACAGGCCATCCCATAATTTCTTCTGATCTATGCCCAACAGAGCTAGAAATCAAGATCAATAGAAGTCACCAACTATAGATATTTGATGCCACAAATAGTGCACAGATCAAAGATTTTTGTACAAAACTTTCACTGGAAAAGCATGACTGCATTGTATTTAATGCTTGTTTGTGAATAAGAGTACTATGAAAGATATATTATATGTCTGACTGGTACTTCATTGTCCTGCATCTAGGCACTACTAGGGCAAGGTTGACTCTAGACATTTTTTACCAATGGGTCGGAATGACTTTGACCATCATCTTCTAATCCTACTATCAATGGGATCCCCCCTTGCCTAAAGGCAAACCATCTGTGAATTTTATCAAAGAAGCTGGTGTAAACAAAATCATACTACATTTATTTGTGTCACTAGGATCTAACTCGGCAGCACATTTCTGTCTGATGTCAACAAACCTGATCATATTTAATTCCCATATCAAGAAAATACTATTTAAAGTTTGGTACCAGTATTCAGTATGTAATTATGGTTATTGTTTTAATAAACTTTCTCCTAGATTGTATCAGTGAGCTAGACCTTAGAACTGTTGACCCCAAACAAAATAGGTTTCTTTGTTTTACCAATATGCAAGCCATCCATAATATTTATTTCAGGTATGCAGTCTAGAACTAAACTTACTGTGCAGAACCCATTTTTTATTATTAGACTTACTGTGACCATAACTTTAGACCCCAAATCTATAGGTTTCCCTATTAACCCAAGTGGAAGCCATCCACAAAGCATTGTCATGAAATTTATTGCGCGAAACCATTTTTTGAATCACAGTCACCTGGACCCTCTGCCATTCAGAAACTCTGATTAGGGTACATAATCTAGAAACAAAGCTATTACACAGAAATCTTTTCTCTCATTTTAGTCACAGTGATCTTGATCTTTGCCCTTTTTGGTACTCAAAATAATAGGTTTCCTTGTTACACCAGGTGTAGGCCATCCACAAAATGAGGTAACAGTACATGGTCAAGAACTACAGCTTGTGTGTAAAAACCATATTTCATCTTTCAGACAGTGTCCTTAACATTTTTTCTTTTGACCACCAAAGCAATATGCCTATTCCTTATCCCAAGTGCAAGAACATTTTATAACTGTAATTTTACCAAAAGGGGTTAGAGATCTTTTTGACCACTGAAGAAGTATATTTTTGATTTCCCTGATTTTATTATCATAGGTTAATTTAACCATATTGCTTAGCTCTGTGGAAAATTGTATGCATAGGTAAATGAATTCAGATGAATCCCAATTTAAATGGTATTCTGATAAGTATTTAATATTTCTACTTGTTCTACTTCCAATCCAGACTGATTTTGTTTTAGCAATATTTATAGTAAGTCCTGAAAATTTTGAGTATTGATAAATGAGATCCAATGCTGATTTCAGGGACTTTTCAGAGCCATCAGGAGTGAGTGCAGTGTCATCTGCATACTGTGAGATAAGATATTCTATATGATTTAATTGTATTCCTTTAATATTTGTATTTTTCCTGATCATGTGGGCTAATATCTCTGCACACAGAATGAAAATATATGGAGAGAGGGTATCACCTTGTCTACAGCCCCTTCTAATATCAAACCAAGATGAACATTGTCCCTTTACAATAATGCATGATTTGATATTTTTTTAAAAACTGTTTTATCCAATTTATGAAGTCTCCTCAAAAATTTAAAAAGTCATACTTTACCAATGAAAGGCCATGTAACAGCGTCAAAAGCTTCTTCAAAGTCAATTAACAGAAGTAGTCCAGGTATGTTAAATTTTTGGGTAGAAAATATAAGATCATATAGGGTACAGAGATTTTCCCCTGTATATCTTCCCTTAATAAAGCCAAATTTATAATTATTAATAATTGCTGGAAGAACATGCTTTAGTCTATTTGCAATACATGTTGATGCAATTTTGTAAGCTACATTAAGTAAGGAGATTGGTCTCCAATTCTTAAAATACTGTTTTGGTTTGTCCCCTTTTGGAAGACAAGTTAATACACCTTCCTTTTGAGCCGATGACAGCTCCCCAAAATTATATATAAAATTAATTGCCTCTACATAATATGTACCAATATCTTTACAAAAGGATTTGAAAAACGCAACTGTAAACCAATCTGATCTCTTAATAATGAGTTATTGAATTTCAAACAAGTTTAGCATTTATCAGTTTTTAAAAAAGACAAAAGTCATTTTTTACAAGGGAATGGTCCATTCTGTAGTCCGGTTCTATCACATTTTCTTCCACCACTGTAAAAGATTTTCTGAAATAAAAAAGAAGTCTAGCCTGGCTTGCTTAATTGGGTTGCTTTTTCTCCAGTTGTAGCTTTTTGTACCAATATTTCTGTCACCAAATGTCAATCAAATTATGTTCTGTACAAATATCAAGAACCATCTCTCTCGTCCTGTGATTGTTTAGCATATTATAATTATATGTATCAAATTCTAGATTCATGACTAATTTAAAATCACCTTCAATAATTACATAATCTCCGATAATCACATAATCTCTGCTGAAGGCTGTTATATCATTCTTGATTTCTGAGTAGAAATTTGGATTATCACAGTTAGGATAATTATATATTAATCTGAGCAAATCTTTAAATGTTGTGTTCATAAATCTAGAATTATTTTATTTACAGTATTACATTTCTTGGCTCTATGTATGGTGAATTGAAATTGTTATTTAGTAGAATAGTCACCCCTCTAGAGTTTGATGAAAAGGAATTGAAAAAAATTCATAGCTCCAAGCTGATTGTATGTAATTCTATCTTGAAGAAAATAAACTGAATATTTCTTTTGTTTTTGATAGTTCAAAACATCCCTTCTCTTAACTGGAGCCCTTAATCCCAGACAATTCATAGTAACAATCTTTAATTTGTAATCTATGTAACAACACAGAAAAATTTTGCTGTATACAATTAAGAGGAGACCATCAAAGTTGAAAGGAAACCCTAATGACAGGTGTGATTTTGGTTTGCTGAATTTTTGTGAATTAAAGTTATGTATATATATAGTACTTTCTTGGTAAGTGAAGTGTACCAACTTTGGGTAAAGAGGAAGCTGATAATATGAAGGAATAGAGGAAATGATAGAGAAAAAAAGGACAAAATGTAACAATTTGATGGTAAAAGAAAGGAGTATAAAAAGAGAGACAAATAAGGTGTAGTTCAGAAAAAAAGTGATAAAAGGAACAAACCTAAAGGAAAGATCAGGAAAGATAACAGAAAGTAGATTGACAGAAAAAAAAAAAGGAGAGGAACCTAAATCAGGTGCAGAAAAAGAGCATTTTGCACTCCATATGAAACAAAAAAAAATAAAAAATAATGGACTGCTCAATCAAAGATAAACAAATTAAAATTCAAAGAAAAAAAGTGACATAATTGACGAAGTTTGAATCGCAAAAATAGGTTACACCAATTGGTGCAATACTGTAACGTACTTTCTACCTGCATAGTCCTAGCTACTCGATATATAAATCCTTGAAGAGAACAGATACATGTAAAAAAAAAGCATTTCCATGTAAATATTCAGGTTGAGATTTTACAAACAAAACTTATAATTATGTAAATGGATAGACCTCTCAACCCAACTTATAATTATGTAAATGGATAAACCTTTCAACCAACCTTATAATTAAGTAAATGGATAGACCTCTCAACCAAACTTATAATTAGGTAAATAGATAGACCTCTCAACGTTTTAATTGTCAAATATATGTTAGACCCTTATCTCCTCGTTATCTACTGGATTCTCGTCATTCACTGAAGATAGTATCAATCATCTAGCTTTATATGATGTAGAATGGGATTATCACAATTTTAAAAGCAACATGGTTGAGATTCTCTATTGTTTTAGTTCATGTTGGTGCGGGTGGGGGTGGTGTTCAACATTTGTTAAGGCACACTACTGTAAATATGGTAAAGGTTACCACTATGACCTAGTAAAATATCAACAGTGGTTGAAATGTCATAGTAAAGGCAACTAATGTATGCATATGGATGGAAATTTTATTTTTCAAGATACTGTTGATACATGTATGAAGCTGCACACCAAAGCTGGTGGATCCATGGTATCCCAGTGGTTAAGTTGTTGGATTCTTGAACAGATGGGTGCAGGTTCAATTCCCATCGTCATATTCTTGGGCACTTTACTTGCCTTGGAACAATATAACCTTAAAAGTGGTGTCATGCTGTTAAACCAAACCAGACACGAGTTGAATCCAACAGGGACAAGAAAATTTATAATGCAGAAATCACAATTAAATATGTATTGCATATTATATTTTTGTGTACTATCTGATATCTTAGGAGGACAAGTTATTTTTGCATATGGGCAATGAAAATTTAAGTCAGCCACATTGAACCAACAAGTCTACTCAAGATGTCAGACAGTACATATACAATAACCTGTTTATTATATACTCCAATGTGTAATTAAATTCATTTACAAGATCGCTCAACATTACTATGATGAAAAATTACAAATATTGAAAATAAATAGGCTCTTTTATGGTGTACTAATCTGCAATCATAATTTCCTTCATAACACACACTAATATAACTTGCTATTTAGACGATGCCATACTGTTAAAAGTATTATGCAGGACTGTACAATTTGTATTCCAGCCACTTGTCTTAGACAAGTAACTATGGAAAAGTGTCTTGTCCTTAACATTTGTTTACTTGTCCTGTTTTTCCAGTTAATATTTTCTTCATCTTCCACGGTCTACTGACAATAATGCTTTCCAAGGACAGTATATGTAATTAGGTCATACTCTTGAGTATTAGGTACGAGGGCACTATATGCAATTAGGTCATACTCTTGAGTATTAGGTACTAGGGCAGTATATGTAATTGTCAAACTCTTGAGTATTAGGTACTAGGGCAGTAATGCAATTAGGTTGTACTCTTGAGTATTAGTACTAGGGCAGTATATGCAATTAGGTCGTACTCTTGAGTATTAGGTACTAGGACAGTATATGTAATTAGGTCACTCTTGAGTATTAGGTACTAGGGCAGTATATGTAATTATATCAAACTCTTTGAGTATTAGGTACTAGGGCAGTATATGCAATTAGGTCATACTCTTGAGTATTAGGTACTAGGGCAGTACATGCAATTAGGTCATACTCTTGAGCATTAGGTACTAGGGCAGTATATGCAATTAGGTCATACTCTTGAGTATTATGTACTAGGGCAGTACATGCAATTAGGTCATACTCTTGAGCATTAGGTACTAGGGCAGTGTATGCAACTAGGTCATACTCTTGAGTTTTTGGTACTAGGGCAGTATATGTAATTAGGTCATACTCTTGAGTATTAGGTGGCAAATATGTATTGTACTCTTGATAACAGCTAATTTGTATTGTTGAAATTATCAAACAAAATAAAGTTTCTTACCTTTAGTGCCAGTTCCCACCCAAAATGACAGAGGACCTGAATGTTATTACTAGTCACAGAAACTGCTGGGGGTGGTGGGAGCGGGGCAGATGGGAAGCAGATGGAAAATAAATACTGTAAAAAGAAACTGCTACGCAGTAAATTTAGGTTTTCTAGGTACATATAATATGACTCAAGAATGTACAAGACACTGTATATATATATATATATAATTATATATATATATATATATATATATATATATATATATATATATATGTATATATACTTTTGCAGTATATATCTTCTGCCTCAATTTTATTAAAATAAAATCAGGCTGACTTTAAGTTACTTCTCAAAATCTAAGTTGTTTGTGGAAGGCCTAAGACCTCTACACTGGCCTAATCTCTGTGTACTTTTAACTCTTTAGAAAACCCCAAAATTGTTCCGATACAACATGTACAAGAATTTCTCAGAGAATAATTTTGTGAATATGTCGCACAAATGGAGAAAAAAAAAGAAACAAACAATTAGAATTGAGGAGAGAATTTTAGGACCGAGTTTCCCAGTAAGCAGATTATCGTTACTAATTCTAAGACCAGTATATACATACAAACACAATCTAAAACATTAACATACATACTGGTCTTAGAATGTTAATGCCTTTTTTTAAATAGATTTATGTAGAATTTATCTTTATACTAAATAAACCTTATATACTTCAACAATGAGCAGCATAAGTTATTTTCATTAGCTGAATTTATAATGTATTAAATTGTATGCACATTATTATTGAAATAGTATAATATACAAAAGCAAAGATAAAAAGAAACATATTATTATTTAAATTTGTTTAATTGCAAACAATAATAGTGAGAGCATCTGACCATCAATGTGCAAAACCTGTTTGATTAATGCCACTATAATTAAACATCATATTATCACCGTTTGTTTAATACTTTGTTTGGTCATTGTGTCTTTAATTAATTTAATTGCAAACACTAATAATGGGATCATCTGACCATGAACTGTCAAAACCTGTTTGATCAATGCTGCTATAACTAAAGCAGTTTTGATGTCATTTGTCAATTTACTGAATTTAATACCATTCTAGAACACAACATATAATGCTGACTGGAAATAACGATGTGATCTTTGGTTACACAGAAGTGTTATTATATTATATATGTATTAATATAATAAAATATCTATTTAGAAATCAATATTTAATGGATTTAATATGTGCTTTAAATAAAATAGTTTCAATGGTCAAAATGAAAATAAGTTGATTTACTGGTTTGAGATTTTACTAGAAAGATAAAAATTCAATGATAACAGTAAAGTGACATTATATTATTGTGTTACTCATCAATAACTCTTTGCAAAATTCTTTTGGATTACAATGCAAAGAAAGCATGATTTACATATGAAATCAATAAAAGCCATGGGTAAATTTATTTTCATTACTGTTTGACAGTGTTGAAAGTCAGCCATACTAGTCCGATTTATAAAAAGTTTCAAAATGTTTTTCAGATATATTAATTCAAATAATAACTTTATATTTTCTTTTTGGACAACGTTGAAAAGTTATTTTGGTTTCAACAAAAGCACTCAACAGAATTTGACCAACTTTGACAGAAAGCATCAGGCATAAAATGGTTTTCAATTTTGTTCAAAACGATGCTGATCTGCTATCCAATAAAGCTGCTGTTACTAATATTAGAAAGACCTTTAAATGACTTCTCAAAAGTTGTTTGCAGAATTTGTCCGAATTTGGCAGAAAACATCCTGAAGAAGTCATTTAAAGGCTTTCCTATTTTGAGTAATGTCAGTTATGTTTGGTGAACAAATCTGAGAAACATTCATGCCAGGATGCTTTCTATGAAATTAAGTCAAATTCTGTTGAACTGTTCTGGAGAAGAAGCCATTTAAAAGTTTTCCTCTTTTTAGTAATGTTGGCCATATTTGATGTAAGATTGGTATCATTTGAACAAGTCTGAAAGAGCTTCATGCTAGGATGCTTTCTGTTAAATTTGGCCAATTTCTGCGAAGTTATTCTTGAGAAGAGTTCATTTAAAGGTTTTTCTATTTTTAGTAGTTGACAGGAGACTTGCCATCAAATTTGGTTAAATTCTATTTAGCAGTTTTTTAAAAGAAGTTGTAAATAGCAATTGTGAATGGATGATGCAAGATGGACAAAGAACCATACCATAAATTAACTTCGGGTTATGGCCAGAAGAGCCAAAATTGGAGGAACACTTAGTTTTTTTATTGGTCCACAAAGATAACAAAAATAATTATATGAAACTTGAGATGGTGAAAACCTGATTCCATAATTTTTTGTGCAATGCTGATGGGAGAAAAAAAAACACAAACAAAAGAAAATGACCCAGGTTGACCAAGTTTGAATTTATTTTACACTAGACACATTTTTTATCTTACCAGGGTAGTTGCAGATGATCAATAGTCCCCACTTTAAATGGATTTTATTTTCATTATCAAATCTACATTGGTAAGTTTACCATTTCTTTCAAATTCATGCATTTATTTTTAAAAATTTACATCTGGTAATTGAACCTATTACAAGCTGAGGGATGATTTATGTCAAAACACCATAAAAATGATAAGTACCTCAATTGCTTGTACTATTTCCACCAATTTTCTTATTGTTTTACTTTTAAATGCAGATTATCTTTATGAACTGTGAACACAAATCTGTGTGATCATCCTAATAATCAGGTAAGCATCAAAGAAAGGGATCAGTTTCTATGCAGCTGTCATTTTGAAGCACCTAATCCATGATGAAATGAGAAGGTTATAAATTAACAAATGTGAATGGAAAATATCATTGATACATATATGTATATAAATTAAACTGTACTGTACTGGTGGTGAGGAAAACACAGTGTTGAAAAATTTAGATAAAAACTAGGGGAATATATTTGCTTCATTTCTTTATTTGCAAGAGTTAAGTAATATTAAGAAAAATCTAAGGCTAGAAATCTATGCATTTCCTTTGGAAGAGGTAATTTCTCAAGTTTTGTTCTCATATGTATTTTTATATGAGATAAAGAAACAGACTGTCTAATTACAACTCGACATAATCGTTGTAAACTCTGTGCACATCTGAATTGCATCTCAAGGAATTCCAACATATCCCTTTCACTTTCTGTTACATCCTTTGGATTGGCCATTAATTTACTCCTCATCAAATTTATCCAACTATCGCTGTAGAAGTTGAATCCAGCATAGACCATTTTCTTTACAAAATTTCTACACTCATCACCAAATCCCAGTAAAAGGAAATTCAATGATTTTTCCAGTGGGTGTGGAATAACTCCTGCAAAAAGCAACTTTTCAGCTAGGTTAAAGTCATTCTTTGCAAATAACACGTAAGTCAAGAGTGAAATCTCTATCATGAATGAATTGGGTCGAGTAATATTGACATCAGCCCCAGCATCAATCAAGACATTTGCAGTATCCATGTGATTGTTCTCAACCGCTGTTAATAAAGGGAGATAACCCTGTGCAGTCTTGATATTTATGTTGACCCCTGAATCTACTAGATGAAGTACAAGTTGCACATGACCATGCGAAGCAGCCAAATAAACAGGTGAGCAATTGTTCTTGTCACAAAGGTTTAAGCAGGCTCCACTCTTAAGAAGTAAGACGGCAATATCTTTCCACCCAGCCCGACATGCCTCACACAATGGCGTAGTACCCTTACTACTGAAGTTTGGATCAGCTCCTGTGGAAAGTATACAAAGTGTAATCATTCAATAAACAAATGGCACAAGATTAGTCTGCACTATTATTTTAGTGTTTTTCTGAGTACTTATCAGTTGATTTATTTCCATTTTTAGAAGTTAAAGACTAATACAATGTCTCCAGTCAAAGAATTTATGTGATGCTTGCAGGAGCCTGTTCTGTTCTGTTCTGTTCTACTACCTTTATCTCATAATTACTGAGATAAAATATACATTTCTTAGCACTCCTACTGTTCAATTATTGCTTCCAAGAAATATGGACTCTATCAATAATTTATGTGTGGTTGCTTGATTCTAATGTCTTCCTCAAAGAACAAATGTAGCATATCATGTATGTACTGTATATACTCGCATATAAGTCAACCAACTGCAAACTGCATAGACCCAGATCTGCCGTACAGGAATCCACCGGCAGATCTGGGTCAATGCAATTTGTAAGGACTAATCAGTAGGAAAAAAAACAGACCCTGATCTGCTGGTGCATTATGAGATGGCAGATCAGGGTCTATGTTGTTTGCATTTTGACCCAGCTTATACCCGAAATGGTAGATACTAAATTTTACAGAAAAGGGACATACCATCTATACTCGGTTATAGGTTGAGTTCAACTGCAAACTGCACAGACCTGGACCTGCCATCATATAATGTGCTGGCATATCTGGGTCTATGCAGTTTGTTAGGAGTAATCAGCAGATCAAGCAAAATTGACCATGATCTGCCAGCACATTATGTGATGACAGATCAGGGTCTATGTGTTTGCAGTTGGACTCGACTTATATGTGAGTATAGATGGTATATAAGTGTAACTGAAAATGTCCAACAAATACCAGTGTTAAACTTGTTGATTTATGTGTGAGAAAATGACAAATGAACTATTGTTCTGTGAATGAAATCAGGTAATAGTTGTCATATGAGAAACTGACTGTTGAAACTGAGATGTCTTGATCTGCTATCTTCCTTTCACAGATGGTGCAGGCCCAGTCCACATTGTTTCAATAGATACAAGTGGAAAATGCAAATCAGGGATAAAAATGTCAAATGTGAAGTGCCCTATATATGTTTTAAAAAAATTTTGAAACAGAAAGGGCAGGAGCATTAAATTTATACAAACCATGCTCTAAAAGCTGCTGAACTTCATTAAACAGTTCCAAAAACTCATCATTCGTACTGCTCCTGCTTTTGCATCCTTTCTTGTACTTCTGGCTGAGGCAGTTGATGAGGCGCTTATTCAATGCAGAGGACATCACAATTACCTCATTATTTTTCTACCTGAAAATATTGAAAAACAGTTACTGAAGCCTGCCCAAATATTGAACTGAAATGCTTGCAATCATGTCAAAATTTTGATCTGTCAATCAAAGCTTACAAAATAGCGTCTTTGTCAGAAATGTATGATGTTTAACTCCTTTTTGTTATTTTCAAGGTGGCAGTTTTGATTATCATGAGACGAAATCTGCAGCATATTAGCACTGTGCAAATAAATACATTCAATTCAATTGTTTATTGAGAAAAAGAAAACTCCATATGTATAATATAAAAAGAGTCAATTTAACAGTTTAATTCCGAAAGGCTTTGAAAAAAATTCAAATTACTACTTCGTTTTCCAGGACGTAAAATTGTTCTGTTCACATAACTTGTATTGTTTTTATCTGGAAATATCCACTCCTAATAAGACCCTAACCACTAGTCAGGACAAGAAGACCAGTAGATTTTGCAGACCAGTTAAAAAAAAAAAAAAAAAAAAAAAAAAAACCCAACCCAGAATGAGCAATGACAATAATAGTATCTGGTTTTGTCTGCCACTTTTTATCATCTTCCGACATAACTGGCTATTGCAAAGAACCATACAAGCTATGATACAATGGTAGACTGTCCTCAAATGTGTATTAATCTGTTTCACACATTAGTTCACCTGTTGCTGGACTAATAGGTGGTTGATTCTAAGAGTGACTGCTATTTAATAGTGTTTTAAAAAGAGCTGATTTAACTGATCAATCAAGGAAGGATTCAACTTTCCACCTGGGTACAAAGGTTGGTCCACATATCGGCTATACTCGCATATAATCCGATACCAACTGCAAACTGCATAGACCCAGATCTGCCATCGCATAATGCGCTGGCAGATCTGAGTCTATGCAATTTGCAAGGACTAATCAGTAGAATAAACATCATAGACTCTGATCTGCCAGCGCATTATGCAACAGCAGATCAGGGTCTCTGTTGTTTGCATTTGGACCCAGCTTATACACAAGTAAATACAGTAACTGAATTCAATAGTTGTCAGCTGCCCAAAATCTAGAATTTCTATAGACAGAATGGCTGAATTTACCACTGAACAGTAATGTTGTTCTCTGCCATGACCAATTATGTTAGAAAATAATCCAAGAGTCCCTTGAAAGGGCTGATACTATACTGACTAAAAAATATTTCAAGCAATTCAAGATAAGACCATTTCTTCTTTGTATCTTGTTCTGCCTTTCTTTAAATATACTGTATAATATGCTGTGATCTTGGAAGAAAAACTAATAATGAAATTCAGGAACACTATCAGATAATTTTTTTACCTGTTTACTCAAACTCGGGTAATTGTACAAGACAGTATACAAGAAAATACACTGTTATGCTAATATGTGTTAAACAGTAAATATGGGTATATTGTAGTCTGTATATAGTATATAAACTAACTGTAGTCTGTATAAAGTATATAAACTAACTGTAGTCTGTATATAGTATATAGACTAACTGTAGTCTGTATATAGTATATACTAACTGTAGTCTGTATATAGTATATAGACTAACTGTAGTCTGTATATAGTATACAGACTAACTGTATATAATACCCTTATTAGAATTTACAATCACATTATGAACAGAAAGTCACTAATGCTTGCTATAGTCATATCATATTTATATATAAAAGGAAACTATAGATACACTGAAATAGATGTATTACTATATTGATTACCTCCCCTTATACAGAACAGCTTTAATCAGCCAATAGAATGCCAGATCCACAAACTACAGTATATATAAATATCAGTCAGTCATTACATTACATGATTGCCTGACCCACAAACTACAGTGTATATAAATATCAGTCAGTCATTACATTACATGATTGCCTGACCCACAAACTACAGTATATATAAATATCAGTCAGTAATTACATTACATGATTGCCTGACCCACAAACTACAGTATATATAAATATCAGTCAGTCATTACATTACATGATTGCCTGACCCACAAACTACAGTATATATAAATATCAGTCAGTCATTACATTACATGATTGCCTGACCCACAAACTACAGTATATATAAATATCAGTCAGTCATTACATTACATCATGCCTGACCCACAAACTACAGTATATATAAATATCAGTCAGTCATTACATTACATGATTGCCTGACCCACAAACTACAGTATATATAAAATATCAGTCAGTCATTACATTACATGATTGCCTGACCCACAAACTACAGTATATATAAATATCAGTCATTACATTACATGATTGCCTGACCCACAAACTACAGTATATATAAATATCAGTCAGTCATTACATTACATGATTGCCTGACCCACAAACTACAGTATATATAAAATATCAGTCAGTCATTACATTACATGATTGCCTGACCCACAAACTACAGTATATATAAATATCAGTCAGTCATTACATTACATGATTGCCTGACCCACAAACTACAGTATATATAAATATCAGTCAGTCATTACATTACATGATTGCCTGACCCACAAACTACAGTATATATAAATATCAGTCAGTCATTACATTACATGATTGCCTGACCCACAAACTACAGTATATATAAATATCAGTCAGTCATTACATTACATGATTGCCTGACCCACAAACTACAGTATATATAAAATATCAGTCAGTCATTACATTACATGATTGCCTGACCCACAAACTACAGTATATATAAAATATCAGTCATTACATTACATGATTGCCTGACCCACAAACTACAGTATATATAAATATCAGTCAGTCATTACATTACATGATTGCCTGACCCACAAACTACAGTATATATAAATATCAGTCAGTCATTACATTACATGATTGCCTGACCCACAAACTACAGTATATATAAAATATCAGTCATTACATTACATGATTGCCTGACCCACAAACTACAGTATATATAAATATCAGTCAGTCATTACATTACATGATTGCCTGACCCACAAACTACAGTATATATAAATATCAGTCAGTCATTACATTACATGATTGCCTGACCCACAAATTACAGTATATATAAATATCAGTCAGTCATTGCATTACATGATTGCCTGACCCACAAACTACAGTGTATATAAATATCAGTCAGTCATTACATTACATGATTGCCAGACCCACAAACTACAGTATATATAAATATCAGTCAGTCATTACATTACATGACTGCCTGACCCACAAACTACAGTATATATAAAATATCAGTCATTACATTACATGATTGCCTGACACACAAACTACAGTGTATATAAATATCAGTCAGTCATTACATTACATGATTGCCTGACCCACAAACTACAGTATATATAAAATATCAGTCAGTCATTACATTACATGATTGCCAGACCCACAAACAACAGTGTATATAAATATCAGTCAGTCATTACATTACATGATTGCCTGACCCACAAACTACAGTACAATATATAAAAATCAGTCAGTCATTACATTACATGATTGCCTGACCCACAAACTACAGTACAATATATAAATATCAGTCAGTCATTACATTACATGATTGCCTGACCCACAAACTACAGTACAATATATAAATATCAGTCATTACATTACATGATTGCCTCACCCACAAACTACAGTATATATAAAATTCTCAGTAATTACATTACATGATTGCCTGACCCACAAACTACAGTATATATAAGTATCAGTCAGTCATTACATTACATGATTGCCTGACCCACAAACTACAGTACAATATATAAATATCAGTCAGTCATTACATTACATGATTGCCTGACCCACAAACAACAGTACAATATATAAATATCAGTCAGTCATTACATTACATGATTTCCTGACCCACAAACTACAGTATGTATAAATATGTCAGTCATTACATGTTTTCAATTACATACTGTATACGTTTATTTCTTTTCACATCTCTTCATTTTTCTAAAAAGAGGTATAATTCAGTGACATTCATCCATTAAATAAGAGACTGGACATGTTACCAATATGCTTAATCGTCTACTGGTGGTATTCATGAAAACAAATAGTATTAGTTCTTGTTTGTGTTTCTAGGGGTTAAATTGTTGTGGACAGTGTGTAACAAGAATATAATCTATCTAATGATGTTAAGTTTTATCAACTATTAGAAGAAAACTTTACTCCTCAGTGGAGATGAGCACATACGGACCAATGCTCATCCCTAGGCAAATTTGACCCATCCAGGATGAGGACAAGTGTTATGTTTACAACCCATTAACCAAAAATAGTTTACATTTTGAAGAAAAATACACGAATTACTGTAAATTCAACATTATTTTCATTTAAACTCTCTTTGAGCTTGCTACTTTATTGACCAAAGGGTTTTTATGGTGAGAACAAGTTAAAGATGTTGTGTAATATTAGATAAGGCAGTACAAATTGAATAAAGAGAATAAACAAGTACCATTCTCAAGTTTCACATCATCAAGAAGTGTGGAGAGGAAATTAAAAACATATCAAACATCATGGACAGTTAAAAAGATAAGGATTGTGGGATTTAGGAAATCAGTGACAATCTCGGGAAATGGGTCACATTCTGTTAAAATCCTGGGTCAACATTTAGTTACAGGGTTGGTTTATAAAGCTCGCCTCTCAACGGAAATGGTTAGCTAATCATATTCTGCATGTTACATTGAAGTGGGTGTTAGTTGGTCTTTTGGTATATTTTGTCACGATTTATAATAATAATAATAATAATAATAATAATAATAATAATAGTAATAATAATACTTTTTTTCTGATGGTACAACTAATTTAGCTAAATATAAGTTAATCTCACATCAAGCTCTCTGGGGCATACAATATTTACATGTACAACTAAAAAAAAAAAAAAAAGAATGTATTAATTGTAGGTTAATGTCACATATATTTCACTTAAAACTTGTATAATGTACATACACGCACATCCCTGTAACATGTTTGTAACTGATTTATGCATAAGCATTTAAACAAAACAAAATATTTGCTGAGAGATAGTATTTGTTTCTATAGTTGAAACATCCCACTTTGAACACCAAGACTGTCAGCTTGCTTTAGTTAAGTGGTAGCTGATTCCAGTCAGAAGATCCTGTATCTGTAAATACCTATGATATGAAAATCTATTGACAAAAGGAAGCCAGTTTAAAGATTTAAATGTCAGCAGATGGTGTTATTGTATTAACATCTAGTACAATTTCAGCTGCATTCCAAATAAATTTTATTTATTTGGTTAACATTGGTTTGTGTGGATGAACCCCATACTGTGCAGCAGTAGTCCATAATAGGCCAAGTTGAATAGAATAGTTGCCTTACATGCGTTGGTAGATATTTCTTCAGTCTTTGCAGTAATGTCAGTTTGTAAGTTAGAATGTTACAGACATGTTTTACATGATGATTCCAAGTTAGTTACCCCTCACTTCTTAGAGCCTTATAAAATACTGCCTGATTACAATTACTTGTGATTAATTAGTAATCAATTAAATATAATTATAATTGCTTGTGATTAATTATTAATCAGTTACAAAGGATTACAATTACTTGTGACTAATTTGAAATTACAGAGCATAATAATTACTTGTGATTAATTTGTAATCAATTACACGAGATTACTATTAGTTGAGATTATTAATATTCAATTACAGAAGAGTATAATTACTTGTGCTTAATTAATATTCAATTACATAAGAGTATAATTACTTGTGATAAATTAATATTCAATTACAGAAGAGTATAATTACTTGTGATTAATTAATATTCAATTACAGAAGAGTATAATTACCTGTGATTAATTAATATTCAATTACAGAAGAGTATAATTACTTGTGATTAATTAATATTCAATTACAGAAGAGTATAATTACTTGTGATTAATTAATATTCAATTACCAACACTATCAATTACTCATGATTACCCCAGATATGGTATTTACAAAATATGTGGGTATCTTTAAACAGTTTTGGGGTATATTTGGGTGTACTGGAGTATACTTAGGTAAATCTTAGCCTTCAACAATGCAAGGTAAGGAGTTTTGTGACACTCTGTGAGGGAGGAGATCGATGAAAATCCTGATTCATAAAATCAAACTTCATTGTAAGAAAAAAACTACTTACAGATATTGAAAGGTGTAATTTGACCAGTAAAATGAAAACAGAATGCAAATGTAATGTAGAATGAATGTAAACAAAATGCAGAATGAATGCAAACAAAATGATGAATGTATTTTTAAGAAAATGGAGAGCACAAATGCAGAATGATTAGTGGTAAATGAAAAAGGAATAAAACGTGAATGCATCTAATGAATGGATTTGAAAATGTAAAATTTTCAGGTTGCTACTAACTTTCCATAGTCAAATGCCCTTTTGCATGACAATCCAGGATCAGATTCTTGACAGTGACAATTGTTCTCCCCCTATAAGCCATTGTTCTTGTCAAGCCAACATAAAAAGCAACTGCCATTTATGCAAGATCAATGTTAGTAATCCCCAGTGACTGTATCTGTACAATCTATATTTGTATAAAATGAAAAAAGAAATAAAATTTGATTACAAATACTCTATATGTTTACATTTATTGCAGCTGCTGGTAATCTATTGTAAATTCAATGCTGCTTTTTGCATTTCATGCATTTGCTATTTCATTTAAATCGCACTTTTAAAAAAACAAGGCACAAAAACCATAGTTCTCTCCCTTTAACACTCTTGACAATGAAAAAACCTGTCTTCAGTCAGTGAATTTCCATTTTGTTCCAAAAGGGTGAAAACAAAAGGTGACAATGGATGAAAGTGGTACTGAATGCATTTTTGGGATCATAAACTAAAAAAGAGATAACGGGTTAAATGCAGAAGCAAATGGAATGCAAAAGAGATGCAGATTTATTAGAATTTGGAAAAATCACCCATTTTAAGGTCAGTATGACTGTACTGAATATGTGTGGGCCTGGGTTATTGATATGTGTGTATGTTGTATGAAAGCTATGCATACAATTATGTCTTTTATGCTGCATGCTCTACCTTTCAGATAACTCTTCATTATCTTTGTGTAAAACTGCATGTAAAATTTAGCATGTGTATCTCATTCTGTGTAAATATAAATATATAACCTCTTAATCCAGTCTATTATTAATACCATCCATTAATATCTTCTATTACGCTATTATATCTCATTGTTTTATAGCTGGCAAAATAGCTCTTCAAGTTAATCTTTAATGTTATTTTCCTCAAACGCCAACTTTAGATAAAGTTTTCTGACTTGGACCTCCTCAATGGAAAGCAAGAAAAGTTATAAGTAATTTACTACCCTGAGTTATATAAGATCAGTTTGGGTATTCTCCACACTTAAAATTTGCTAAAAATCTGAAATACCTTGATGGTTGGTGTTTCACTCACTGTAAATATACACTACATGAATAATCCTAAAATGTTAGACATCTACCCAAACAACCGTGATAGAACAAAACAGTTATCTGGGCTGATGTCTTACACTGCAAAACTGACAATATGGATTCTGAAAGCCTAGTTAAATTGACAAACTAGATATATGTCTACCCAGAATACGGTGTTTCTTACGCTCTAGAAAAGTATTCCGGGACAAAGACTCTACACCTGAATGAACAGTTTGTCAGAATTCAGCCCCAGATCACCACTGACACTGAAATCCATCGGTCAAATGAAACTCTAAAGCTTGGTAAAAACACAACATCTGATTACCATTCTATAACAGCCTGTACCCAACCATAATTTCTACACAAAGAATTGACAAACTACTGTAGGAACTAAATTTGTACAATCATCTAAACTTAACCAAAAAATATATATTTTCCTCATAATACTAGTAAATTACAATCTATCTCGAAATCTGCTATTGTTTCCCGTAGCTTCAAGAAACTGGGGAAAGTACAAACCAGCAAATTAAAGATTTATTTCATTAACCTGCATTCTCTGCAAAACCTTTGAACACATCATATAATTATCCAAAGTTAAACATTTCAACAGTCACAACATATTTTATGAACTATAAGATGGGTTTCAAGAAAAGATATTCTTTGAGACACAACTGATAATTCTTGTTGACCAACTAAAAAAAAAATACCTCCAAAAAGGTAAACAAACTGATTTGATTCTACCAGACTTCAGTAAAGCTTTTGCCACGGTTACTCTTAAAAAAGAACTTTTATCAAATTTACACTATTAAGTAATTAGGAGTAAAAAGAACTGGTCTGAATCAAATATTTTCTAAATTCTAAGCCAAGGACTTCAAACAGTCTTGTTAGTTAATGGAGAAAACTCAGATTGTATACCAGTAACATCAGAGTTCTAGGACCCAATACAAAGATGTGCTGTCAGATGGATGAAACCCTGACATACATGGCGGAATGACCGCACATGTCGTTAATCAAAGATAAGTAAGTAATGGGTGAAAGAAGACTATGGACAAACATCAAGTGTTATAAATATGCTACAGCCACTAAAGTGGAGACAACTTGACCAACAATGAATTGACAGCATACTGAGCCTCATATATACTGTAAAATCACAAAAGAAATGATATTGTTGTTATTCCAATTAAAGAGGCAATCCCACAATTACCACACTCTTACATAGAGACAGACCCAGACTCGTACAAATTACCTGTGCTACAACTATTTCTTCCCTAACTGCATTATCCACTGGAACCTACCAACACAGTTAACCTACAAAATGTTGCCTTTGTTGGTGAATTCAAACTGGCAGTTCATCGCATCCATCCTGTCTCTGAGATTATTACAAGTATTCTTTCTTCCATAACATCATTATCTACTGGAGCTCTCAACCTGCCAACATAGTTAACCTGCCTGATGTTGCCTTTGTTGGTAAATTCAAACTGGCAGTTAGCCACATCCATTATATCTCACGGTAATTATATATATATATATATATATATATATATATATATATATATATATATATATATTTATATTTTATATAAACTTATGTCACTGTATATCCCCATCATTCTATCACTATTAATATGTGATAAAACCACTCTTATTTAAAAATTTTTGTTCATACACTCGTTTTAAACTTTTTCCACTGATATAAACACCTACACATGCAGCTAAATGTACAAGAGTCCCAGAAATAGGTTATGTTATGATGCAATGACATAAACTTCTTGGGCGGCCTAAGTATGACGGATACTACGAAGACCATATAGTGCACGTTCTTCCGATCAGATGTAAACAAACAGCTCTTGAAACGGTAGAGAATTCTACTCACAGATCGCTCACCAGGGATCTGTGAAATATCCATATCCTGCACTTCATGTAGACTCAGGAGCCTTGATACTAGAGGTATAACCATACTGTATCTAATGTACTAATTTCTTTTTTTTTTTTTTTCTTTGTCACATCTTAGTTTCTGAACATTTAAATGAACCTTTTGTTTGTTTGAATGTTTGTTTTGCATGCACTTTTGTTGAACATTTGAATGAACCCTCTGTTCGTTTAGATATTAATATGCACATTTTGAATATTTGAATCAACCGCCAGTTTGTTCAGATGTTAGTTTCGCATGCACTTTTGAATATTTGAATGAACGCTTTGTTTGTTTGCTTAGATATTAGTTTCGTATGCACATTTTGAATATTTGAATGAACCCTCTGTTTGTTCGAATACTAGTTTTGCATGCACTTTTTTGAATACTTAAACGATTGAATGAACTTTATGTCTATTCAATTGTGGGGGTAAATGTACACCTTTTGAATAGATATCTGTTTAAATATACATCTAAACAAAGGAGAAATAGTGTGATCATACATTTGTACAAGAAATATCTATTAAATTTATCCTTATAAAAAAATACATTTTTTCATTTGAACTGAAAACCCCCAGCACAATGCCCTGGAAAAAACTGGAAGAATACTTCCAAACCAACATTGGCACATCAGCTGACAATAGAGTCCTTTTGGCACACAGGAATGCTGGGTGCCAAATGTTGGACTGTTAGGAATGGCCTGAAAGAGAACGACCAAGACCAGCAGAAATCCTGCAAGAGTTGGTCAGTAGAGGAGTGCCTGTAGAGGCTATAGGTGCCCTCCAGAATGGAGGAAGAGGGCAATTATATTTATACACCACAGGAAGTATCCCCATCCTACCAGAAGGGGAAATGGAAATGAAGGGAAGGAAAATCAAAGTAGGAAGGCCCCCCCCCCCAATAGAGAGAATAATAGAAAGTAAAACGGTAGAAGTCCACTTTACTGGACTTGCGCTGGAGGTGCCCACAAAGGAATTAATAGACAAACTTGAGTCTAAATTCCAAATAAAAGCCCAAAAGGAAAAAAATGCAACATACTGGGGCTACCCCAAAATTAAAACTGGGGTAAGAATAGTGATAATGGACACAGAACAGGCAAAAATAATCCCAACATTTTTCTATGTAATGGGATTTTTATTAAAATCCTGGTACAGGGGATGTATTAACCACCGACCCTGTACCAAATGCAGGCAAACGGGGCATGTGCCCCGGGAATGCATTAATCCCCAGTTCCAACAAGGAACCACTTATGCTGCTAAAGCAGCGATCATACCAGAAAGCACAGACCCGGGCGATGTTGAACCCCTTGAGGGAGAAGAACCCGAAATGGAAATGGAACCGGAAGGGAACTTGTGCGAACCCAAAGGGGTAACAAATCAGGAAACTAACATAGAGGTTACAGGGCTAGAATGGGTAGACTTCGATAATGGGGAAAGTCCACCTTTCGAAATCCAAAAAGAGGAAAAAAAGATTAAGAAATAAAAAGAAAAAACAACAAAAGAAAAACAAAAAAGAAATCATGCTGAGAGAGAACAAAACGGCTCCATATTACCAACTGATTGAGCAGAGTTTTGACGAATCAGATGATGATAAAAAAAGTTCAATAGAAGAAGAGGCCTTTGCCCCCAGATCAAGATCAGGGGAAAAACCTGAAAAAGAAATGGAGGAGCAAATGATACAAATCTCCTTGCAAGAGGAGGATTTGAGCAAGGTAATGGAGGGGACATTACCAATAACTTCAACTCTAATACAAACACAAAAGAGAAAAAGAAGGAATACTTTATCTGCAGAATGGCCTTCGAAAGAAGACGTTGATGAAAAAGAACATCAACAAAAAACACACAAAGCAGGGAGATCGACCTCCCTGCCAAGGGCACCAATGAAAGGGAATAAAAGAAGATTAACCTTAGATCAATATAGGGAGAAGAATCCAAGTACACAAAAACCAAATGGAAAGATAGAGAAACAAATGACAGTGGAAAAGACATAGAAAGTGATTTAAATATAACACAATATATTTAAAATTAAACAAGCAACAAATAGGAATGCTAACTATAAATGTTCTATGGCACCATGGAGGGACAAAACCTCTGTGTGATAACCATAAACATAAATGAAATTAAGGGAAAAGTAGATAAACTGAAAGAAATAGCAAAATCATTTGACATAATACAAGTACAGGAAACACACAATATAGATAAAAAATTAAAAAGGGAAATAGAGGACAAACTTAATGGGATAGTATTAGATAATAATAGTAAAAATGAAAACTGGGCAGGAGTAGCGATAATTTTAAAGAATACAGCTCTAAAATTAACATGAGAGTAATTTGTAACGGAAGGGAAATTTAATGGAAGGTTAAACCATATAAAAATTAATGGGTGGCACTTCGTAAATGTATATGTGTCATCATCTAATAATATACATATAAATATATCTAAAAAGTTAAAGTTTATAACAGATTTAAATGAATATGTAAAAAAAAAATCAATGGAAAATTTCGTAATGGGGGGGGGATTTTAACTGGGTAACGAGCAATATAGATAGGAGTGGGGGGATGAAACAAAAAGAATTAGAAGTCAGAAGGGTAGAAACCATCCAAAAGTTTAAAGGGAAAAATGAAATAATAGATGTCTGGAGGCAAATGAATCCAGACAAGATAGAATATACGCATCAATATGGAATAGGACAAGCAAGTAGGTTGGATAAATATTATATATCAAAAAGAGAGATTAAGCAAGTCTTAATATGTGAGATCAAAAAAAATAAAATTTCGGATCATAATCCAGTAATACTAACCGTAAAAATAAAAAAGAGAAATAAATGGGGACAAGGATACTGGAAATTTAATAATTCTGTTTTAGGAGAGAGTGAATATACGGGAAAAATAGTAGAGATTTTAAATAACTTTAATAAAGAAGGAACAAGGGACATACTGAAAGAATGGGAAGATCTAAAAAAATTAAATAAGCAACTTACGAGGATATATACTAATATAAAACAAGATAAAATAAGGGGGGGGGTAGATATAAGATATAATAATACATGTATATGTAAAAATAATGAAGCAAGTGAGGGAGAAAAAGAAAAACGGAAGAATATGAAAAAGTACAAAAGTATAAAAATGATTGTGACAAAATAAGAGCAGGAAAATTCAATAACATATATACAAAAGCAGAAGGGAGGAAATAAGGAGGGGAAAGGAAAAAAATATGGAAACATTAAGGAAAAATAACATAGTGCTCACAAGGAAAGAAGAAATAATGCAAGAAATACATTATTTTTATAAGGTCTTATATACATCACAAAATATAGAATATGAAGAAATAAACAATTACTGTGGAAATGTTCAATTTACAAAAATAGAGGAAGATCATAGAAATAACTGTGACGCATTTATAACAGCAGAAGAAATTAAAAGAGCTATTATACAATTAAATAAAGCAAAGTCACCAGGTACAGATGGTCTTACTGCAGATTTTTATAAGAAATTCCAAGTTCAATTAATACCAATTTTAGAATATGTTTTTAATAATATTGTGCTAAAAAATGAAATGCCAGGGAAAATGAAAGAGGGGATTATCACCCTAATATATAAAGGGAAAGGGGAGACACAACATTTGAAAAATTGGAGACCAATTTCTTAATTGAATACAGATTATAAAATATTAAGTAAAATTTTATCAAATAGGCTCAAAACATGTATGGGAAAAATAATAAACATTAACCAAAGTTGTGGGGAAGGGGGGAGAAACATTACAAATAATTTATTAAATATTCAAAGTGTGTTAGAATATATAGAGAATAAAGGAGAGAAAGGAGCGATGATTCTATACGACCAGGAAAAAGTTTTTGATTGTATAGAACAAAGCTATATAGAAAATATTTTAATTAATTATGGCTTTGGACCCATTTTCTGCTCAATGATAATAATGCTTTACAAAAATTTAGAATCAGTAGTTCAAACTAATGGAGCAAAAACAAAAAGTTTTAAAATTGAAAGATCTGTAAGACAGGGTGTCCCCTGTCCATGCTTTTGTATGTTTTAGCAATAGAAGTACTGTGTATAAAAATAAACAATAATAGAAATATACAAGGTATTAAAATACAAAACTTTAAAAAATGAATTTAAAATGTTACAACACGCAGATGACTGCACCAATTTTATATATGACGGTTTTTCCTTGAAGCATTTAGAAAATGAATTTGATGATTTTGGAAGAGCCTCCGGATCCAAAATCAACCATGTAAAAACGGAGATACTATTGATAGGGAATTGGTGGGGGAACCATCCCGGCTTACCACCAGAACTCATTAAATCAAAAGTTAAGGCCCTAGGGATATATTTTGGGGAAAATGCTAAAGAAGCAAATTTTAAATATGTATTAGATGAAGTAGAAACACAAATTGAACTATGGTTATATTCACCTTTGAATATAATGGAAAGAACACAAATTGCACAGACATATATATATAGTATCTTATGGTACACAATGCAGATAATAGACTCTCAAGACACGTGGTTAGATATTTTAGATAGAAAAATAGTACATTTTATATGGGGAGGAGGAATGCACCTTCTCCCAAGAGAAAATCTATATATATTAAAAATGGAAGGAGGGTTGGGAATACCCAATTTGAGATATAAAAAGAATGCCTATATTCTAAATAGAATACGAAATATACAGGGAAAAATGAAATTTGGGTGGTCGGCTATCTACATACACTTTTATGGATATATGCACAGCAATATGCCGGCAATATACAAAAATAATAAACTTACTAAATTAATTGAACCACCAAGGAACCTATCTCAAATAAAAAATGTAATAATGAAATATAGACATGATAACAAAATATGGACAGAGGAGAAAGATAATTTAATATATGGAAATATAATGAAGGGGGTAAACCAAAAAATTAGTCATAAAGTAGAAAAAGAAAATCATGGGTTACAATGGGGGGGAGGAGGAATATGGAAAAAATGGAAAAGTGTAAGGTCAAACTATAAACAAAGTTTGATATATAAGTATAATCATGACGTGTGGCTGACGAGAACTGTTGCCTTTAAAAGGCATTTATCAACCCGCATAACAAAGTGTCCATTATGCAAAAACACATTATATACAAAAAAACATGTGATTTTAAAATGTAAAAATATAGAAGCAGATAGGGTATTAATAATTAATATGATAATAAGGAAATATGGAGTATACCATGAAGAAAATTTATTATATACTAATGACATAAAAGATAAAAAAGTGTATGAAAGTATAATAACTTATATCACTACAGCTATGGTGAAGTGCTATAAAGGTTTAGAAGAAAATTGAAATTTTTTTTTTTTTTTTTTTTAGTAACGTATAACAAGCATTCTTGTCTATTTCATAATAAATAAAATAAAATAATCAAAACAAATCTAAAATTTAGATCTAAATGGGACAGCACAAAGGGATACTGACCCCTTAGAGGACCCAAGTATAACCTCTGTGGGAGATGGGACCCAGTAGGCCCCCCTCCTAGGGTGGAGGTACGTCGTAAAGGCGACTTGGGACCTATTCACTCACATGTTAGAAAGGCCAGCCTCACAAAGTTATCCACAAATGCATTTGGAATTTTCTAATAAGAACAATCAAAAAAATAGACAGGATATCATAACAACTAATTAAAAGAATTTCGCAGTGCTAACATAATTTTAACCAAACATATAGGAACAAAATGAAAATATACATAAATACAGGGAGGGTTATGTGACTCAAAGTAGGATATGAGGACGAGTGACACCTAAGCTACATGGCTAACGCGCTGTAGTAACGGTCACATCAGAGTATCCGAAAAATGAACCTGCCTATACGCACTACAGACACACAAACCAAAATACTTTTTTTTTTTTTTTTTTCTTTTTTTTTTTTAATAAATATAAACACATAATTATTCCTAGAAATGAAAAAACAAAACTTTGGATAACTTAAATATGGTCTTTTAAACCAGAGTATAAAGGAGACAGGGGGAGCACAAGTATAGCCTATGGACGGAGGAAAAGGCACCATATACAATAAACTTGCGGAAAAAATGCGCCTAAGGATACCTCCGACAAGGGCTAAAGAAAATGATGCGCCACCAGTCTCCAAATCAAAATCTCTATCAGTAATAACTATATTAAAATTTGGAAACTACAGCCAGTCCAAAACAAGAATACAGGGGTTTGTAGCATACGATAACACATATATAGCAAATAAACATATAGCACACACTGGACTTATAAAAGATCCCTGGCAAGGATCACTAAAATAATATTATAACATGGCAAGGAAACCAGCCGCAAGGGTAATACCTGAGGAGGGGAGTACAAGCCATAGATTAAATTTCTTTAGGCCAAGGGTGGAACGAATGGGAACCTGGAAACGGGATCCAAATCAAGTACGCCCATCTAAAAATATATACAAAGAGGAACCCTAGTCAAAAATGTAAAAATAAATTAGCTAGAGGTCCAAGAGGGGTCCACACAAAAAAAAAAACAAAAAAAAAAAAAAAAAAAAAACTTGTACTTATGAGAATGCATCTTTCAATGATGTCATGAACACAACATTGGTGAGAGAAATGAGTTATGAAGAATGCCTGTAAGTTTTGATTTTCCAAAATAGTAAGTTCAAGAGACAAATTTTTTGTATACCCCCACTGAATAATTTGTTTTTAATAATTCACAAACTAAGTACATTTTGCTTACAAGTAGAAAACATCTCTTTTACTACCATTAGGGTAGGCAGGTATTTTTTATTTTTTTTTAACATTATATATAAATCAAATAATATTTCAAGTGCTTCAAGTACATGTACTGGGCAAAACCAGCTCAATTAGATGCACAAATCAATTTCGACGTGATTTTTTTTTATACAAAATTTTTTGGGGGGGGGGGGGGTGCTAGGGTCAGCAACGAGAAATACGAACGGTTGGCCGACCAGAAACTTATTTTATTTTGTGGCCTAAATACATTTTGCTTACAGGTAGAAAACTTCTCTTGTACTACCATCATATAATCCAATTTGATTCTTGTAGCTTTTAAGAACAAAAGTCTCCCCAAATAAACATTATGATAAAACAAAGAACAATTTAAGGCATGCTAAATTAAGTTTATTTTTGGTATTTCCCAGTTAAGTTTATGCCTTCCAGTTAAGTTTATGCCTTCAATGTGATATTGACGTTGCTGTCATATATTCTTTGCCACTGAGCACATGTACTACAGTTGGGTGTAAATGGTATAAGTAGATGACTTCAGACCGTGATCAACTCACCTCAAGGTTCATCAAAATGAGGAAGATATTCTGAAAAAATAATACTGTCTGACAGTATGTTTTCAAAGTTTACAAAACTGTATATATTGTTAAACTTGTCTGCTCTTCAGTGAACACAGTGCTACGTAAAGTGTCTCCTAACTGCCTGTCATTCAGGTGCTTTTTTGTTACCTCCCCCAAGTTAATCTATTAAATTATATATACAAATATTAACCGGTCAATCAACTATAAGAATTTCTGAATTTCATGCACTAAGGTGAGATAGTTGGTGCTGAATGCTACAAAATTCTATCATTTATGGTAATAAATGTACAATAATAAACGGTTGTACATAACAGAGAAGAAAAATGACTGGCCTGAGGTCACAATTTTAGAAAGTGCGTCAAAACACAAAACGTAAAACCTTCGTTTCCGACAAGGGACTGCTCGGTTTAACCATGACAATACAAGTACTAGAGAATATATTATTGACATTTTATATGCATGCTTTACTAAAACAATATATGTTTTAAATGAAATGAGGGATATAAATTTCAATAAAATATATTTCTGAAAAGGTGAAGGCAAGTGCTTAAGTACGTCAAAACCGTTGACTCCAGTATAATGTATTGGAAGAGATTACTGGTGTTTGTCAGAAACGCACAAACAATACTGCTTGCTCTAAGCCCGCTTTAAAGGCACTATATATAAGAGAGAGAGAGAGAGAGAGAGAGAGAGAGAGAGAGTGAGAGTGAGATGACCATCAATATTTTGCTCTGTGGTCAAACTAACCTCCCTCTAATACTGTACTTATCAAAGTTACCTCTCTTGGTTTCATAAACTTAGAGTTAAATATAATCAATAATTTTTGTTCTTATTCTTATGATAAGATGTATTTCAAAAATTTAAAATATTACATTTTACATTTATTTTTTATATTTTTACGAATACACGAATTAATAACAAATTATACAAGATTTATTTTAATTTCGTTCCAGTACACAATCAATTTGTGGAAAGTCAAGGTCATTTCTTGTTGCAGAAGACGAGTGCAGACATTCACGATAAAAATCTCAATTAAACAGTAGGTAGCATTTTAAAAATTGTGATAAATATTCAAAAGAAGTTCATAAATAATTTAGTAATAATTATTCATCAATAACTCTTCCTGATTTCAGTAAATGTTGATGTGAGAAAAAAATGGCTTCTTGACACGGGGGGGGGGGGGGGGGGTCAATAAAAGTTGTAGAAGTCATTTCGCCAACAATTCAGTTCGCCCCACGAAAATAATTGAAACCACAGTACTTAAACTCTACTATGCATGCATCATGGAAAGGGAGTTTATTTGCACGATGCCCAGTGTTACATCCTCAAAAATGTTAGTTTCGTGAAAAAATACAGATGAAATTAACCTTGTTATTTTGCTGGTCACTTTCTTTATTGATATTCTGTTAACGTGCATAAGGATACTTGTCACTTCCTCTAATGATATTATGTTAACATGCATAACGATACTTGTCACTTTCTCATATGATATTCTGTTAACATGCATCAGAATACTTCAGTCTGATTAAAAATAAGGTCTCCAATATAACTGGGATCTGACAGACACCAATAAAGTTCATGTTCTTGTGATCTTTGGAATTCCAGGTCCACTTATTTTTATTAACCAATCAGATAAAGCTTTGCATTTCATGTTAGGGAGAGTTTGTGTTAGTACTGATATGCTCTGAATTGCATTTTTTGTTTGTCAGAAATTTGTAAGTTTTGTTTTTATTGGTGAAAGACAAGGTCAGCTTAAAATGACCTTGTATCGGCGTACATCAGATGTACTTATTATAAGTAGAGTTCAGTTTCAATTATATTGCAGAATGCTTGTCACTTCTCTAATATTATATTTTCATGCAGCACAATGCTTATCTCTGTAATGATGTTCTATTCACATTCTGCTGAATACTTTTTCATTTTCTCAGATAATACTATATTCACATGCAGCAGAATATTTTTAGCTGTCTCCATAATGTCTCACTACTGTGGCAACAAGTGCTGTAAAATTATCAGCTGCAATAAAAACATGTTTTAACATAGTTAAAGTTTGAGTAAAGTTTTCACGAGATGGATTATGAATCCACAAAATACCTTACTACTGCAAAGCAGATTTCCTAATTTACATTGATGTTATCAGGTTGGTGTCTTGAGATGAAAGCAGTGTCTATTTTCTGAAGAACCAGTCAGTGCAGAATTTAGTTTACTTCAGTCAATAATAATGATTCTTTCAGACAATGCTATAGGTTAACATATTTATTTTGTCCATAAATATAAATCTGCTAATTAGAGTTAAGTGGGACACCATTTGCTGACAGATATGGCACATAGGGGAACACAAGCCACAGTAGGCCAGTAGCAGCAGTTTAATGCCAATTTCATTTGTTGGTCAGAATAAAATAATGTACACAATGTGTAAACAGAAGCTGTTACCTATAGTTCTAAGACCTATTAACCCAGAGCTGTAGTTGAGCAGCATATTTGCATATTTGACACAAATAAATTGATTTAAAATGCATAAAGAAATTTTTGATGCATTCAGAGTAAAAATAAATGAAGCCCAATTATCTAGTTATTTAGTCAATTAGGCCACACAAAAAAATATGTGTTTCCTATTGCACTGGTTTTAAAATTAAGGTAGGCAGGTATTTAAAAAAAAAAAAAAAACATTACCGGTATATATAAATCAAATAATATTTCAAGCTCTTCAAAGTACTGGGCAAAACCGGCTCATTTAGATGCACAAATCAATTTTGGTAATGTGATTTTTTTTATTGAAAAAAAAAATTGGGGGGGAGGGGAGAAAGAGAAAGTGCTAGAGTCAGCAACGAGAAACATGGATGGTCGTCCGACCAGAAACAAACATTTTTTTTTTTGGCCTTAAAGTATCGAGGTAGTTATTTAGTCCATTAAAATATCAAGGTAGTTATTTAATCCATTAAAGTATCAAATTAGTTCAAAATTGTATTCACTTTGTTCATCCTGTAGCCATTAAAATCGTTCATTTTATTATCTTTTTTTTCCAGAATTTACATGCCTTATGACAGTACCTCACTGGTAGGAAATGAGGAATTTTCGGACTCTTCTAAAACGGTTGACCTTCACAGGATTGGCTGTTGGTAGCGGTGCAGTTGTGATTGCCTATGTCTACCCTAAATTTGTTTATGCCACCAAGGTAATACTGAGTGTAAACACAGGCCTGTCATTAATCATCCAAATTGGCACGCAATTCCATCCATACTTGGGAGTAACTTGAGGTTCATCCTAAATGTTTTCTTAGATTTAAAAAGATAAAGTTGTATGCTGAAGACCATAAACCAGACTTATGTGCTGTCACAAACTGCCATTGTAGTTCCTTAGTCATCAAAATCCCTATTTTGATTAACAATTCTGTCTTTATAGGATTAGCGATCATGGATGCTCAGTCATTTCACAGGTTTGTATTGTTTGTTTATTTGTTGTGAAAACCCTCATAATGCCGATAATGTCATAATGAGAGATCTTCTCTCCCTGCTTCTCTGTAGAGTGACGGGTACTGCCTCAAATCATTTGTCTATGGAGTTGCAATATGTAATGCTAGAGTGAAGTAGGTCTTTGTCTCTTTCTCATATGAAGCTATTTGCCTTTCCAGAGTTAATAGAGCTAATTCTATTGTTATTATAAAGGTCTGTATTCTTTGTTGCTTTTTAATGATGTTACTGTTATTAAAACTCTCACAAGGCTGAACATGCCTCAGGAAAAGATGTCAACATCTGTTCACCTCAACGCATCTGTTACCGTATATACTCGCATATAAGTGAGGTCCAAATGCAAACAACATAGACCCTGATCGTATAATGCGCCAACAGATCAGGGTCTATGTTGTTTGTACTACTGATTAGTCCTTACAAACTGCATAGACCCAGATCTGCCGGTGCATTATGTGACTGCAGATCTGGGTCTGTGCAGTTTGTAGTTGGTATCGACTTGTATGCGAGTATATACTGTACTTTTGTTTATTAAGTTGATCCATTTGTTATTTATGTCGTGAGTTTGGCTTTTGGTTGTAAATAAATTTATTGAGTAGGTGTTATTATAGCTAACTTCACAATTTATGAACAGGATAAATAAGTGTTACATTATACGTAATTTCGCAATTCATATGACATGATGCCAATAGACTACATGTGAACTTCAAAATAACAATGATAATGTTTATGATTGATGTATTCATAGTGCTATATACAAAATTTTATATGAATATTTTAAAAAGAACTATGAATAAAAAAGAAAAATAAGTACAGTGAATAGGAGTATTTTTCCATCTTAAATCCAGTTGAATTTAGACCTTGAAGACTGGCCTGCTTGCACAGACCTATTATGAGAGACCACCTGTCTTGAGCAACCACTTTTTTGTTGGACGAAAGTGTGGTCTCTCGAAATAAGTTTTACCGTATAAGTAACAAATAACCATTAGCTCAGAACGTATCTTTTTCGGAGTTAACTTAGATGAAAGACTTTTTTGCACTTGTTTATGAAGTTCACTCCCTATGCCTGACCCAGTTTGTGATAATGTAATGATCAACCAGCTTCTTGCCTGTAGTCTGCTTGACTAGCCATCAAGTGAGTTGCTCTAGAAAATAGCTCTGCACATCATGCTTTCTCACAGAGTTGTATCCAGTGATCACCACAGAGTGGACATGGTGTCGATGATGTGGGCATGGTTTACTGTTTATGACCCCAGCAAGCATGCACGAAAGAGTTTAATTGAGAACATGGTGGGTCAATGAGTTATCTACATCAATGCCCTTATAAATTAATGGACACTTTTTTTCTTTTTTCTTCTAGATCAAATTTTAGATAACATTAACGTAATGTAATGATTTGCAAACTTTATTAATACTAGATACTGTGTGAAGCATTCAATTTTTAAAAAAAATTGCATTCACACTGTCGCACACGGTCCAATACTTATTGAGTGCATTCTCTTTTTATGAACAATTTGCTTACTTTTTGATATTGGAAAAACATGATCATTCAGTTAATTATAAACATTTGCTAGTTCTAATGAAGACGATGTATGGTACATAATGCTAATTCAAATTTTAGTTAATATTAACATAATGCCAATGCCTCATGAACATTATTAATGCAATATTTTGTATAATAAATCAAGGTTTCAAGTTTTTCTTAAAAGTTATGGTGGTTGTTGCATGAACATTAAAAAAAAAAATATTCCAAGAAGCTAACTGACCATGTACTGTTTGGGAAAGAGAATAATGAATTTAAATTCACTATCTTAGTGAATTTCTGTATGCTGAGAAAACAGATGATTTTGTGCACTTAATAACAGATCTGCATGTATGAGCAGATGCACTACATAAATGTAAGTTTGTTCTGTACTATTTTGTATTATCAAAGTACCGGTAGCTGTGTTTTAAAAAATAAATCACAAATGTTCACAAAAGGTCATACTAATTACATGAAGTTTAACATGTAAACTCATAGAAGATTAAACCTCGTGGCTGGGATTTTTTAAAACAACAATTAACTTGCTATGGTTTGTAGATAAGAAAGACCTTATTTATTATTGTTTAAAAATTTTTTTAGTGTCATGAAAGAAAAACAAAATTTCCAGTTGGAAAGAAAATTCCAGACCCCACCATTACTGCTTAAGGACTAAGTACATGTACGTGGTTCACATTTCAGTGTAGATTAAGTTTTTCTGTTCTTTTCTTTGTTTTAAAAAGCAGTGTTGTCATTTGGTATTCAACTGTCCTAATCTCAAAGATTTCTTTTACTTGTAATGATCGGATAAATATATGCTGTTCAAGAGAAGCCAAAAGGTGTGCCTCAACGTCAAGTCAGAGCATACGTTGGTTCAGATTTCTCTGAATGAAAAAAACCCAGAAAATTCCTAGAAGTGTCAGTGATCAACTTTACACCGATCATGATGTAAAATTCTTGGGCTCTGTTGTTAAATCTGAATTGAAAATGAACATGAATTTTTTATATCAGCAATAACTGCAAAACAAATATTGCATAGAAGCCGATCAACCTTTTCTAAACACACATGTATTGAATATACAAGACTCCTCTGAAATGCTTTTTTTTATTGTCCAAATACATACTCAATATAAAGATTATTGATACTTCATCTCAGTCTTTCCATGGGTAGTCTTCATGCATTGGTTGTACAGCATGTTCCTGCTGAGTTGCGGTGGTTATTTGTAGGAATTTACCCCTCCACTGCAGAGCTTTAAACTGGAGTGAGTGTGGAGGGGATTAACTGCCCCAATGCATAGAGTGGAGTAATGAAAAATCACACGAGCTGTACTTTATCTGATAAATTATTATATTTTTTACATATTAATTAAGACTATGGTCATAGTTAACAATAAAAAAACATCTGACTGACTTACTGTTATGAATTTCTGTGTCACGAATTATATGCTCCAGTCCTTGTATGGCAGTTCTGGGCAGGTGCCGCATTTGTAGCCCTTGGTATCTTCCTTCTGGTCAAACGTTGACGTATTGCGTTCCGCGAGCCTGCTCTTTTGCCTGTCACGCGGTTTCTGCTGGCATAACACTGTCGTAAGGCTGGCTGCATGGTTGGTAATTTTGTGCCCTTGGATGCGCTTCTGTATGATTGATCTGGCGGATGAGGCGCACGGGATTCGCTTTGGGTGAATAGGATAACTTCTAGGGAACGGCACTGGGTAAATGCGGTGCAGAGCAATTGGACCGTGGCCAGAAGGCTGTTAGTATTGTGGATGTACAGCTTGTTCCTGACTGTCTGCCACTGCACTGCATGGCCTGTGCCACACCTTGGCCTGCGAAGGAGCTTGTGGGAACTCTTTTTTTCAGCGTTCAATCTATGAGGTCGTGGCGCCGGATGGCGAGGTGGGTTTCGCCTACTTCTTTCACGGTGTACTGGGCGTTTGAGTTTATCTTTCTACTGCATGCCACCTGGGCATATGTGTGGCCGACCACGTTATCTCCAGTTTGCTATTCGTCTGTTCCTTATCGAATGTCTTGCGCCCAGGTGTTCACGCGGTCTACGCTATTTTTGGTAAATGCTATGTGCGGGACATAGGCACACGCATCGCTTTTTTGTACCTCGTCCCACTCCACCGGTTGCATGCCGTGCTTTACAGACAACATAAATGTCTGGTCGTCATTCGATTGGAAGAAAACAAAATGCTTACCAATCACTCTCTCCTCTTCAGTTGCCATTTGTGTTGAATTCGTAAAGATTGCATACATACTAGGTGACATTGCATATGTTCCATATTTAATCGTTTGGAATTGCATCGATTCTGTGGGTCTACTGGTGCTTTTGATGTATTTTGCTTCTGTAATGAAGACATTAACAAATGTTTTTGTCACCTTTAATTTTATGAAAAGACTGTTTTCTTATCAAATTTAATATTTATCCCATGTATCAATATTTTCGCTCAAATATCAAAATTTTTATTTATTTAAACATTCAAAATATTTTTAATCTTAAGTACTATTTTATTTTCGTTGCTTTTGCTAAATTATCAAATACAATGAATGAAGTTAAATTGAGGGATCAACATTTGATTTTACTTGCATAAAGCAATATATGATCGTAGTACTGTACTTAATTTGTTATCATACACTGACATACATAAACACGTTTACACGATAACACCACCATCCTCCAAAGATAAACAACACAGGCAAATGTCTATAAAGAGTGTTTATTATTATAGTCACTATCCCAGCACTCTTTGAAGACAAGGTGAAGATCACGTGATGCTGCCCGTCTTAACATGCTTGTATGTGTGCACACGTGCGCTTGCATTATGGCGTATCTCCTTACACACGGTTCACAGTTAAGACTTGCAACCTTTGTGTGTGCTTTTGGATTTGTCTGAAGATCCGCATAACGGTCTTAAAATATTGATTCATCTTGGGGGCCGGAGACTGCTGGGTGGAGACACTTTTTGGATCAATTTAATAGCACGTGATCTTTTTTGACTGTGGGCCAAGACACGGAGTATGATTTGTGGTAGTCTGCCTATATGAAAGATAATTTCAACTTATTTCCCCCACCCTTTCGGATGGGGATTGGGCTGTGAATAGTTTTGCATAAATTGAAATAACTCCAGAGTTGATACTTGTATATGCTTTAGAATTGGTATATATGACCATTTACCAAAGTTCCAACACATACTAGAACGGGTATTGAAAGTGACCCATGCATTATGTCCTAGGTGCATGCACGTGTCTAGCACATAGTCCATGATGCTCACCCTACAACTGTGTAAACGTTTATTAGGCGTGGAAAGACAAACTCGGCAATGTAGCAGATATTAACCTCATAGTCTGATTTAAACCCTAGATCATAACTGTGAAACTGTTAAGATCCCCAGTTTCTCTCTCACTCTCTCTCTCTCTCTCTCTCTCTCTCTCTCTCTCTCTCTCTCTCTCTCTATATCTATATATATATATATATATATATATATATATATATATATATATATATATATATATATATATATATATATATATAAAACACTAAATTATATATGCAACGGATATTTCTTTTAAGCTCTGTCATCAGCCCTAAGAATATTACCACTTGTCTTCGTTTGTAAAGATCCTGCTTTGCTTGGACTTTCTGTATTTATGGAAGGAGTATCTGTATTCGGTTTACTGCCTGAAGTGTTGTTATCTGAAAGAAATAGCAAACATACTAACAAAGGCATGCGAAATTTTACGACCGATACTGAACAAAAACTTATTGTGTGTTTGGGTTGAGAAAAAAAAACATAATACCTCAGGTAAGTGCACTTCCTAAACATGCTACCAATTGAAGTGGAACTAAATTGAATCATAGGGAAAAAGTCAGATATTGTTGGAGACACTTCCTCTTTTATTATTTTAACTCTTGATGTGTTTTTGCTAGTATCAGTTCAATATAATTCATGCTCGAAGACGTTTCAAGTCACGTGATACAATATGATAGGTTGGCTTTTGATTATATCCCCTTCAGAAATATTCACGGAATTAAATTATAGAAAGTTATTTAAGTGTTTGCTTCAACATATAACGAGAAATACTCTAAGAACCAAAGCAAAATTCAGGAAAAATTGATTAGCATGCTGCATGACACGAAACATTTTCTTTCAACAAAAAAAAAACAAAACAAAAAAAAACACCAACACAGTCGCGACAAGTCCAAGTCATATGTTATTCATCCATCTGAAACTGAATACTTTATCGATGTTTACTTATTTAAGATGTGGCCCTTTAAGTACAAAAATAAAACAACTTCAACTTTACATAAATTAGACACGATTTGAGCGTTAGTGTTATTGAGTTACCAATTATTAAACTTACCAAATATACAAACAGTAGTCATCGAGGCATTATAACAGCTCCCCTCATGGAAGCTTCCCATTAAACTGTGCAAGCAGTTTCTGTGTTAGATACCTAGGAGTGAATATTATGGTTAATTAATGACAATGCTTTCTTTGGCAATAAGCATACCAAACAACAGTTATTAATAATACCACTCTTCAAAAAATGTCTAACACTGTCAATCACCTTCGAAAACGAATCAATTCACTCAGAATAAATTAAACACTACCTTTCTCTTTATTTCAGTCAGGAAATGACACCGTATCATGCCTAGAGTCTTGATAATTGCAGTTTGTATGTTAGCTGCTAAAATAATCAATATACTTTATTCTGATCAAGCAAATATATTTGTTTTAACAAAATAAACTAGAACTCACAAAGGCCGGGAAATAAATTGTATTAATTTTTCCAAGTTTTCATCAGTTATGGGGTCCAGAAATGTTTTGTTGTTGTGAATAATGATCATGAAGAATATATATACACAAACTTTAGATACAACATGACAAACAGTTGGCATACCTATATCTGGATTAAAGTTAATCTGTCTTATGCCATCCAGCCAGAAAGTTCCTACATTAACTGTTACTTTCTCCAGAAACTGTGCATAGTCCCTTTTGGGAAGTCTTAAGATTCCTTCCGTTGCACACTTGAAATGCTTCCTACCAATCAATATAGATGATGGTGGTCCAATCGGCAGAAGAAATTTTGTTAGTTGCTTTGATGAAAAAAGTTTAGTTGCTTTGATGAGAATAGTTTTAAAATTAGGACACAATAAAATTTGATTTGAAAAGTCGTCCAAAAAGAGAATGTTCAAATACCGGTAAATATTATTATTATTATTATTATTATTATTATTATTATTATTAATTGAAAAGCAATATATCAAAGACAAAAAAAGAAAGAAACGAAGCGACAGTCAATTAACGGTAAGATGAAAAGAAGTGTTTGAGTATTAACAGATCTTTTAATGGACACTGGTAAAACTTGCAATAAAGACATGCAACTCTTGTATTGAGATCATGTTCTTGATGCTATTACTGTGCATATTTTAAATATATTCACATCCAATAAAAATAAACCTTGATTTTTCAAGATCAATGAACAATACTTAGAGTTTTGTATTCTCATTTTTATACCCTCTTTGATAATTCTTGATGTTATTTGCTTTCAAAAAATTTACGCTTCTAAAACTGATTGCTTGTTATCAAATATTTGTAGATTAACATTTTGTAATGTATCAGTCGAAAAGATTTTTGTTTTAGGTAATTGGTGTGCCACATAATGTGTTTGCACACATACATACATACATACATACATACATACATACATACATACATACATACATACATACATACATACATGTACATACATGCATGCATGCATACATACATACATACATACATACATACATACATACATACATACATACATACATACATACATACATACATACATACATACATTTCATTCGTATCTTGTTTTGGTTGATTTCAGAGTCTACCAGAGATCGTTTTTATATTTTGGTATTGATTCCAATGTAAAGATTTGTCGTATGTATAGGATTTAATAACTAATAATTTCTTTCATTGGGACGCAATATGACATTAATATGGAATATCATACATGTGCTTAATCACTTAATTGCCCTTTAAGGATGATATGTCTCTTGCTGATGATACTTGTCTTGTAATTTCTTCGTCAGATCTTTAACAAGTACAAAGTATTATAAATAATGATTTTGAAAACGTTATGCATGGGCAAAAGAATGTGGGCAGAAGAATGGCTTGTTACGTTTTTAATCCTTCTAAACCTGACATTACTTTTCCTTCCTAAATTTCTCTTTTGATTATATGAATTTACTTCCGGATCAGTGTCATAGACACTAAAGATTAGTATTATCATCTGAGGCCAAATAAACTAATCATGTTAATATGATTATTCAGAACGGATAAAAAATTTTTATCTAGGTTACGCGTGACCAAAAATATATTTTAATAGAATAACTCTTGGCAAAGTATATACACTATTCACACGTCCAGTTTAAGAATATGCTTGTGAAGTCTTGCTCAAAAGAAGATTCGGAAAGATTGGAACAAAAAAATTAAATGGAAGCGACACGAATCGTTACAGGTCTTCCCATTTATTCTTCTAGAGATTCTCTTTATTCGGAAACAGGTTTGAAACCTCATGTAAACCGATGAAAGAGTGAAGAGTGTCCATTATGTATACGATTATAAATCATCATGTACCTAACTGTTTAAGTGATCTTCTTCCACAAAGGAGATATGAGACATCTAATTATCGACAACACAACACTCAAAGCATCACATCAATCCCTACCAGACTTGAAAATGTTCATACGTGTTTTTATCCATCTATAATTGCTCTTTAGAACTCTCTCTCTCTCTCTCTGACAATATTAAAACTACGTTTTAAAAAAAAAATATAAAAAATGTATATCTAATCCAACTCCAGGGCTACCACACCGTATTACACTATTTGCAAACATTATATGGATATCCTAGACACTAAACTTAGACATCCATGTAGTCCTCGCAAATCTGACCTTTGCAAAGTGAACTCTCTTCTGTGTCAATGTGGACATGATAATGAATATTTTTGATAATGAAGATGGTGAACACTATTTTTTTTATATTGCCCCTTATTTAGTAATCAACGATCCCTGTTATTTTGTTCTATCTTTCAAACTGCTCCTTTTGTAAGTCTAGATTTACAAATGAAATGTGACGTTGAAAAAAGTAGGAAAATAAACTAAATATTCCTAAATGTGCATAACTATATCTACAAAATTAGATGCTTTAAGTACTTACAATTATATTCTAAGTAGTAGATTTCTCAAGGAAACAAAATCGACAATAATGAATGTAACCAGTTAAATGTCTTATCTCTCCTCCTTCTCATCTCTAAATCTCTCTCTTATTTATGAATTGCTCACTGACGTAATTATACATATATATGTTTATATTGTTTTATTTGAAATGCTATATGTCTTTAATAAATGTAACTTTGACCAACTTTTCAGATATTCTCAAGATTTTGTAAATAAATGCCATGGTGCATTGTTATATGTTGTGGGGAAAGGGCCTAGGTGAGTTTGTTAATTCGTGTGAACTATCACAAGATTTTGAATAAAATGACAATAAAATATGTTTAAAACAAAGAGGAACAATGAAACAAAATATTAGCACTGTTTATCACCAAATTATTACGTACATGTAGCACAAAGAAATGCATGATATTCTGAGCAATCTAAACATTCGACCTGATGACTTCCTCCAACATTCCGAATCATTTCACAGCAGGTGTATGGGTATAAATATCCTACAAAATATTGAAAAAAGAAGTTATAACATCTCAATAAATGTTAAAGACAAGTGTATAAGAGTTTTTTTTATTCAAAATGAATACTGAGTACTCTAGTCAGTCAGCTAAGCCATTTTACGGATACATGATTTTACACACAAAAGTTGTCATTTAAAAAGACATACGCGAAGCGAGTTGAATATTTTCAATTCTCTGCGAGATATATAACGATTTTCATAGAAGTTATTTAAAACGAGCACATATATACAATTATATTTGTCGCATGACAAACGCTCGAGATAACAATTAATCTCAAACACAAAATGTACTGATTGAAGCTAGTAATTCAAAAGGCAGGATTTAATGTAATACCTGTAATTATTATAAAGTCACTTGCTTAGAATGCAATGCGTATTTAGACCTGACAAAATAAAATCTAACTCAATAAAGGAAGAATATTTTATGCTAGGCAGTGAATTACTTGATTTTCCGAGTGAAATAATTGTGATATTTCACTGCATTGAAAAAATATCATAGTCAAGATTCAAATATATTTTTTCCCTGGCCATCAATAGACATTGATAACATTATGAGTAAGAAATTTCTTTATTTTTATAAGACGCTTGCGTGGTGTAAACGTTAAGATGGCCGTCTCGCATTCAAGCGAACCGGTTCAAATCTGAAATGGATAAATGTTTTTTTGTTTGCATTTTCTTTTTATCTGCTGTTTTATCTTGATTTGGGAAGGAGCATTATATAACTACTGATATTTTATGTGTAAATATACACAAAACAGAGCAGAACATTAACGGTAAACCGCTGACATTATCGCGCAGGATACAGCAATAAAACAGCTACTTCAGTGTCTTATACAAATTGCTAGACAATAAACTTGAGCATAAAATAAAAAGAATATTTGCTTGCTCCGAGTGAATAACGGATATATTTCATCTCGTGGGTGAAAAACTTAAGATGCCAATTCAGTCAATGATAGGTGGGCTAAAATTTAAACAAAATGTGTTCATGATCAACAATTTGACTCAAAACTATTATTACCATCTTACGTATATATATATATATGTGTGTGTGTGTGTGTAATGAGAAGGTACCCTAGGGAAATCAATATTGACTGACTCGTCCACCGTCATGAAACGATCACACCATTCCAAGGAGTAACCTGACACAAAGCGTCGACGACGATCACGTTCTGTGTAACCTAATACCCTCAGAGAAGTTTTGGCAGAAGTTCATCCGAGCGATTTTGAAAGGAAATGATTGTTCCATATCCAACACCATCCTCTTCCTCTCCAAGACCGAGAGAGTCAAGATGGTCTAAGACAGAAAGTCGTTCGACGGACCCTGAGGATTATTTTCACATTCATGCTACTCACAAAGTGACTTATAGAAAATTTAGAGAACTTCCCCTTACACTTACACGGTCAAATTTAAAGAGTTAAAGTCTCAAGTTCCTGCATAGAAAGCAGCTGTATTTATCACAGACGTATTGAAGTCTATGCTAGATGAGTTGAAACGGCAGTGCCAAGCTGAAGATCAAGATAGTTTGCAACTTTATATCACTCACGACAGCTTGAAATCTCCTGTCTGGAACAAATTTTGTACACCTGCTGAATTAATCTCTTCCAGAATCTTGGACAATAATTCAGCGCGTCCAACAATCGAACGATGAATCTGTGTGATTTAATAATTTGTGTAGACCTCATAAAATGCGGAAAATTTTGAAACGTTGAAAGTTTACCCTCAAGTATTTTGTGGTGATCATCCTTTGTTTCGAGGACCACATAATCCAACAGGAAAATACATTCACGTCTATCATCACCAAAATCATTTTAACAGGTTTTCTCAGATACAGTTACTATTGTGACAAATGTGACGAAGGATTCAGCAATCGGGAGGAACATATTCATTGTGGAGCAAGATGCCATGGTTGATTTGCGTCGAGACTTTGTGTGCCTGAAGGACAAGAAATGATTCAGTGCTCTACATGCAGACGAACATGTATGAGTCAAAAGTGTTACAACCGACATCACATGAAACAATTCCGACAACAGTGCTTGTGAATTACTGAAAGCGTGTCCAACATGTCCAACATGCGGACAGAATGTTCGTTCCAATTCCAAAGATTTACACAGTTGTCCAGGAAAGAAACGAGTTTATATCTGTCGTCAAGTCGTCGAGTTGGATCACCAGTGTTCCATTCAGAGATATGTCAACGAACCAAACGGATTATTGAACGACCACAGCCAACAGAAATGAGACCATCGCGTAGACTTTATCTTTTTTGACTTTGAATGTTCTAAAGACACTGGGATTCACATTCATAACTTTTGTGTTGCTCAGTGCGCTTGCCACAAAAGTATTCAGGAATCTTTCTTTATAACTGTCGGAACTGTAGCGAGCTCACGGGTGGACGGGAAAAGATATTTCGTGGCTCCAATACTCGAAGATTAGGTCGCTCGTTACGGGAACTGCCATCAATTCGCTACAGTGATCGCTCACAATTTCTCTGGATACGACAGACAGTTTCTTTTGATACATTTTTCAGAACAAGGAGCCGAATTTCCAAACGTCACCATGAATAGAGCCAAGATCATTTCGATGAGCGTGGGAAACGTGTAGTTTAAAGATTCCATGAGTTATTTGGCTATACCTTTGAGTAAAATGTATAAAACGTTTGGAATGATGGAAATGGACAATGGATTTTTCCTCACTTTTTCAATACAGACAAATAATCAACACTGCGTGCTCCGCATTTGCCTGAAGCCCACGACTACGACCCCGATGGTATGCAAACAGAAGAACGGGAACCTTTCTACTCCTTGTAACAAGCCTACTCTTCAGACGCTTCTAATTTTGAAGAAGAAATGCTCAGGTGTTCTCGGTCCAATGTCGATATTTTACCACGTTGTTGCTGAAAATTTCAACAGTTATTTCTCGAGTACGGAAGTATCGATCGATTGAAGGAAGCTTCAACCATTGCCAATGCTTGTGGATTGGTACACCGAAAGTAGAGGGAAGGGATTTGTTCAGGCTACGTTAACGAGTTTCTCAAACTGAAGCAAGAAGCAAGCAGCTATCCCTCTATATAAAAAAGGAGAGAGTTCCAATAAGAAAAGATCATTTTGAGCCTAGACGTCCATCTCGAAAGATGAATTTTACACTGAAACAATATGATGTACCCCCACCCCCGTCTCCCAATTACACAAAGTTTAATGAAGATCAATGTGATGCTCTACCTAGCAACAAGAGCGATGCAATACGGTCTCGTTCCACTATCGAGAGAGATGCCGTCCGTGTGCCAACATATGGCAATCATCCACACACCCACAAACCGTTCTTGACACCCGTAAGAGACGAATACATGTTACCCGTGTCTTTGCCTGGCTATAGTGATTGTGTCAGTCGATTCAAGAAGCTCAAAGGAGAATGACCCAAATATGTGGCAGGACTCACCCCAAAATCTTTAGGAAGAGCAGGATTTGTGTACATGGGAGAAGGAGATAAAGTACAATGTTTCATTTGTGCTGTGAAATTCTACGAAAGGGAGTATAAAGATACAGTCAACCTTGAACAAGCCAGATGGTTTCCATGATATCACTACCTTCCCTTGGTCGATCTAGGTGATAGTATCCAATGGCTCTTATCATGGATAGCTTAGAAGGGCACATTCAGAATCTACCTTTGGAACTGCGGGAACGCATTTACTACTACCAGTACTTTGTATAGATTCCAATTAAATGCAAGCTAAAAAAACACATTCTCGATTTGTAAACTGTTGCTATTTCAATAGGATTAGAAGGCTGATTCTGGGAGAAAAAGCTATGACAAACACAAAACTCGACATGGGTACAAGGATCGCGATGCCACGACCTTTGCAATCAGTGTTGCACCGAATTCCGTAGGAGACTATCAATGAAAAGATTCAAGACTTGGAGGATTACTAAGTGCTTTTAGATTAACTCATTCCTCAAGGCGTTACGACCCCTTTTAATTGGAGAAGACTTGTCGTGTGTGTGTTAGTAACTGAATTTCTTGGATTTCGTTTACCGGCAGATTCCCTTTGGCTAATGTATGGCCGTTTCATGCAAAGACATGACCACCAGAACCTTGTCATTTTTTTAAATGTTCCGCAATTCTTGATGAATCCCAATCGACCTTTGTGTGAAGAAGATATTCGTTGCACTTTATCTACCATTCTTCTTTACAAAGAAGTGTGTGTGGCTAGTGATTTACACCAACATACTTTACACTGGAAGGATGAACTTGAATGGGAAAAGTCTTGGATTCGACGCATGAAAACAAGAGGTCGCTGACTATGCCAAAGACCTGTGTGACTGACTCCAAGAAAAAAAAAACATTAACTTTTTTGAAATGTTGAAATTGTAATGTGATTTTTATTCACTAGGATATACCAAAAGTACGTGTATACATGTTTTGATTTTTCTTTTCATAAGATACATACGCATTATTTATTGTAAAGGGCTTTATTTTTATTTTTTATTTTTTATTTCGATTTGGCAGTAATGAGCAGTGTCTCTTTTCTGAGTGAACTGCGTGGCCTTGAAAAGGGCAGTTGGGTTTGAACAAAAATAAAATGGATTTTTCAACATCAAATTTAAGGGTCTTAAATCTTCTCCACGTCCATGTCGCACTGCTGCTGTATAGAGAGAGAGAGAGAGAGAGAGAGAGAGGGAGGGAGAGAGAGCTAACAGGTTTGACACAAAAAGTGATTTTTATTCTAAGTTAAGAAACGGAAGCCGCATATCTTGGAAATCACGTTGGAAATATGTAGGCGTGGGAAATATGGTTGAGCAAAATAATTCTATAAGCTCGTCCAAGAAAAGTTTCTGCTTTAATTTTTTAAGTTTACATTATCAAGAAAATCACAAATATTGCAACAAAAATCGTATCTATCATTTTATTTTATTTTCACGTGAATAGATTCACTTCGCATTTTCACAGACAAAAACAAATTATTTTCTTAACAATCACAGACACTCAATGTACGATACATAAAAGTGATGTTCTTTAGTTTTGCGATTTGAAAAAAAAATGGAACTCCCCACTTCGATATAAAAGTAAATTAATCCTTAAGCCGAGTACTTGTGAGCTTGTGGGGTTTTATTTTAAACAGTGTAACCATCGTGTTCAACAAATTATGTGCTTAAACAGTTCGTAGGTAAAAAAAAAAATCCAGCTATCTAGAGCAAATACGAAAAGTCTAATTTAATGTATCATATATTTCTTTTCCACCCATACGTTTTTCTGGATCTAACTACCTTTCAAGTTAAACCCAAGTCCAGTATCGATGTATTCACTGGTACTTTGTACACCAGACCTCAATCTGGACATAGAATTTGTGAATCTGAAAGTGTAAGTATATTTGCTCGCAGGTTAGATAACTCTCTCTCTCTCTCTCTCTCGTACAACTTTCATTAGTTTTTAAGACACTATCATTTTTATTTTGTTCCCAAATTATATTCTTGACAAGTAAAAACACTCCAGTACATTTGCAACAAAGTGAAGAAGCAATGTATGTTGTTTGCTGCTTTCTAAAAAAAAATAAAAAAATGTAACTCTCTTAAAGTACATGAAAACCTTATCTTACTCCAAAGTCTGGCCTTGTTTGACAATGTAACACAGTTTCGCGGTCTTTTTCACCATTTGTTCTCTAGATAATTCAGTCCAGTACGTTAGTAACAAAGCGAAGAACCACATTGTTTTTCTCTTTTATATCAGTCCAGTAGCAAAACAATTTATGTTGTAACAACCTTCAAGTACACAAAGACCTTATTTTACACCAAAGTCTGGCCTTGTTTGATAGTGTAACAATGTTTCACAGTCTTTTTTCACCATTTGCTCCCTCGATAAATCAGTCCAGTACATCTGTAACAAAGTGAAGAACTCAAATGTTTTGTTCTTTTGCTAAATCAGTCCAATAGCTGAAGAATGTATGTTCCAACAACCTTAAACTACACGAAAACCTTATCTGAATCCAAAGTTTCACCTTGTTTGACAGTGTGGCAAACTCTCGCTGTCTTTCATCAACAGTGCATTACAATATGTAGCAGTTCAGTGAACGTCTCAAATCAAGGGCGAGAAAAAAGACAACATTATTACAAAGTGAACATCCAAACTCACATTGGATAATTTCCAGCACACTTCTTGGATTCTAAAAGTAAGCCAATGCCTGTCATTAGGTGTGTGTTTTCTCTTCTCTCCATCCTGTTTAAGGTCTATAGAAGGATATAGTGCCCCTCAATGTTTAATTCATATAGGGGTGTTGGCCAGTAGAGATGGGTGCTGGTCATTAAGATGGTGTATTGGTCAGTTTTTGTGGGTGTTTTGTGACATTTGTTCAGCTGAATTCTAAACATGAATCAGTTTCCTTGAATCATAAGCAAGGTTACCAACACACTTGAACAACACAGTTAAAGTGAACCAATGTTCTGGTCACAGCATAAAAACGCTCCCAATTTGTGCTTGCAATGGTGAGCTGTTTCGTACCGATCTTCACCTGGAACTGACAATATGAATGTTTATCACAAGTATACGTCCCCCTTTTTGTAAAATTAGTTTTTATGTAATGTTCACACCCCTTGATTTTGGTTGAAGCAAATCATGATCATCAAGGGGTATGACAGGTTCCAATCTAATGGCCCCGGATTAACAATTGGGAAGCCTATCATTTGGGATGGAAACGGATACGTGTGTTTGAAACTGTAAAATGTATAATAATAAATGCATCATTTTCAGCCAATTTTAGCACTATTGTGCATTTATTTTGTCAGATCTAGACATGAATACAAGCAATAAAGTGTCCGGTGAAAACTACAGTTAGCATATCCCCCACAATTGCAAAGGGATCAACTTGATGCAATCTCGATAATTCCATATTATATGATTTGATATATTATACATTCATTGCTAACAGATAAAAGTTATTCTTCCTTAGTTAATCAACGTTTCTACTTAAATCACAACACCTCTTCCGGATTAACTAAGGGCATAAGTCTATGTCATTCAATTTCAAAATGCCAGCGTACGTAATGTTCTTTCACCAAATGGTTTCAAATTAAATAATTACGTCTTCTACCTGAAAATTTCCCTCAAGAATACTTATTTTAACATGGTATTCAATAGGGCCTTCATTCGGAATTTCACGGGTGCAAAGATTATGGGACTTATATTATACTAGTTAAAATATTAACAATACAGTATAATTTAATAATACATCAAACACAGCTTTACATGGTTTAAAAACACTAAAGTGGCTGGGTCGATGGTAGTAATCTAAAGCCTCAATCAGTGAGGAATAATCAAGCTGGGAACTATTCATGTGGTCATTTTATTGTACTAGACGGTGTAATGTCGAAAAAATGGACTTAAGAGATTTAGCAGTACATTATATGTGCCATGGAGTATTTGTTTTACGTTCAAGCTACGTATACGTATTGCAGTATAGACAAAATATGTGTTTTCTTTACAATTTCCGTCAAAACTAAAACACTTCTAAGTATGATACATATACTATAATGTTTCTATGCAACTAATAAACAATGAGAACAATTTAGAAGATATTGGTGTTGATTTAGGATATAAAAATGACGTTATGTAAAAGATCGTAATTTTTGTTGTTGTTGTTGTTGGGTAAATATGCACTAACCTTGATTCTTTTTGAAGTTTTTCTTCAATATCATTTTAATCGTGATCTCATACTTGACTTTTTCTGGATTCCATTTATTCATTACTGAATGAACATAATAAAAGTAACTTCCATTGTCCATTTCTTCCACCATTCTTTCAGTTAGTTACAGACTAATACAATCTCGATTAAGGCTTTCTTCAGGACGAGGAAGACCCAGTATTGGAATTAGTAGATGCCATAAAAATCTTACCCAAACGATTACATTATATGTCTTCTGCAGGGCTGGGAGATCCATATCGTGATGCTAACCATCTACACTATTTTTCCTCATTGATCTTCAGTAAGAATTAAACACGTTGTTATTATTTCTTTATTCAACACAGGCAAAGTCGTATTTAAGACGTCATCAATCTGTGTATTACTATAAATTTACATCATTTTAGCACCATATATCAACTGGATCCCAGACGACCGACCAAAGACAACCAGACCGACACAAAAGGAAAATAATAGTTACAAATCCGCGAGAGTTTAACTGTCATATGAATATGACAAATTTATTCTATGAGTCATACATTCAGGCATTGAAAAAACATTAACCTACCGTAACGTGGCTGAAGTCATACAAAGTCATACGTTGCCCCAATCCAGAAAGGAGAGAAAATGTTTTTAGTAACACTGTGATCTTGCAATTCTAGCTGGTAATTAGAAATGTTTACACCTGATAGTCTTCCGTGAAGCATTTTACAGGTCTTGAATGCTGTAAACCAGTTTGTTGTGTTTTCTTGTATATAAACAGTTTGGCCTGAAAGCAAAGAAGAAATAAATTTTGCTGAATACATGTTTATAGTAAAGCAGTCTCTCTTTTTATAATGTAGAAACAGTTTGGGCTAAAAATAATTTTAAAAAGTATATGTAAATGAATTAACGTTTCTATATGATGTACACACATTATAAACATAAACTCTCTTCACACATTTGATTCTTAAATATTTCAAGCATAATACTGTCACGTCTCTCCAAGCAAATATGCAGTGATTTCAAGTTCAGAATATCTTCTTGTGAATACTGCGATAGACGTGGCATCAAATTCATCACTAGCTTTATTTTTGAATCCCAGAAGTATTATCCATCTCTACATTTTTAAAAGAATACATATGTACTTTCCTAAACAAATGAGTAAGATAATGACGCATCATACTTGTTAATAAACATTATACATCCACGTTGATAAAATATATAAAATACAAAAGTGTTTGTATTAACCTTAACTTAATAGTGATAATCTCAAGCTGGGTCATATTCCGATTTTCATGGAATGAAAAGAATGAGTTTACACTCTAGCAAACCCTGGTTCCAATTTAGCGTTTCACAGCTATTTAAAACTAATTCATAGAGTCTAGATGTACGAACTTTGTTAAAGGGTATAACAACTAACGCCTGAATCAACAGTGACAACCACTAGGACGAAGGACTCTATTGATACTGACTTGCATACGAAAATTTAACAAGGCATAAATCATGATCTAAAAGTCAAACAACATTTTTGAAGGTATCTTTGACGACAGTCTGTCACATTTGATCGTGTTAAAATAATTCTAGTTTTACCAGACCTCTTTATCTTGTGGCTGCTCGTTAAATTTGGAAACACGCTCATCCTGGTATCCTTCTTCTCTCTCTCTCTGTGTGTCTCTCTCTCTCTCAGTCCGTCTCTCTCTGTATGTTTCTCTGTCTGCCTGCCTGTATGTCTCTCTCTCTCTCTCTCTCTCTCTCTCTCTCTCTCTCTCTCTCTCTCTCTCTCTCTATATATATATATATATATATATATATATATATATATATATATATATATATATATATATATATATATATAAAATCTTTCCAGTAATAACTAAACTGACACCATCCGTTTCAAGGTTTACACTTTTAACGATATAGACAATGTTAACCAGAACGCTTGAAAAATTGTTGGCTATGATGCCACCACCGGAGAGAATGAAACTGTGTCCTGCCTATACAAAATCAGGCACGACGTCAATAATTTAGATACAATCGTTTTGTTGCCGTATGGTAGTATTCTACTTTTTTAAAATAAAGACCGGTTCGCTATAGCTATTACGCTATCACATAAGAGAACAAAACTGCTTTCTTAACCTTAGCATTGTTAAAAACATCTATCACTTGCAGAAACCAATACAATTATGACACAATTGTCTTATATAACATGAATTTGAGTTCAGCAAGTTATTTACAACACAACATAGACAAGCGTAAGAATAATATTACTTTCAGAGTAGCATATATTTTTGGCGTAAACGTTTGGCGACAGCAATTAGATTGAGACAATTTATAAATTTAAATTTATCAACTAGACAGCCTCATTTTAAAAGATGAAAGGACACATTCTGCCACGTTTATCTGGCAAATTGAAGACATTATTATTATCAACATTTTGGTACCTCCTCGACGCCTAGTATACTGTCATTTACGATTCTGGGCATAAATATTGGTGCAAGTTTATTTCGAGCACTGTCACTTATGAAGATTCATTTGTTTCTCCAAAAACTAATATCAAGAGAATATCTCTACAAACTATTTTTAAGCCAAATCGCTATTTCTGAGATTATTTTTTACTAATTAGTCAACTTTTTTTATTTTAAATGATACGGTTAGAAATTGTTGGGAAAACCTTCTTTTACTTGTCCTTAAAAAATTATAGCTTCAACTGGAGACACCATGTTTTAGGTAAATTAATTATTTTTTTAATAAATTAAACAAACGAATCAGTTTCAAAATTTCAGACAGCAAGAAGAATTAGTACGATGATATTTGCAGGAACAAAAATGGAAGATGTGAGAATAAGATCGAGAGCAAAGGGTTTCAAGATATTTCTCTAACTCGGAAAATAAAAATTTTATTGGTAAATTGATGCCAACAGTTTCAAAATCAGCAGAAACAAAATTAAATCAAAACTTATATTATTATCTTCAGGTACATACAGCTGATATTGAGTCTCTCCTCGATTATAGGGGTAATCTTAAATTAGACAGTGCACAGAAAGAATCCTTGAAGTGCCCTGTGTCTGTGTATGAAGCAACTGCATGTCAAGAATACAAGCCAAATAACAAAGTCCAGAATCAGATGAGTTTGTTTACTTTTTATTTTTGAGATATTTGTCCATATTATGTCAGTGCAGTGATATTTGCATATAATGTTGAGGAGTTACACGTTACAGCTTAAGTTAAGGTGACGGTGTAATAGCTTAACTTTCAAAAGGTATCAAACAAAATTGTACTTGAAGAATTTGAGACCCACCTCTTTACACAAGGAAGCTTACAAAATTGGATAAATATGTATTGCAAATATACAAAGTCTGTTTTTATATCTGTTATTATTAATGATCAAAATGTTATGGAAAATATTCATACCCTATATGACTTTATATTTTCTACAAATGACGTGACAATCACAAATGATAGGCTTCTTCTTTTGATTGACATTGGAAAGGTTTTAATTTTGTTACGTAACATTTTATTGACAACATATTGGATCTATTACATTTCGGAAGGGTTTTCAAACAAAACTAATCTGTTTTACAAGAACATTAAATCATGCATTATTTTAATTGGACAATATTCACCTTAGTTTGACATTAAAAGAGGTTGCAGACATGGATGTCCCCTTTTTCCACGCCTTTCCATTATTTTTGTTGAGTTTTATTACCACATATGATAAGGGATAATCTAAATATCAAAGAAATATACAAAAATAATATAGAATATCTTTTCTTACAGTATGCAAATATAATTACAATTTCAAGGGCTTATAAATACCATCAAAAATAAGTTGTATGTCAACATTGATTATAATATACACGACCCATGTATAGACATATAAATTTTACTAAGGATAAAATGAGCTGTAAAGATTCATTTCCAGTCAGGAGTCAGCTTCAATTGTGAGATGACATATAAAATTTGATAATGTAAATGAAAATGATTCGAACAAATTTTTTTAATGTTTCTATCTCACAATGTAACCAGATGTACTAGACTTAGTATCTAGAATTAGAAATAAATTACCAAATATGACTCATTTCAAGAACGAAATGAACCTCTAATTCGAGCAGAAATTTATATATATATATATATATATATATATATATATATATATATATATATATATATATATATATATATATATATATATATATATAACTTTGTTGGGCTGATGGCAGCATAAAATATATATGTAGTTTACCGGTTTTAAGACCGTTTATCATTTTTTTCTTCTTTCTTTCTTCTATTTTCTTTATCTTTTGTTTGTACATATCGCCGTTATTCAAACGTAGGCGTCAAAAATTGCTCTTGGCTTTTGTATTGTTTTGCGCGTGTGTGTGTGTGTGTGTAAACTGATTCTACCCTGACGAAGAGCTTGTTCAGCTCGAAACACGCCAGGTTCAAGGAGGTTTAACTGTATTAATATGTAAATATGTCTATAATCATATAAATACATGCGTATGAGCTTTATAGAAGTTGTATACAGAAGTACAAAGCAAAATACTTCAACAAAACATCCTAAATGTATCGTTCTTTTTAGTACTATATAATTTCCGATGTATATGTTTCCACGCGCTATACGTTTATGGTGTTGTTTTAATAAGCCCCAACTACCACGACCATCTACTAAATGTTACAATCATCAAAATGTTATGTCAAATAAATACAAGAGATAGTTAGCATTTATTTTCCAAGCCACCACTACCACATTTGTCGCCATCATCATTCACAAATAAAACAATTACTTAAAAGATACTCTAACCTCATTATATACGACCGATTAAAGTGAGCTTAGTAACGCGATCAAAATATTTACTTGAAGAGAATTCAAGTGTGACAATTAAATAAATGATACAACAACAATTTTAAAATATTTAAAAAATGATTAGCTAAAATTCCACCTTTTTAATTTACCTAAGGTCATGGTTGCTTTGACTTTTAATTTTGCTACAAATGAAATGGAACGTGATCAAAATGAACATGTAAACATGAAAATAGTATGAATGAAATGCTGAAAAGTAACTTCAAAAATTAACCATATCCTGGTAGATTTGAACTTAGAAGATAACTTGAATTAAAGTCAAAATAATTCAGAAGAACAAAAGCAGAAAGACTTCAGACAGAAGATGACAAATCAACACCTAGTGAAAATGAACAAAAGTTAGTTCAAGCCAATGGAAATAGTACTGGATATGTGGTGGTTTTCTTGTTTTAGTTCTCGTGTTGACATGTAAAATAGCACAGTTGGTTATATTTTTAAACCTAAAAATATACCTACAGAATAAACAGTTTAAAGGGCATTGTAACATTTCACTGTAATAAATGTTGAGTGTAACAAAGATAATATTAACTATGTTTACAATACAGCTCTTGAATCCTCTCTCAGACTTGTTAATCTTGTGCCTTTGAAGAAGTTATTTGATGTATCAATAGATCCACCATTGAATAGTACAGACATTTGAATACTAGTTATTGCATTTTCACTTAGTTCACATTCTTTTATATAATATCACAGTGCTGGATGACATTATTAACACTGTTAGTATTCTAGGAACAAATGCCAACTCAAAGTCATATCGTTAAATGCTTAAACATATTTTAGCTAATAGCTGTCTAGTGAAGAGAAAAATTGGTCAAAACCATTTACCATGCAACACTATACTTTATTCTTATTGTAATATATAACATTATTTTAAACACGCTCCTGAGATTTACAATTAGTCCACCATTAAATATGAATATTGAAAAAAAAACTTTTAAGCTGATTATTCCAGTTTATTTTTGGCAGTGCATGAGTGACATAGAAGATATCTACGTCTTTTGAGTAGATATAAGGATATTTTCATGAGTGAAGTGGAAACATTCAATTGTCAAGATTGATGAAACCAATACTAAAATATTTCCTCTTCATGAGTGAAATATTTCCTTATATCTAATCAAAAAACGTAGATTTGTTTTTGTTATATATTTTTTAAGGCAAAAGATTTCACTTTGCATGGTTTCTCCATATTGTGTCAATGAGATAGGACAGCGACATTTATAAATTAAGATTGTAAATATAATGCCTCAAATTAATAAAGGTTTTTATTCGAAAATGAAGATATTTTTTTAACACAATTCTTGCGTGGATTGATACAGTAAACATTGCTGGGTTGGGGGTGGGGAAGGGTATTGTAGCAACAAGACAGAACGGTTCAACAGGCTTTAGAGCGCAGCATCATTAAACAACAAATTTTAATGATTGTGATTTAGTTGTATGGAATTTAGTTTCTATTTTGGTTTATTTCTGCATTCAGACTTTTTGTGTTGGCAAACTTGCGGTCTATTTCGGTAATAGACGCTGCACCCAAATTTCGGTTGTCACTTAATTGCGGTTTGCAATCGACACTAATCAATGCATGATTTCTCCATCGTTTGCATACATGATTATTATTGTTACGAAAGTAAAAATGGCTCACAATTTTATTACAATTTGAAATCAAGAGTTGTTCTTAGAAATGTGTACTGTTTGTCGTTGATTGAAACAGCTATGATACTGTATTGGTGGTGTTTGGGTGAAACAATATCGAATAACAACATGTCATGTAAGTTCAATCATTGACAATTTGCATGATTCATGTAGAAAACTAATTATAAAAAAGTAAATACTTAAAGCCAACTTTTTTTTTTTTTGTTCTTTGGGTTTCATTTTTAGGCATTCTTGATGCGCCAGGATGAATAGATCTTAAAATGTGTCAACACTGTTGACCCCCTTGTATACATTTATGTAATCAATGAGAAGACGCCCTTCCTTTTGATTACATAAATGAATACTAGAGAGTCAACAGTGTTGACACCTTTTAAGATCTATTCATCCTGATGGAGAGAGAGACAGACAGAAAAAAAGAAGTGAAAATGAAATAGGCCTTAATATGGATATACAGGTCTAAATAACATACATAAGGAAGATATATTTCCTAAAATGGAAAAAGAAAGTAGTTCCATAAGTGATATCGCCTTTGTGGCGATAAAAGTGGCATCACTGCTGTGATAGTATCATTTTTCTCCCACTGATATATTTCAATATCTCATTATGAAAAATAGAATAAAATCTGATAGCACATGGATTCTTGCCTGAAAAAAGTGTTAATCAATAAGTAACTAATCCTAACCATTACTGCGCAAAAAATAGCTCACAATGGTCAAAGTTTCAAATTGCAAAATAATTTATGAGGTTAAAAGTTATGTAGTCAGATAGATCAAACACTACAGAAATGTTAGAAATAAATACAAAGTAACGTATACAATTTTGGACTGGGTAGAGGTTGGCATAGCTACTGTTTTAAGTCAGATACGTGTTGCAGCTGCAGGATTAGGAGTTTCATGAATAGTTATGATATTTATTATCCCACTGGCATTTACTGGGTTTGGTACAATTTTCCTGGGATTTGTTGCAAAAGCTTTCAAAGAAATTGTGATATATAGCAGGGTTTATAAACATGATGAAATTACGACCTCTGAAATTAGTAAGTTATACATTATTGATGACATGATAGGTGATGCCATAAGAGGATAATGAAATTAGCCACGATGTTTTAATTTCTTAGGTAACTAGTATAACACATTCATGGAGATATCGAATGGGATCAGAGACAATGTGTCAACTACAGAGAGACAATACAATGAAGATTTGAAAAAGTCAAAATGGCGGGAAATTTCTTCATGAAGAAGCGCACAGCAAAGTAGAAGTAAATACTAACATATTAACGTATCACATGCAAATGGAAGATTATATTACCATAAAAGGACAACCTCAGGAAGAACTCTATTTTACTAATCCAATTGATAATAGATATGGTAACCTATGCATATCATGACAGATTATACATTTTTGCTCTTGGCTGTCACAGTGTTGGAAAGCAACATATTTTATTACATCAACAATAAGTTTAAAACACGGATTGCTTTAATTCATTGTACATCACAAAGACCTAAGAATGTATGGCAGGAAATAACGATAATAAAAAATAGTATTGAAGTTGTTTGAAATACAAAATAAAACATATATAGACGTGCAAACAAATAATTATAGGAGCGTACATAACCAAATACAACTTAAACTTCTTAAGATTATTTAGTCAGAGAATTGTACATACAATTGTAAATCGGATACCGTTTGTGGGTTTATATAATTTAAAGATTTGTACATTTTGCTGACTAGATGCATAAGACGAACTATTATTATAATGCTTACAACTCGTGTTTACTGGAGTCTGTACCTAAAATTCAGCATCTACAAATAGAACAAATTTTTTTAGATGCACAGAACTTGTTCAAACAGAGATTTGATACATTATCTTATGTAACACAATCACTACGAACTGTCACATGAAGACCAGAAGAAATACCAGTAAAGTAAGAGATAGATGCATTAGACAGTGACATGGAAAACATCAAGAAATCTCTTGAATCGGACATTACAATCACAATAGGAACAGCTACAATATAACTTAAACAACAAAGTGAAACAAAGTTCTTTCAGTCGATATATTGCTGATATAACAGCAAAATCAAAACATTAAATGATCAGAATTTACTAATACAAAGTCAAGTTCATTGACCTTTACGCTGGGTTGGAGGTAAACAATCAACATTTTGCTAATGTATGTATACAGTGTAAAGAAATGCGTTCAATCTATCTAGGAAAAAAGAACATAAAAATTAATAGTTCAACAATGAATTACAAAGAGCAAGCACTCTAGTGGCGTGTAATTAAAAACTGGAAGCGAGATCAAAATTTGTTACAATTAAATAGAAGATGGTATCAGTAGGAACAAAAAAAGCCAGGAATGAATTACCAATGAAAACCTCCGAGTATCACAAGAACAGAACAAAGACACGTTCTGGTCGAAAACTGGAGAAAACGATGTTTGCTTACTCAGTATTTAAATAGTTTGGATCATACTTTTGATCTCTATTCTTCTAATCACAACAATGCGTCTATATCTACTGATGTATATATTAACCCAGAAAAAGTTAAAACATGAAAAGCCTACACAACCTAAACATAATAACTTTATCAGCCTTCTAGTGATTTAAATAATAAAACGAGTATATATTAATTGCACTTGTGATGGGCATTAGTGTGTTTATTACTTACGATTTTTCTTAGTTTGGTAAACATAATAAATGCCAACGTACGGCAACTATATAAATCCTAAGAATAGGAGAGGATACATCAAGCTGTCAAGAACATCAGTGTAACACACCATTGTATGACATTCACTCCGAACAGCATTAAACTTACAGTTTATTTTCTTTTAAGTGATATGACTACGACATCCTGTTGAGATACACATATTTGTGTTTAACTGAATCGTTTATGACAAATAGTATTTAAGAAGGTATCAAGAATGATAAATTAAGAAAGATACAATCCGAGGATATAATGCACAAAACTGGTAATTGAAGCTGTACAGTGTACAGTTTTGATGCATGGAAAGATTGGAATATCATTCGTCACCCATATAATAACTAATTAATCGCCGCTGTATCCTTGTTTCTCTTCCTCGGGATATGATAGTCATCACAGCATTGTCAGAAGCTTCTTAAGTGATATCATGTGCTAATCAAGACTATGAACTGGAAAACAATTGTTTGCAGTGCTAAACGATTCCTTCTGAATCAATTGCACAAGTAAATAATGACAAGTACAGAAACAGAATTGATTTCTTGTATGATTTCATTGACATTGAGGAAATTATCAACATAACAGCCAAAACAACTCTAAGAAACACAAGTATTGCTTCTCATAGAATGAGCTTAAAGGGTGATTTATACTCTGTAAAATACATGGAGAAACTGATTAAGAAAAGTTTTTTTTTAATCCAGCGATTTCAGTTATCACAAACGGTCTGTTTAATATGCTTTATTCCGAAGATGTCCACCTGATGCAACAGATTGCATAGACAAAATCTATTTATGTCATGAAGAACATAAAGAAACTTAAATTATTAGCTTGAGTTAAATTTTTTCAGACTACTATTGCATTCGGATTCATTTGTGAGATACACCTGATAATAAATTCCGAACAAGTGGCTTAAATTGATTACCTTAATCGTGATTTGAATAAGTGTTATATTTAATGCAACATCGCCGGTAAATGTATGAATAACTTCAGTTTTGCTGATAATATGTCTGTCTTTACATAGCCGATAAATTGGTGGATTACGAAAAAAATTAAAAATTTGTGAGCGTTTAGCATTAGCAAATAATATCGAGTACAACACAAAAAGACTGTATGTATGTGTTTCAAAAAATAAAATCTGAAAAAGTGGTCCATAACTGAGGTTAGTATTTGAGGAGAAAAGCTGCTGTTTGTTAACAAACATATGCACCTTGGGTATGCCATTTCTTGAGATCTATTAGATGATAGTGATATACAAAGACAATATCGTTCTATTTGTCTACAAGTAAATATGTTTTAAGGTCTTTTAAAACATGTTTTACAGATGTAAAACTCTTTCTTTTAAAATTCTATGAATTTGCATTGTGCTTCTCTCTGAACAAATGTTTCACGGGCGACAATAAGGAGGTCAAATGTCTGTTACAACGATGGATTAAGATATTTAGTGGATTATGATAGGCGCCATAGTGCGTCGAGAACGTCTGTGAATAACAATGTTTACAGCTTTTGCGTTTTGCTTAGAAAGAGAGTGTATTGATGTAGAAATAACACCGCTAGTAGTAATAATAGAATCTTGACAGTAGTGTTTCACTTTGCATTAATTGATCGTTGGAGCCAAGACCGGATTAAGGTGACAGCAACTGCTCCATTTGCTCCTCATTTAATCCGGCCTTGGTTGGAGCAAATGGTTGTATAAATACTTTTTGTGGTCATATCTTACGTGAAATTGCTGGTTTTGCCCACAGAAATAAAGTTATTATTATTATTATTATTATTATTATTATTATTATTAAACTGAGTTAAAATTTCCACCAGTTTACAGAGGTAAAATGTATTTATGTCACGGAGAAAATAAACAACTGAACTTCATAGCTTCAGTTAAAAAATAATTGCAGAGTACCATTGCATCTGGATGGATTTGGATTGATTTGTGAAGTATACCTGATAATAAATTCCAAACTAGTGGCCTTAAATTGATTCAGCTTCAAGAATGTATCCACCCTTAGATTAACACAAATAAAACGTCCACGCTCAAAAATGTACACTTACTTTATTGCAGATGCACCAGCAAAACTCCTTAACAATTAGTTCAACGTTATATTTTTTAACTAAATAGATCATGAAACCTGGATGAATGAATAAAGTATGTTTCGAGAGTATAGACGGCAGTATTTTCAATGAGTGTGATAGACGTAACATGAATGGTGCATTTCAGAAGTAGGAACATAAAATGTGTTTGATATCTGAGGTCGAAGTAATCATAAATCGTAAAAGACGAAGGAAGGTGATAGACAAAGCATCACAAGTCAATGACAAATTTATCCAATTGATAAAGTAATGAGACGACTTCAAACCAGTCTATGTACTGAGTAAATAATAATGGGTGTTGCTGATGCCATGACAAGGAATAATATCACAGAGGTTGGTAGGAATTCTAATTACGATGAAAACATACTAAAGCAAAACCACAACGTTAGAGATTGCAATTTAGTTTACGAGATGCTACACAAGTTAGAAAAATAATGATATATTAAAGTTTGTACTAGATTCGATAGAAACCGGATATGAATCCTACTTGACAACGTTGTCTTTATCTTCCAACATTCAACAAGACATTCAAAAGGAATAATTATTCAAATATCCCAAAGTAATTGTGATTGACGCGCTGATATATTAGACAAACAGTTGGTATTGGACATCAGTTTTTACCAGAGCAAATTTCTTAATACCCATTACATGCCATTTTATCATCATTCTTAGTTCTAATAGAATAGATCTTACTTCTAAGGCCACAACATTGTTAAATAGATGTACTTATCATTTCGTCTTTGTTTACTAACGTCATGCTACAAATATTATCTTTTTTCTAATCACTTGCGTCTAAAAGATCAATGTTCTGTTTCATGTCTTCTAGAATGTTATCCCTGTTAACAGTAATGCATCAAAAGTCTGTGAATGTTGTTAATAATGAAATGTATCACCATGTTTTTGTTTAGCTTGTTTTAGTAAAATTCACACATCAACTATTTTGATAATTATCACACTGTAAATCATGTGTAAATATTTTCCGTTAATTTTACTTTTTTATTCTTGAAACTTACTGAAACCAATTTCTCAGCTGTTATTGTTTACATTGGAAATTATAAAGTCTTTCTGATATTTGAATTGTGTGTCATCTGAACATAGTTTTAGAGTTGTCCTGTTCCGTAAATTGTCCACCTATTTTTTGCATACAGATTTGTCCATTCTTTTGTTTGTTTGTTTTGATGTGTGTGTGTGTGTGTGTGTGTGTGTGTGTGTAAATTATTCGATGCTTTATGTCTTAAATATGCTGATAATTAAATCTATCGCTCTAACCAACATCCTACATGAAATAATACTACCCTATACACCTTCTTCAACTTTAATCCTAACCAAACGTACAGTTTACATTTTCGAAAATGATATATTTTTCTTATTTTTCAGTCTACATACTAAATTAGGTGCTATCTGTTACGTGCTTTATTTTACGTATCAACCCTTTTGTGGTCGTGAAAAATCCTTCATGCTTGCTATTATTTGTTTTCTGGTGCTACTATATAGAATCATATAAATATGTTGGTACTTCTAGATCTACTTCTAAAATACTACCTTCTTATTATCATCTTTCTACTTCAGTAATTTTTCATTCGTTGTTTAATTTTTGCCTCGTTTACCCGTCAAAGGTTTTCACATCCATGGGTTGTCATAAGTACCATCCGCAAAGCTTCTGAGTACCTGGGTACATAATAAATGACGTTGAATTTGATCTATTGTATCTTTCATCATGATGACATTTAGTACATCAAGTCGGTCTCATATTAATTCCTTCCCTTATACCAGACCCAATCGCTAAATGCATATCAGAATCAATTACTAACTCTGATTCTACCACTGTTAACTTAACTAGCAATACATTAACTGTGCTATAATAATGTGTGCATCTAGTTTATAAATTTAAATGCAAACATTTCGAAATTCGTAAAAAAAATATAACAAGACATCAAAGTAGATTTTCAAAGTAATAGCAATGAAGATCACAAACGGATTTTAATTTAAAATGTTCCATGACATCTGTCACATATTGGCAGTCATTCTCTTTTGAGACTGGAATAAAATTGCTGAACTGTAGTTATTCAGTTTGTTTAAACCTATTGAAGTCAGCAATATATTTATACGGGTAAATGTCCTTTCTTAAAAATGTGCTTGTACTTTGTTTAGATGTTTTATTGTCATGATCACATTTCGTGCCAGCTCCCATCTAACGAATCAGCCATAATCCTACAACTACCTACAAGTCTAAATCTGCATTTGATGATTTTTTAAAATTCTATTTTTGAGGCATATCAAGCAAAAAAACTTTACAGAATGAAATGGATCTTTCATTATTATTTTGTATCATTTGTTTTTATTATCATTGTTAGAAACTCTTTAATAATTAATTAGATTGGAATCATAAGCTGATAAAGTATCGATAAAAAGCAGCATGTACTTAGTAATTCATACTACGTTCATTATTTCCAGAACAGCTATAATTGCCAGTTAAATGATCATGTCGTCTTCTTTATTCTTCCTTATTTCAATTTTCATTTCACAAATATGGAAAACGTTTTAAAAAAATGGAAAATGTTAGACTTATTTTCTTTAACACTCTGTGACATTTCTTTAAACATTTATCATTATCTGTTTATAAAATGCCTCAACAAAATACACGTTTCCCATAATTAGTGATAACTTGAATTTTATTGTTATCCAAGAATTGGTTACAAATCTAACAAACATTTATAGATTGGTTTAAGTAATTATTTTCATCGTACACAATATTAAAACACTTATATTTTATGAATGATGAACTCCACTTTGTTTTGAGATGGTGCTTTAAACTTTGGAGTGATAAATTGTATGTCTTCTATGTTCCCAGATATTAAAAGAATCATCATAACCATTTCGCCAGTAGATGTATTCTCCCTTCAAGTCCTCCTATTTGCATACAAATTAATAACACAGCAATTCTTTCTCACTTTATAATCACTTCTGTACAGTTAAGTAGATACCCCTGTGAAAAGATGAGTTCATATTTCGAATTTCTGTTTCACCTATTTTAAATTTGGGCTTTCCAAATGTATCAGTTGTTAGGTAACCAAAAAAAAATCCAGACTTTATATATATATATATATATATATATATATATATATATATATATATATATATATATATATATATATATATATATATATATATATTGTGTTCTTTGCTACCTTTGACTAGGGTCATATCTTTTCATCTGTTATAAGAGTCATTATTTTCATCGATCAGATTAAGCAATATATATATCAATTTTCTCCTTTCATTTAGAGTGAAATTCTTCAACATTCTAGTTCCCAAGGTTCTATTAAACCTTTCTATTATAAATGCTATTGTATGACACTAAGCAGGGGAATATTCAGTAATATCTTTTTTAAGCAACTCTTTAACCTTTCTGTTACATTTCTCCACATCATAGAACTGTAACGTTGTTGGTTTTGGTTCACTGAAGATAAATTTAAATGATAATGACATTAATATATGTAGCCCTTGTTTTCTCACCAGTGGACTAATTGCCATCATTAAAACTACCGGGTACGCCAACGGTATTATTTCAATACTCGACAGAAATAAATGTCAAGAATCGTATTCAGCTTCATCTGTTATAAGACTTGAAAAAATTATTTCTTTTTCAAAATCTCTACAAAATAAATCGACAAAAGCAGTGGAGTAATTTATAAAAAGGAATGTTAGATTTAAAACTGTTACAGGAATAATTGTCTCTAAGAAATTGTACGTTAGAAAGGGCAAAATGTGTTATTATTATGATATCATTAATTAATCTTACAACTTAAGAAAGAACCACTGCAAGACATTAATGGACAAAGTTTCAGTTATAAGATACCATCCTATTGGTCTCCTATAATCACCTGGCGATGTTATATCAACTCGTAGATTCTTCTGTATTTAGAAAAAGAAACGAAAATCATTATATTTTATGTAACACAGAAACAGTGAAGAAAAGCTCAGAATACCATCCTGCCATGATTTTCTGCAGTGAACTACTTAACAGTACACATAAAATTGTGACACAAAAATCATTATACAATCCTATCACAAGTTGCATCTGTCAGCTATGTAACAGTACACAAATATGGCGAAGAATAGACAACTTAAAGTCCTGCCGTGATTTTAATTTGCTTTTATGTCGCAGCATAAATCAACAATGATGATATACTCATTTAAAAATCCTACATCGATTTTCTTCTGTGGTCTATCTCACAGTACATGCAATATATTTTATTTTCAATATTGTAATAAAAAATATGTTCGACTATGCATTCGTGCGAATTAGATAGGGGCCTCTGATAATAATATACATGGATTCAGCTACGGTTATAATTCATATCTCGTAATATAAAGGATTCATGAAAGTAGAGATTGAGCAAGGGAGTTAAAAATTAACATAGCAGAGAAGTATACAATCGGATTAACCACTTATCTTGAACATAAATATAATATGAAACAGCCATAGTCTAATGCTGATAAACAAAGTAAACTACACATGAGTCAGACAGAAAATTTAGGTCAAAACACATTCCATATGATTAAGTGACTGAATACGTTACTATGCACATATTGATTTTTTTTCCTCTCTGTATACCCGTAGAGCTTAGAATATTTGCGCTACAATAAGTATAACTGAAGTTACACTTTAATTCTTTTCAACTAAATATTTCAGTCATGTTACGAAGCACACTTTGGTCGGTCTTAAATATGGCTTAGACAATATTTGATCTAACTACGAGTATATCTGACTTGTAATGATGAAAAATATGGTTGTGGTTGTCTAGAAAACGAATAATAATGTGCGTTTGTTGATCTGACTCTATACTTCCATGGTATTCAAGATTTAGTAGATGGTAATGGCGGCCTAGAAGAAAATAATAATATTAAGGTTTAAGTATGTATATATATTATGTACATACGCATGCAGGTATGTATGTATGTATGTATGTATGTATGTATGTATGTATGTATGTAATATATTTTATATGGATTTGTGTATCCATAATTTTGATATATATAGACTTCACAAGGGTAGATCCCTGCTTACCGTTGGTGAAAACATTTATTTGACTCGTGTCGTACTCTCTTCATCTTGCCTAAAATTCTCAAATTATCTTACAGAATTTCTCAAAATTAATTCGGAAAAATCTTGAGGATAAATTATAAAATGTATTGGCAATACAAATGTAGTATTAAAACAAAAGTGGCTGGCTAGAAGGATATTGTTTACAATAAAATTCAAGGCCATAAGATATAAAAACAGAGTCAGTTATATACTCGAATGAGAAGCTGTTATAGTAAAATTATGAACAAAGGTATGTATGCATAAAAGGGTGAAACGACCGATGACTGTAAATCTATATAAGCGAAAAAGTAAGAATACGAAAATATAATACGTAATCCTTATTATATGTATTTGTAATGGAAGTGGATACTATATTTCTTTAGACAATGGACACAGGCAACTATTTCAGTTCCCATAGACTAATATTAATGTTTGGCCAAATTGCTATAATTTAATGTTAACATTGCAAAACACCCTCACATCCATGTACTATCTATCCAAGAGAAAACTTTACAAACGATACAAATGTACAAATGATATGCTGTGCTCCTCTTGTTTGAGAAAAATGCCTCTGTAGGTGCCCACTGTCGAGATCCTGTCCGGTAAGACCTCCCCGTTTTACGTCAAGTAGTACCTCTGCGGCGACAGAGATAAAATTAAAATGCTTAACGCTTAAACCTATTATTGTGTAAAATTTACCCATGCATAGCCTTCTGCTGAAACATTACGTATTATTATTATTATTATTATTATACACACACACACACACACACATATATATATATATATATATATATATATATATATATATATATATATATATATATATATATACCCCTTTCTAATTCTATCATTCTCATTCCCTATCGCTCCCCAAAAATCGAAACCATATATATATATATATATATATATATATATATATATATATATATATATATATATAGTTGATATACCTGGCAATTTTGATACACTGTTATGAATGAATATTTCCTGTTTACATTAATTGATAAGTTATTATCGGTGTATATATATATATATATATATATATATATATATATATATATATATATATATATATATATATATATATATACGTGTGTGTGTGTGTGTGTGCTAGCCAAGTTTTGGTGCCTATGCGTGATGAAACTATTTTTATATAAACGGTCTCATCCTGGACAAAATCCCGTAAGTCCAAGGCACCAAACCTTAGCACCATATTGGGCATAGGAGTGTGTGTGTGTGTTTTTGTTTGTGTGTCATCCTGGACAAAATTCCGTTGAATATTATGTACACTCCAATTGAGATGCTTATGTTTAATTAATACCTATAGTGACAAAGCTACCAAGATGATCCGCTACTTTTCACTTTGTCGTACTTACTAGAGTTATATCTTGAACTTATTGTAATAAGAATAATTTATGGTGTAATTTATATAACTAGTCTCATTCAAAACGTTGTAAACACGCATTAGAGGTGAATAATAATAATGCAAGTCCTAATTAAACAACTCTAATATACATTAAACAGGGAAGGCAGTACATGCCCGTATTTCAAAGTTCTCAACATTTATAAGGTGTCATCAATCAGTTTATGTTAAATTGCGGCGTGAAAAATTGAAACCGCTGAAACAATTGTATAGACGAGAAACATTGCTTTGCATTTTTGCATCATTCGAGCAGAAGCTTATTGCGGCTAATATGGCGTAAAATGGCTAGCAGTAAATTACTTCCCCCTCATGGGACGCTTTTCTACCCACCTACTTTACCCCAAAGCAACTGATTGTACTTCTAAAGAGACCAATATTAACATAAAAGTGTTAGAACTTGTTCAAAGGCACAAAACGAACTCTGGCATTGGTTGGACTCGAGCCATCAACTCCTTAATCTTGAATCTATGTGGTAAACGGGTGATATCTGAAAATTAATTGTTACTTACATTCAATCGGAGAAAAACAAGACAAGACACAAAAAAGTATCCACAAGTGAGATATGTCCTTCATTCGTTAGTTTTCAGTATGTATCAGGAAGATTAAAACTCGGCGTGTTCATACCAGTGGCTAACAACCTTTCATGCCTTGTTAATAATGCATGCACCAGTATCTGCGTGTATAGATTAGAAGTATGGTGAAAGCAAAGGGTCAAAACTATATATATATATATATATATATATATATATATATATATATATATATATATATTTCAGCAGTATATAAATAGTGTTCCAACGGTATCAAGTTATCGTTGTAATGCTAAATTTTATTGATGCAATGATAATTCTTGCTGTTGCAATAATACAATTTGCCACTTCTATGCATTTTACCACTGGTGTCGTTGCAAACGGTATCCATATATACCGTTGCAATATTTAGATACCGGTGCGACAGTATTTTGTGTTGTTGCAACGGTAAATTTTATTGTTCCAACAGTAACATCACCATTGCAACGCTAAAATTATATTGTAACGATGGAATGATAAAATAAACTATTGGAGGAACGAAAATGCCGCTACAACTGTAAAATAAACCGTTGTAACAACAGAAAAACTACCGTCACATCGGTGTTTCAATATCGTTGGAACGTTAGGTGAATATCGTTGAAACGATATAAGGGTACCGTTGCAATGACTTCAGTCTTAAAAATACCCTTGCAACCGTAAATATTTTCGTTGCAGCGGTTTATAGTACCGTAGCATCAACGAAATGTATCGTTGCAACGATATCTGGATAGCAGTTGAAACGGTACCCGTAGAGTTGGCCTTTATGTACACCTTATAAAGTAAGATTATAGCGACAGGCAGGTAGTACACAACATATATAATAACCTTATGCAACATGCAAGTGTGTGCATGTGAATGGGAGGGGAAATAAAGAGAGTCCAAGAAACACAACAAAAACACAATTCGGGTATAAAAAAAATGCAGAATCGGAGGGAAGTGAAAATCAGAGAGAGAGAGAGAGAGCAGATATGGAGACTGTTTTGATGATACTGTACTAACAAACTGACCACCACCCCCCCCCCCCCACCACCCAAAAAAAAATGTATTGAAAAAGTTCGGAAATTTGACAACTCACAGACAGACGGACAAGTTATGAGAATCAGATTTTACTTTAGCAACATTTACAATGTGATAACAGTGATGATTTTAACACAAGCATAATATTCTGATCCTAGCTAAAAGTAATATCGAATTATATTTAATTGCAAACCAATCGTGTTCTATAGTCTGTATCCGATTCGTTTTGAGTTTCCATTTCGAAAACCAGCTACCCGGCAAAAGAAAAGTGTAGCTCTAATGATGTAATTCCTTCAAACTGAGAAAAAAAAATGTCAATAATTTCTTAGACCTGCGCAAATACTCTCAATTAATACAAGGTCGAAGTGAACGGTGTGTACAATGTTAAGCATCAGCGATTTCTAGGGGCTTACTGCAGATGAGTAGGTGCCTTGGCCTGCTACAGAAACAAAACTGCCACTAAACATAAAGACTCTAATAAAACATTTTTGCCTAATTAACTCTCAGTTCCAAAATCAAGGTTCAAAATTTATTAGAAACTTTTACTACAAGAGTCGTTTTATTTAATTAAACAATGAACGAGCAATGCTTTTCGAATGTTCGTTTTGGTGACATTTTAGAGCATTTTACTTTTAAAAAAAAAAAAGTTTTTTGTGTTATTGTTAAGGGTCCAAGCAACCCATACTACATAAATGTTATGTGCTTGTGTGCAGTGTTCGCGCTACCCATGGCGTTTCCTTGGAATTTTGGAACATGAAGCCTATGAGTTAATTTATGGCAGATAGTAAATGATTTCTTATGTTGTCGTTTCCTCAACTTTCATACTTTTCGTTCAAGTAGAATTAAACTATTTGTAAAGCTACTGCATGGTCACCTCAGTATAGCTCCCTTAAGAGAAAATATATGAGAGATGGTTGTATAGTAATAAGGAGTGGATTGTAAATAAAATACCCTTAACCCTTATATTACGTTCAACCTTTTTTTTTTTTCATTCAACATGCAACAGTGTCATTTTCTGTCATTACGTATTCTCTCTCTCTCTCTGTAAATGAATCGTGACATCTCTGTATACAGCCTATATCAATAAATGTCTCGTGACAAAAGTAAAGTCCCATAATTTAATATGTCGAAGATGTAATGCTGTTTCCAATAAAATATGCTTCATGTCATAAACTTTAAAAATCTAGCAAAAGCTCCTATTGTATGAATATTTAATTTCTATGAGTTATGCAATGTTTAATTTTAGGAAATTCCCAAATAAGAACGACTTGAAAAATTTGTGGCAAATATACGTTGTATACTTGTATACACGTTGGCTAAATTTTGGTATAGATCAAAAATTATTTTTTGAAAAATTAATTTTTGTGAATGGTCTTTGTTTGATCAACTTTGATAAAATTTCAAATTGTGTGACTTAGACTTTAACCTGGTGCGATGACTTACGTAAGCTTAAAACATGTGTGTGTGTACGTACGCCCCATGTCATGACGTGTCAAAAGCAAAACGACATTAATGAGACAGACAATGTATCAGTCAATATCATTATTTAAGATGTGCTACTGTTTCACAATAAGTTTCTTATGACACACGTAAGAACATCTGATAGTAGCTCCTTGTGGCTATTGCACCAATCTTTTAGTTTTAACTGTTGCGAAAAGTTCAGTCACGAAATGCGCAAATACGTACGATTAATATATTTGTTGTATAGATTGTTGAGGCTATACTTGTACACATGTTGATTATTTCTGCGAACCTTAAATACTTTTTTTTTAAATTATCACTTTTTACATATGTTGTAAATAGCAACCATTTGTATTTTATCTTGCTTGATAAAATGCCAAAATGTCAAAAAGTGTTACATGAACCGGCAGGAAAGTTTTTGCAAACTTAGAACAGGCTGCTTACATATTTACAAAATAGTAGGAGAGAGTCATATTTTTTTTATTTCTATCTTATATATGTATGTGTGTGTGATAGTGTGTGTGTGTGTGTGTGTGTGTGTGTGTGTGGCACATAAGTATAATTCAGAAGAAACTGTATGACTTAATATAGAACAATATATGTGAAGAAAACTAATTTAAAGTTTTAGAAATCGATATTTCCAGAGATATTAATGTAAGAAATATAATCTAACGAGAATGTCCTTTAATAATTGGAGCAAAGCTTATAATGTAAATTATTCTCTGACAACTAATATTCCCTCTACACTCTTACACTGTAAGTGTTATCAATTATAAAATTACTTTGAATACATCCTTAATTAGTTATAGGAAATTGTTGGAAATGCTTGAAAAGTCCAGCGTTTGTTGTTGAAACGGTTTGATAAAGACGAGATTGTGCCGTGTAAGTTTTATATAAGTATAAACATTCTAACGGCGCTATTATACCTATTATCATCCGATGTAAGACTGAACTTTAATACATATTTGCACCATGTAAGCCTTTGACATCTAATACTCTCACAAAAGGGTCTGAATGTTTTCAAATATATTTGTTTATCACTATGTTCGTGCCAATAACAGTACAATCCGGGCTTTGTAACGACATGGCAATCTTAAATTGTCTATATATATATATATATATATATATATATATATATATATATATATATATATATATATATATATATATATATATATATATATATATATAATCATATTATGAACAATTTTCAAACATTCGATGCAAATATTTCATTCTAGTTGTAACTAGTCCAAGTGTTTCATTTGTCATTCGCTTCTCGAAGTAATAATATTCCCATTGCTATGCGTGAAAGAAGAAACTGGCCGGTCTTCATAGGTGAAGATAGACAGTAAAATTGACACTAACTTCTACATAAACTTTTATCAATCATATAAATATTTAGAGGCGATTTTCATTAGTTTATAGAACTTTCTTTTCGCGGTCTTTTCATGTTTGAGACAGTGTAGCATGTGTTAGCGCTTTATCGAAATAAACTGAGCAATGAACTAAATCAGTTTCATCATATTTCACTCATGTTATCTAAACGACTATCAGCTAATCGGTTGACATCAACTGTCATTTCGCTTATATGTAGCATATTTAATTCCCTATGTCGTAGGCGTATACTCATGAATGATGAAATTGGACTTGTCTCATTTTAAAGTGGGTACCTGTGATGTGTGGGTCTCTCTCTCTCTCTCTCTCTCTCTCTCTCTCTCTCTCTCTCTCTCTCTCTCTCTCTCTCTCTCTCTCTCAGATATACAATTGACTTCATTTCCAAAGAGCATGTATTTATTATTACAACCAACTATTCTCAGTGTTTTCTCTCGTTATCCGTTCCTCAAAGTGACAATCCCAAAGGTGATAAGTCTGTACTTAAGATATTTAGTAATGGTTAAATACATGAACTTGTATATTCATGACTTTTCACGAATTTCTGAGGTTTTCTCGGGGTACATTTAGTACGTTCTCTCAGTCTTCTTCGTCACATCTCTTTCTTCGTCTTTTTTTTTTATCTCCTTTAATAATCGTAATAATGGACTAAGTATGTATTGATACGTCTTGGAAGGTTTATATCAACAACAACAACAACAACAAATAGAAGATCGTGCCAAAGTGTAGTAAATATGGTAACATAGCTAACATAACGTCCTGTGGAATGATGATTTGATGTGCATTTTACATTGTTACGACTCTATGGTCTAAGAAAAATGTAACAGAAAGAAAGTGAAACCAACAAATCAAGTAAAAATCAACAAGCAATTTATTACTAGATAATTAAAATGAAAAATCAAAAAGTCACTTACAGTAATGTGTTTTGAAATCCTAATAATCCAATAAGAATGATTGTTCTAATCACAAGTCCTAAATATGGAATGTGTCCTTGAATGTTATTATGTGCCAATGGTCTCCAAAGTCCTGATGTACTAGAAATCTTGATGTGCTGAAGTCAAAATGAAGTATTCCAAAATCTCTGAATAAGTTCACATAAATTCCAAAATCATCAATTAAAAATCCAAAATCCAAAAGTTTATGAGCACTGTTATAATCCAATGAATATTTAAAATAATTCCTCTCTTAGAATTTGGAATGAATTTTCACAACTGTAATAGCTTTTTACAAGACTGATGGTAATGTCAAAACTGAAAAAATGTCCACCACACATGGTATATATAAAGATTGGTCACATGACAGAATGTTCTAGAATGTGTGTCATCTTAATGGAATTTTACTTGTAAACAAAAATCCAACCTTGACCTTCAAATTGAGAAAACATATTGATCAAAACAACCTAATTCAAGGACACTAATTAAACATGTTTTTCCTGATAACATTAAGATTCAAGCAAATATTAAAGTGAAGAAACATTTATAATTTCCTAAAATATTTATAATATTATATAAACATCATACATAACACCTCCCCTCATAAAGAAAAAGAAAGATTTATATAATAAAGCTTTCTTTTGAATATACATCTAATACTACAATAACCAAAAATACATAAGAACATGTTTTATGATACTGGACTTAATTACATCAAGCAATATTACATTTCTAGGCACGTGAGAGTGCATCTGCAATCACATTGTCTTTTCCCCTGATGTGTCTAATGTCAATGTTATATTCTTGCAATATCAAACTCCATCTCAACAATCTCCGATTTTTATCTTTCATTTTGTTGATGAAAGTAAGGGGATTGTGATCACTGTACACAATAATTGGAGAAAGAGCTGAGGTAACATACACTTCAAAATGCTGTAAAGCCAATATCAAAGCCAAACATTCCTTCTCAATTGTGGAATAATTTTCCTGGTGCTTGTTTATTTTTTTAGAAAAATAACACACAGGGTGATCCACACCACTTTTGTCTTCCTGAATCAATACTCCACCAACCCCTACATCACTTGCATCAACAGATAATTTAAATGATTGGCTAAAATTTGGTGCAGAAAGAACTGGTGCATTCTTAAGCATGGCCTTTAACTTGTCAAAAGATTCCTGACACTTGTCAGACCAATGAAATTTGGTTTTCTTACTCAATAAACTTGTCAAAGGTTCAGCAATTTTGGGAAAATTGGAACAAAATTTTCGATAATATCCAGCCATACCTAGAAATCGCATCAGTTGCTTTTTACAAATTGGAACTTGAAATTCAGAGATAGCTTTGACCTTAGCTTCTATAGGTTTAACTTGACCTTGTCCCACAATATGTCCTAAAAATGTGACACAAGCATGGCAAAACTCACTTTTGCTCAAATTAATTGTCAGATTCGCATCACTGAGTCGATCAAAGAATTTTCGAATGGTTTTTCAAATGATCTTCCCAGGTGTTGTTGTAGATAATGACGTCATCGATATAAGCGTCACAATTATCAAGACCAAATGTTATCATGTTCATCAGACGTTGAAACGTTGCAGGCGAATTTTTCATTCCAAACGGCATGACTTTATATTGATAAAGTCCATCTGGAGTTGCAAATGCTGAAATTTCTTTTGCCCTTTCCGTCAGTGGAATTTGCCAGAATCCTTTTAAAAGGTCAAACTTGGTGACATATTCCGCATTTCCAATTTTATCAATGCAATCGTCCATTCTTGGGATTGGAAATGAATCAGTTTTGGTGACACTGTTGACTTTTCTATAGTCAGTACACATACGGAATGTATTATCTGGCTTGGGAACAAGAATACATGGTGAACTCCAGTTACTTTTACTTGGTTCTATGAAATCATTCTCCAGTAGATACTGAATTTCTTTCTTCAGATAGTTCTGTTTGAGAGGATTCATCCTATAAGGATGCTGTTTCACAGGCGCAGAATCTACAATGTCAGCGTCATGATAAATTTTATTTGTTCTTGTTGGAACATCAGGAAACAAGTGCTCATAGTCATGTAATAGCTGTTTTAGTTCATTTCTTTCCTGTTGTTGCAGATGTGAAAGTTTCTGGTCTAGGTTGTTCAATATTTCTGAATTCCGAAGATTGGTTATACCAGAGTCACTATAGTCTGATCGTATTCCATCGTTGATATCTTCACTGTGTGGGACAGGTACAACTAAATTAACAGAATAATTAGCTGGGCTATCTCTGTCAAAATATTCCTTTAACATATTTATATGACAAAGTTGTTTCTGTTTCCGTCTCCCAGGAGTGTTAATGATGTAATTTAAGTCATTTACTTTCTTTTCAACGGTATAAGGACCATACAATTTAGCCTGAAGAGGATTCTGAGGTATGGGAAAGAGAGCCAGAACTTTGTCACCAGGTTTAAAACTCCTTTCCTGTGAATTTCTGTCATACCTTAATTTCATTTTTGACTGGGTAGTGTGAAGATTAGTTCTTGCTACTTCACAGGCCTTTGACAACTTGTATTTGAAATCAGAAACATAATCAAGAAGATTAATCTTTGAGTCTTCATTTGAAAGAAGTTTCTCTTTCAATAATTTCAATGGTCCACGGACAGTATGACCAAAAAACTAGTTCAAAGGGACTAAAACCCAACGACTCTTGAACTGATTCCCTAACAGCAAACAACAACAAATGAACACCCTCATCCCAATCCTTTTCTGTATCAAAGCAATATGATCGAATCATATTCTTCAAAGTTTGATGAAATCTTTCCAAAGCACCTTGACTTTCAGGGTGATAGGCAGAAGATTTAAACTGTTGGATGCCTAATTCATGCATAACTTGCTGGAAAATTCCAGACATAAAATTTGACCCTTGATCTGACTGGACAGATTTGGGAAGGCCAACAAGTGTAAAAAACTTCACCAAAGCTTTCACAATAGTTTTAGTTTTTATATTTCTCAGAGGAATTGCCTCTGGAAATCTTGTAGATGTACACATGATGGTCAACAAGTATTGGTTGCCTGACTTGGTTTTAGGTAAAGGACCAACACAGTCTACTATTATTCTACTAAATGGTTCATCAAATGCAGGAATAGGTTGCAGATGAGCCTTAGGTATCTTCTGATTGGGTTTTCCTACCATTTGACAAGTGTGACAAGATCTGCAGTATTTAGAAACATCACTTTTGAGTTTCGGCCAATAAAAATGATTCAAGATCTTGTGATAAGTCTTACGGACTCCTAAATGACCAGCCAAAGGAGTTTCATGGGCTAAATTAAGAATTTCCTGTCGATATGACTTAGGAACAACAATTTGATAGCTCACTGACCACTCGTCACCAGCGGGTACATCCGGTGGTCTCCATTTCCTCATAAGGACCCCATTTTTCACAAAGTAACACACTGGAACTTGTGTGGCTTCAGTTTTACTAATAGCCCTCTGAAACAAACAAGATATCTCGGGATCTTGCTCCTGTTCAACGACAAGGGATTGTCGTTTGTCATCCTGATTAGAACAAAGAGAATGAGTTGCCAAAAGAGGATCACTGTGATCAATACCATTTGATTGATCAATACCTGAGGAAAAAGTGACCTCATCAAAAAACTGACCAATACATGTGTCAGCTAAAGGAATAATATCCTGATCAACATCACTCTCAAGAGCTCTTTTTGCCATAGCTCTAGTAACTGCACAAGCAGGGTACAAATCAGGGATTTCAGTTTCGACAGGATCAACTTTCTGATCCAAACAAGGCTTGTCAGTTACAAGTGGATTAACCACAACCTTATCTCCAGCTAGGTCATTGCCTAGTAATAAATGAACACCCTCTATGGGTAAAGAAGTCACTGCCCCAACAGTCACAGGTCCAGAAACTAAGTCTGATGCCAAATTTACACAATGGAGAGGAACATTTACAAAGCCGCACTCTACTCCCTGAACAAGAACACTTTCACTTGAAGAAGACTCCTCAGACAAAGGCAAAGTACCTGATAATAAAAGACTCTGAGAAGCTCCAGTGTCCCTTAATATTTTAATTGGGATAGGTTTGGCAGAATCACCAATAAGTGATATAGAACCTTCTGACATGAATGGTTCATAAGCCTCCAAAATAGAATCAGACTGGGGTTTGTTTGACCCAACAAATGTATTGCTTTCAATACAAGACCGTGACCTTGACCTCGTAGAAATAAGAGCATTTGGAAAAGCTCTGTCTTTACTCTGTTGCTTATTTTTCAACTTGAAGCAATCAGAAATAACGTGCCCTTTCGTTTTACAATAAGTGCACGTAGGAAGAGATAAGGATTTCTGATCAGTCTTATCAGATGTTTGATTCCTAACAGTTGTGCTGTTGTGAAATTTGGAAGTACTCGAATGAGATTGAAATGGGTTTTTTTTACCAGAAAACTGCTGAGAGGACGACTTATTGCCAAATGAAATTTTGTGAGTCAAGGAATAATCATCAGCCATACGAGCAGCATTTTCCAAAGTTTCCACATTCTGCTCGTCAAGATAGGTTTTAACATCACTATGGATGCACCTCTTGAACTCTTCAATTAACTTTCTCATGCACTCTATCCCCTCCTGGATAGGTTTTGAAATGAAATTCTGAACATTAGATGCCGTTGTAAATGCTTGTTGGTTTCACACAAAAAAAATTTCTCTATTTAAAAATCTTTGCCAAAGACAAAAAAAAAAATAATTTCAAGACAAAATCAATATGAATTTCAAAGATAAATTTAATATCTCTAATATGCTTTAAAGAAATTCAATCCCGGACGACGAGTCCCCAATTTCTGTTACGACTCTATGGTCTAAGAAAAATGTAACAGAAAGAAAGTGAAACCAACAAATCAAGTAAAAATCAACAAGCAATTTATTACTAGATAATTAAAATGAAAAATCAAAAAGTCACTTACAGTAATGTGTTTTGAAATCCTAATAATCCAATAAGAATGATTGTTCTAATCACAAGTCCTAAATATGGAATGTGTCCTTGAATGTTATTATGTGCCAATGGTCTCCAAAGTCCTGATGTACTAGAAATCTTGATGTGCTGAAGTCAAAATGAAGTATTCCAAAATCTCTGAATAAGTTCACATAAATTCCAAAATCATCAATTAAAAATCCAAAATCCAAAAGTTTATGAGCACTGTTATAATCCAATGAATATTTAAAATAATTCCTCTCTTAGAATTTGGAATGAATTTTCACAACTGTAATAGCTCTTTACAAGACTGATGGTAATGTCAAAACTGAAAAAATGTCCACCACACATGGTATATATAAAGATTGGTCACATGACAGAATGTTCTAGAATGTGTGTCATCTTAATGGAATTTTACTTGTAAACAAAAATCCAACCTTGACCTTCAAATTGAGAAAACATATTGATCAAAACAACCTAATTCAAGGACACTAATTAAACATGTTTTTCCTGATAACATTAAGATTCAAGCAAATATTAAAGTGAAGAAACATTTATAATTTCCTAAAATATTTATAATATTATATAAACATCATACATAACACCTCCCCTCATAAAGAAAAAGAAAGATTTATATAATAAAGCTTTCTTTTGAATATACATCTAATACTACAATAACCAAAAATACATAAGAACATGTTTTATGATACTGGACTTAATTACATCAAGCAATATTACATTTCTAGGCACGTGAGAGTGCATCTGCAATCACATTGTCTTTTCCCCTGATGTGTCTAATGTCAATGTTATATTCTTGCAATATCAAACTCCATCTCAACAATCTCCGATTTTTATCTTTCATTTTGTTGATGAAAGTAAGGGGATTGTGATCACTGTACACAATAATTGGAGAAAGAGCTGAGGTAACATACACTTCAAAATGCTGTAAAGCCAATATCAAAGCCAAACATTCCTTCTCAATTGTGGAATAATTTTCCTGGTGCTTGTTTATTTTTTTAGAAAAATAACACACAGGGTGATCCACACCACTTTTGTCTTCCTGAATCAATACTCCACCAACCCCTACATCACTTGCATCAACAGATAATTTAAATGATTGGCTAAAATTTGGTGCAGAAAGAACTGGTGCATTCTTAAGCATGGCCTTTAACTTGTCAAAAGATTCCTGACACTTGTCAGACCAATGAAATTTGGTTTTCTTACTCAATAAACTTGTCAAAGGTTCAGCAATTTTGGGAAAATTGGAACAAAATTTTCGATAATATCCAGCCATACCTAGAAATCGCATCAGTTGCTTTTTACAAATTGGAACTTGAAATTCAGAGATAGCTTTGACCTTAGCTTCTATAGGTTTAACTTGACCTTGTCCCACAATATGTCCTAAAAATGTGACACAAGCATGGCAAAACTCACTTTTGCTCAAATTAATTGTCAGATTCGCATCACTGAGTCGATCAAAGAATTTTCGAATGGTTTTCAAATGATCTTCCCAGGTGTTGTTGTAGATAATGACGTCATCGATATAAGCGTCACAATTATCAAGACCAAATGTTATCATGTTCATCAGACGTTGAAACGTTGCAGGCGAATTTTTCATTCCAAACGGCATGACTTTATATTGATAAAGTCCATCTGGAGTTGCAAATGCTGAAATTTCTTTTGCCCTTTCCGTCAGTGGAATTTGCCAGAATCCTTTTAAAAGGTCAAACTTGGTGACATATTCCGCATTTCCAATTTTATCAATGCAATCGTCCATTCTTGGGATTGGAAATGAATCAGTTTTGGTGACACTGTTGACTTTTCTATAGTCAGTACACATACGGAATGTATTATCTGGCTTGGGAACAAGAATACATGGTGAACTCCAGTTACTTTTACTTGGTTCTATGAAATCATTCTCCAGTAGATACTGAATTTCTTTCTTCAGATAGTTCTGTTTGAGAGGATTCATCCTATAAGGATGCTGTTTCACAGGCGCAGAATCTACAATGTCAGCGTCATGATAAATTTTATTTGTTCTTGTTGGAACATCAGGAAACAAGTGCTCATAGTCATGTAATAGCTGTTTTAGTTCATTTCTTTCCTGTTGTTGCAGATGTGAAAGTTTCTGGTCTAGGTTGTTCAATATTTCTGAATTCCGAAGATTGGTTATACCAGAGTCACTATAGTCTGATCGTATTCCATCGTTGATATCTTCACTGTGTGGGACAGGTACAACTAAATTAACAGAATAATTAGCTGGGCTATCTCTGTCAAAATATTCCTTTAACATATTTATATGACAAAGTTGTTTCTGTTTCCGTCTCCCAGGAGTGTTAATGATGTAATTTAAGTCATTTACTTTCTTTTCAACGGTATAAGGACCATACAATTTAGCCTGAAGAGGATTCTGAGGTATGGGAAAGAGAGCCAGAACTTTGTCACCAGGTTTAAAACTCCTTTCCTGTGAATTTCTGTCATACCTTAATTTCATTTTTGACTGGGTAGTGTGAAGATTAGTTCTTGCTACTTCACAGGCCTTTGACAACTTGTATTTGAAATCAGAAACATAATCAAGAAGATTAATCTTTGAGTCTTCATTTGAAAGAAGTTTCTCTTTCAATAATTTCAATGGTCCACGGACAGTATGACCAAAAACTAGTTCAAAGGGACTAAAACCCAACGACTCTTGAACTGATTCCCTAACAGCAAACAACAACAAATGAACACCCTCATCCCAATCCTTTTCTGTATCAAAGCAATATGATCGAATCATATTCTTCAAAGTTTGATGAAATCTTTCCAAAGCACCTTGACTTTCAGGGTGATAGGCAGAAGATTTAAACTGTTGGATGCCTAATTCATGCATAACTTGCTGGAAAATTCCAGACATAAAATTTGACCCTTGATCTGACTGGACAGATTTGGGAAGGCCAACAAGTGTAAAAAACTTCACCAAAGCTTTCACAATAGTTTTAGTTTTTATATTTCTCAGAGGAATTGCCTCTGGAAATCTTGTAGATGTACACATGATGGTCAACAAGTATTGGTTGCCTGACTTGGTTTTAGGTAAAGGACCAACACAGTCTACTATTATTCTACTAAATGGTTCATCAAATGCAGGAATAGGTTGCAGATGAGCCTTAGGTATCTTCTGATTGGGTTTTCCTACCATTTGACAAGTGTGACAAGATCTGCAGTATTTAGAAACATCACTTTTGAGTTTCGGCCAATAAAAATGATTCAAGATCTTGTGATAAGTCTTACGGACTCCTAAATGACCAGCCAAAGGAGTTTCATGGGCTAAATTAAGAATTTCCTGTCGATATGACTTAGGAACAACAATTTGATAGCTCACTGACCACTCGTCACCAGCGGGTACATCCGGTGGTCTCCATTTCCTCATAAGGACCCCATTTTTCACAAAGTAACACACTGGAACTTGTGTGGCTTCAGTTTCACTAATAGCCCTCTGAAACAAACAAGATATCTCGGGATCTTGCTCCTGTTCAACGACAAGGGATTGTCGTTTGTCATCCTGATTAGAACAAAGAGAATGAGTTGCCAAAAGAGGATCACTGTGATCAATACCATTTGATTGATCAATACCTGAGGAAAAAGTGACCTCATCAAAAAACTGACCAATACATGTGTCAGCTAAAGGAATAATATCCTGATCAACATCACTCTCAAGAGCTCTTTTTGCCATAGCTCTAGTAACTGCACAAGCAGGGTACAAATCAGGGATTTCAGTTTCGACAGGATCAACTTTCTGATCCAAACAAGGCTTGTCAGTTACAAGTGGATTAACCACAACCTTATCTCCAGCTAGGTCATTGCCTAGTAATAAATGAACACCCTCTATGGGTAAAGAAGTCACTGCCCCAACAGTCACAGGTCCAGAAACTAAGTCTGATGCCAAATTTACACAATGGAGAGGAACATTTACAAAGCCGCACTCTATTCCCTGAACAAGAACACTTTCACTTGAAGAAGACTCCTCAGACAAAGGCAAAGTACCTGATAATAAAAGACTCTGAGAAGCTCCAGTGTCCCTTAATATTTTAATTGGGATAGGTTTGGCAGAATCACCAATAAGTGATATAGAACCTTCTGACATGAATGGTTCATAAGCCTCCAAAATAGAATCAGACTGGGGTTTGTTTGACCCAACAAATGTATTGCTTTCAATACAAGACCGTGACCTTGACCTCGTAGAAATAAGAGCATTTGGAAAAGCTCTGTCTTTACTCTGTTGCTTATTTTTCAACTTGAAGCAATCAGAAATAACGTGCCCTTTCGTTTTACAATAAGTGCACGTAGGAAGAGATAAGGATTTCTGATCAGTCTTATCAGATGTTTGATTCCTAACAGTTGTGCTGTTGTGAAATTTGGAAGTACTCGAATGAGATTGAAATGGGTTTTTTTACCAGAAAACTGCTGAGAGGACGACTTATTGCCAAATGAAATTTTGTGAGTCAAGGAATAATCATCAGCCATACGAGCAGCATTTTCCAAAGTTTCCACATTCTGCTCGTCAAGATAGGTTTTAACATCACTATGGATGCACCTCTTGAACTCTTCAATTAACTTTCTCATGCACTCTATCCCCTCCTGGATAGGTTTTGAAATGAAATTCTGAACATTAGATGCCGTTGTAAATGCTTGTTGGTTTCACACAAAAAAAATTTCTCTATTTAAAAATCTTTGCCAAAGACAAAAAAAAAAATAATTTCAAGACAAAATCAATATGAATTTCAAAGATAAATTTAATATCTCTAATATGCTTTAAAGAAATTCAATCCCGGACGACGAGTCCCCAATTTCTGTTACGACTCTATGGTCTAAGAAAAATGTAACAGAAAGAAAGTGAAACCAACAAATCAAGTAAAAATCAACAAGCAATTTATTACTAGATAATTAAAATGAAAAATCAAAAAGTCACTTACAGTAATGTGTTTTGAAATCCTAATAATCCAATAAGAATGATTGTTCTAATCACAAGTCCTAAATATGGAATGTGTCCTTGAATGTTATTATGTGCCAATGGTCTCCAAAGTCCTGATGTACTAGAAATCTTGATGTGCTGAAGTCAAAATGAAGTATTCCAAAATCTCTGAATAAGTTCACATAAATTCCAAAATCATCAATTAAAAATCCAAAATCCAAAAGTTTATGAGCACTGTTATAATCCAATGAATATTTAAAATAATTCCTCTCTTAGAATTTGGAATGAATTTTCACAACTGTAATAGCTCTTTACAAGACTGATGGTAATGTCAAAACTGAAAAAATGTCCACCACACATGGTATATATAAAGATTGGTCACATGACAGAATGTTCTAGAATGTGTGTCATCTTAATGGAATTTTACTTGTAAACAAAAATCCAACCTTGACCTTCAAATTGAGAAAACATATTGATCAAAACAACCTAATTCAAGGACACTAATTAAACATGTTTTTCCTGATAACATTAAGATTCAAGCAAATATTAAAGTGAAGAAACATTTATAATTTCCTAAAATATTTATAATATTATATAAACATCATACATAACACCTCCCCTCATAAAGAAAAAGAAAGATTTATATAATAAAGCTTTCTTTTGAATATACATCTAATACTACAATAACCAAAAATACATAAGAACATGTTTTATGATACTGGACTTAATTACATCAAGCAATATTACATTTCTAGGCACGTGAGAGTGCATCTGCAATCACATTGTCTTTTCCCCTGATGTGTCTAATGTCAATGTTATATTCTTGCAATATCAAACTCCATCTCAACAATCTCCGATTTTTATCTTTCATTTTGTTGATGAAAGTAAGGGGATTGTGATCACTGTACACAATAATTGGAGAAAGAGCTGAGGTAACATACACTTCAAAATGCTGTAAAGCCAATATCAAAGCCAAACATTCCTTCTCAATTGTGGAATAATTTTCCTGGTGCTTGTTTATTTTTTTAGAAAAATAACACACAGGGTGATCCACACCACTTTTGTCTTCCTGAATCAATACTCCACCAACCCCTACATCACTTGCATCAACAGATAATTTAAATGATTGGCTAAAATTTGGTGCAGAAAGAACTGGTGCATTCTTAAGCATGGCCTTTAACTTGTCAAAAGATTCCTGACACTTGTCAGACCAATGAAATTTGGTTTTCTTACTCAATAAACTTGTCAAAGGTTCAGCAATTTTGGGAAAATTGGAACAAAATTTTCGATAATATCCAGCCATACCTAGAAATCGCATCAGTTGCTTTTTACAAATTGGAACTTGAAATTCAGAGATAGCTTTGACCTTAGCTTCTATAGGTTTAACTTGACCTTGTCCCACAATATGTCCTAAAAATGTGACACAAGCATGGCAAAACTCACTTTTTGCTCAAATTAATTGTCAGATTCGCATCACTGAGTCGATCAAAGAATTTTCGAATGGTTTTCAAATGATCTTCCCAGGTGTTGTTGTAGATAATGACGTCATCGATATAAGCGTCACAATTATCAAGACCAAATGTTATCATGTTCATCAGACGTTGAAACGTTGCAGGCGAATTTTTCATTCCAAACGGCATGACTTTATATTGATAAAGTCCATCTGGAGTTGCAAATGCTGAAATTTCTTTTGCCCTTTCCGTCAGTGGAATTTGCCAGAATCCTTTTAAAAGGTCAAACTTGGTGACATATTCCGCATTTCCAATTTTATCAATGCAATCGTCCATTCTTGGGATTGGAAATGAATCAGTTTTGGTGACACTGTTGACTTTTCTATAGTCAGTACACATACGGAATGTATTATCTGGCTTGGGAACAAGAATACATGGTGAACTCCAGTTACTTTTACTTGGTTCTATGAAATCATTCTCCAGTAGATACTGAATTTCTTTCTTCAGATAGTTCTGTTTGAGAGGATTCATCCTATAAGGATGCTGTTTCACAGGCGCAGAATCTACAATGTCAGCGTCATGATAAATTTTATTTGTTCTTGTTGGAACATCAGGAAACAAGTGCTCATAGTCATGTAATAGCTGTTTTAGTTCATTTCTTTCCTGTTGTTGCAGATGTGAAAGTTTCTGGTCTAGGTTGTTCAATATTTCTGAATTCCGAAGATTGGTTATACCAGAGTCACTATAGTCTGATCGTATTCCATCGTTGATATCTTCACTGTGTGGGACAGGTACAACTAAATTAACAGAATAATTAGCTGGGCTATCTCTGTCAAAATATTCCTTTAACATATTTATATGACAAAGTTGTTTCTGTTTCCGTCTCCCAGGAGTGTTAATGATGTAATTTAAGTCATTTACTTTCTTTTCAACGGTATAAGGACCATACAATTTAGCCTGAAGAGGATTCTGAGGTATGGGAAAGAGAGCCAGAACTTTGTCACCAGGTTTAAAACTCCTTTCCTGTGAATTTCTGTCATACCTTAATTTCATTTTTGACTGGGTAGTGTGAAGATTAGTTCTTGCTACTTCACAGGCCTTTGACAACTTGTATTTGAAATCAGAAACATAATCAAGAAGATTAATCTTTGAGTCTTCATTTGAAAGAAGTTTCTCTTTCAATAATTTCAATGGTCCACGGACAGTATGACCAAAAACTAGTTCAAAGGGACTAAAACCCAACGACTCTTGAACTGATTCCCTAACAGCAAACAACAACAAATGAACACCCTCATCCCAATCCTTTTCTGTATCAAAGCAATATGATCGAATCATATTCTTCAAAGTTTGATGAAATCTTTCCAAAGCACCTTGACTTTCAGGGTGATAGGCAGAAGATTTAAACTGTTGGATGCCTAATTCATGCATAACTTGCTGGAAAATTCCAGACATAAAATTTGACCCTTGATCTGACTGGACAGATTTGGGAAGGCCAACAAGTGTAAAAAACTTCACCAAAGCTTTCACAATAGTTTTAGTTTTTATATTTCTCAGAGGAATTGCCTCTGGAAATCTTGTAGATGTACACATGATGGTCAACAAGTATTGGTTGCCTGACTTGGTTTTAGGTAAAGGACCAACACAGTCTACTATTATTCTACTAAATGGTTCATCAAATGCAGGAATAGGTTGCAGATGAGCCTTAGGTATCTTCTGATTGGGTTTTCCTACCATTTGACAAGTGTGACAAGATCTGCAGTATTTAGAAACATCACTTTTGAGTTTCGGCCAATAAAAATGATTCAAGATCTTGTGATAAGTCTTACGGACTCCTAAATGACCAGCCAAAGGAGTTTCATGGGCTAAATTAAGAATTTCCTGTCGATATGACTTAGGAACAACAATTTGATAGCTCACTGACCACTCGTCACCAGCGGGTACATCCGGTGGTCTCCATTTCCTCATAAGGACCCCATTTTTCACAAAGTAACACACTGGAACTTGTGTGGCTTCAGTTTCACTAATAGCCCTCTGAAACAAACAAGATATCTCGGGATCTTGCTCCTGTTCAACGACAAGGGATTGTCGTTTGTCATCCTGATTAGAACAAAGAGAATGAGTTGCCAAAAGAGGATCACTGTGATCAATACCATTTGATTGATCAATACCTGAGGAAAAAGTGACCTCATCAAAAAACTGACCAATACATGTGTCAGCTAAAGGAATAATATCCTGATCAACATCACTCTCAAGAGCTCTTTTTGCCATAGCTCTAGTAACTGCACAAGCAGGGTACAAATCAGGGATTTCAGTTTCGACAGGATCAACTTTCTGATCCAAACAAGGCTTGTCAGTTACAAGTGGATTAACCACAACCTTATCTCCAGCTAGGTCATTGCCTAGTAATAAATGAACACCCTCTATGGGTAAAGAAGTCACTGCCCCAACAGTCACAGGTCCAGAAACTAAGTCTGATGCCAAATTTACACAATGGAGAGGAACATTTACAAAGCCGCACTCTACTCCCTGAACAAGAACACTTTCACTTGAAGAAGACTCCTCAGACAAAGGCAAAGTACCTGATAATAAAAGACTCTGAGAAGCTCCAGTGTCCCTTAATATTTTAATTGGGATAGGTTTGGCAGAATCACCAATAAGTGATATAGAACCTTCTGACATGAATGGTTCATAAGCCTCCAAAATAGAATCAGACTGGGGTTTGTTTGACCCAACAAATGTATTGCTTTCAATACAAGACCGTGACCTTGACCTCGTAGAAATAAGAGCATTTGGAAAAGCTCTGTCTTTACTCTGTTGCTTATTTTTCAACTTGAAGCAATCAGAAATAACGTGCCCTTTCGTTTTACAATAAGTGCACGTAGGAAGAGATAAGGATTTCTGATCAGTCTTATCAGATGTTTGATTCCTAACAGTTGTGCTGTTGTGAAATTTGGAAGTACTCGAATGAGATTGAAATGGGTTTTTTTACCAGAAAACTGCTGAGAGGACGACTTATTGCCAAATGAAATTTTGTGAGTCAAGGAATAATCATCAGCCATACGAGCAGCATTTTCCAAAGTTTCCACATTCTGCTCGTCAAGATCGGTTTTAACATCACTATGGATGCACCTCTTGAACTCTTCAATTAACTTTCTCATGCACTCTATCCCCTCCTGGATAGGTTTTGAAATGAAATTCTGAACATTAGATGCCGTTGTAAATGCTTGTTGGTTTCACACAAAAAAAATTTCTCTATTTAAAAATCTTTGCCAAAGACAAAAAAAAAAATAATTTCAAGACAAAATCAATATGAATTTCAAAGATAAATTTAATATCTCTAATATGCTTTAAAGAAATTCAATCCCGGACGACGAGTCCCCAATTTCTGTTACGACTCTATGGTCTAAGAAAAATGTAACAGAAAGAAAGTGAAACCAACAAATCAAGTAAAAATCAACAAGCAATTTATTACTAGATAATTAAAATGAAAAATCAAAAAGTCACTTACAGTAATGTGTTTTGAAATCCTAATAATCCAATAAGAATGATTGTTCTAATCACAAGTCCTAAATATGGAATGTGTCCTTGAATGTTATTATGTGCCAATGGTCTCCAAAGTCCTGATGTACTAGAAATCTTGATGTGCTGAAGTCAAAATGAAGTATTCCCAAATCTCTGAATAAGTTCACATAAATTCCAAAATCATCAATTAAAAATCCAAAATCCAAAAGTTTATGAGCACTGTTATAATCCAATGAATATTTAAAATAATTCCTCTCTTAGAATTTGGAATGAATTTTCACAACTGTAATAGCTCTTTACAAGACTGATGGTAATGTCAAAACTGAAAAAATGTCCACCACACATGGTATATATAAAGATTGGTCACATGACAGAATGTTCTAGAATGTGTGTCATCTTAATGGAATTTTACTTGTAAACAAAAATCCAACCTTGACCTTCAAATTGAGAAAACATATTGATCAAAACAACCTAATTCAAGGACACTAATTAAACATGTTTTTCCTGATAACATTAAGATTCAAGCAAATATTAAAGTGAAGAAACATTTATAATTTCCTAAAATATTTATAATATTATATAAACATCATACATAACACCTCCCCTCATAAAGAAAAAGAAAGATTTATATAATAAAGCTTTCTTTTGAATATACATCTAATACTACAATAACCAAAAATACATAAGAACATGTTTTATGATACTGGACTTAATTACATCAAGCAATATTACATTTCTAGGCACGTGAGAGTGCATCTGCAATCACATTGTCTTTTCCCCTGATGTGTCTAATGTCAATGTTATATTCTTGCAATATCAAACTCCATCTCAACAATCTCCGATTTTTATCTTTCATTTTGTTGATGAAAGTAAGGGGATTGTGATCACTGTACACAATAATTGGAGAAAGAGCTGAGGTAACATACACTTCAAAATGCTGTAAAGCCAATATCAAAGCCAAACATTCCTTCTCAATTGTGGAATAATTTTCCTGGTGCTTGTTTATTTTTTTAGAAAAATAACACACAGGGTGATCCACACCACTTTTGTCTTCCTGAATCAATACTCCACCAACCCCTACATCACTTGCATCAACAGATAATTTAAATGATTGGCTAAAATTTGGTGCAGAAAGAACTGGTGCATTCTTAAGCATGGCCTTTAACTTGTCAAAAGATTCCTGACACTTGTCAGACCAATGAAATTTGGTTTTCTTACTCAATAAACTTGTCAAAGGTTCAGCAATTTTGGGAAAATTGGAACAAAATTTTCGATAATATCCAGCCATACCTAGAAATCGCATCAGTTGCTTTTTACAAATTGGAACTTGAAATTCAGAGATAGCTTTGACCTTAGCTTCTATAGGTTTAACTTGACCTTGTCCCACAATATGTCCTAAAAATGTGACACAAGCATGGCAAAACTCACTTTTGCTCAAATTAATTGTCAGATTCGCATCACTGAGTCGATCAAAGAATTTTCGAATGGTTTTCAAATGATCTTCCCAGGTGTTGTTGTAGATAATGACGTCATCGATATAAGCGTCACAATTATCAAGACCAAATGTTATCATGTTCATCAGACGTTGAAACGTTGCAGGCGAATTTTTTCATTCCAAACGGCATGACTTTATATTGATAAAGTCCATCTGGAGTTGCAAATGCTGAAATTTCTTTTGCCCTTTCCGTCAGTGGAATTTGCCAGAATCCTTTTAAAAGGTCAAACTTGGTGACATATTCCGCATTTCCAATTTTATCAATGCAATCGTCCATTCTTGGGATTGGAAATGAATCAGTTTTGGTGACACTGTTGACTTTTCTATAGTCAGTACACATACGGAATGTATTATCTGGCTTGGGAACAAGAATACATGGTGAACTCCAGTTACTTTTACTTGGTTCTATGAAATCATTCTCCAGTAGATACTGAATTTCTTTCTTCAGATAGTTCTGTTTGAGAGGATTCATCCTATAAGGATGCTGTTTCACAGGCGCAGAATCTACAATGTCAGCGTCATGATAAATTTTATTTGTTCTTGTTGGAACATCAGGAAACAAGTGCTCATAGTCATGTAATAGCTGTTTTAGTTCATTTCTTTCCTGTTGTTGCAGATGTGAAAGTTTCTGGTCTAGGTTGTTCAATATTTCTGAATTCCGAAGATAGGTTATACCAGAGTCACTATAGTCTGATCGTATTCCATCGTTGATATCTTCACTGTGTGGGACAGGTACAACTAAATTAACAGAATAATTAGCTGGGCTATCTCTGTCAAAATATTCCTTTAACATATTTATATGACAAAGTTGTTTCTGTTTCCGTCTCCCAGGAGTGTTAATGATGTAATTTAAGTCATTTACTTTCTTTTCAACGGTATAAGGACCATACAATTTAGCCTGAAGAGGATTCTGAGGTATGGGAAAGAGAGCCAGAACTTTGTCACCAGGTTTAAAACTCCTTTCCTGTGAATTTCTGTCATACCTTAATTTCATTTTTGACTGGGTAGTGTGAAGATTAGTTCTTGCTACTTCACAGGCCTTTGACAACTTGTATTTGAAATCAGAAACATAATCAAGAAGATTAATCTTTGAGTCTTCATTTGAAAGAAGTTTCTCTTTCAATAATTTCAATGGTCCACGGACAGTATGACCAAAAACTAGTTCAAAGGGACTAAAACCCAACGACTCTTGAACTGATTCCCTAACAGCAAACAACAACAAATGAACACCCTCATCCCAATCCTTTTCTGTATCAAAGCAATATGATCGAATCATATTCTTCAAAGTTTGATGAAATCTTTCCAAAGCACCTTGACTTTCAGGGTGATAGGCAGAAGATTTAAACTGTTGGATGCCTAATTCATGCATAACTTGCTGGAAAATTCCAGACATAAAATTTGACCCTTGATCTGACTGGACAGATTTGGGAAGGCCAACAAGTGTAAAAAACTTCACCAAAGCTTTCACAATAGTTTTAGTTTTTATATTTCTCAGAGGAATTGCCTCTGGAAATCTTGTAGATGTACACATGATGGTCAACAAGTATTGGTTGCCTGACTTGGTTTTAGGTAAAGGACCAACACAGTCTACTATTATTCTACTAAATGGTTCATCAAATGCAGGAATAGGTTGCAGATGAGCCTTAGGTATCTTCTGATTGGGTTTTCCTACCATTTGACAAGTGTGACAAGATCTGCAGTATTTAGAAACATCACTTTTGAGTTTCGGCCAATAAAAATGATTCAAGATCTTGTGATAAGTCTTACGGACTCCTAAATGACCAGCCAAAGGAGTTTCATGGGCTAAATTAAGAATTTCCTGTCGATATGACTTAGGAACAACAATTTGATAGCTCACTGACCACTCGTCACCAGCGGGTACATCCGGTGGTCTCCATTTCCTCATAAGGACCCCATTTTTCACAAAGTAACACACTGGAACTTGTGTGGCTTCAGTTTCACTAATAGCCCTCTGAAACAAACAAGATATCTCGGGATCTTGCTCCTGTTCAACGACAAGGGATTGTCGTTTGTCATCCTGATTAGAACAAAGAGAATGAGTTGCCAAAAGAGGATCACTGTGATCAATACCATTTGATTGATCAATACCTGAGGAAAAAGTGACCTCATCAAAAAACTGACCAATACATGTGTCAGCTAAAGGAATAATATCCTGATCAACATCACTCTCAAGAGCTCTTTTTGCCATAGCTCTAGTAACTGCACAAGCAGGGTACAAATCAGGGATTTCAGTTTCGACAGGATCAACTTTCTGATCCAAACAAGGCTTGTCAGTTACAAGTGGATTAACCACAACCTTATCTCCAGCTAGGTCATTGCCTAGTAATAAATGAACACCCTCTATGGGTAAAGAAGTCACTGCCCCAACAGTCACAGGTCCAGAAACTAAGTCTGATGCCAAATTTACACAATGGAGAGGAACATTTACAAAGCCGCACTCTACTCCCTGAACAAGAACACTTTCACTTGAAGAAGACTCCTCAGACAAAGGCAAAGTACCTGATAATAAAAGACTCTGAGAAGCTCCAGTGTCCCTTAATATTTTAATTGGGATAGGTTTGGCAGAATCACCAATAAGTGATATAGAACCTTCTGACATGAATGGTTCATAAGCCTCCAAAATAGAATCAGACTGGGGTTTGTTTGACCCAACAAATGTATTGCTTTCAATACAAGACCGTGACCTTGACCTCGTAGAAATAAGAGCATTTGGAAAAGCTCTGTCTTTACTCTGTTGCTTATTTTTCAACTTGAAGCAATCAGAAATAACGTGCCCTTTCGTTTTACAATAAGTGCACGTAGGAAGAGATAAGGATTTCTGATCAGTCTTATCAGATGTTTGATTCCTAACAGTTGTGCTGTTGTGAAATTTGGAAGTACTCGAATGAGATTGAAATGGGTTTTTTTACCAGAAAACTGCTGAGAGGACGACTTATTGCCAAATGAAATTTTGTGAGTCAAGGAATAATCATCAGCCATACGAGCAGCATTTTCCAAAGTTTCCACATTCTGCTCGTCAAGATAGGTTTTAACATCACTATGGATGCACCTCTTGAACTCTTCAATTAACTTTCTCATGCACTCTATCCCCTCCTGGATAGGTTTTGAAATGAAATTCTGAACATTAGATGCCGTTGTAAATGCTTGTTGGTTTCACACAAAAAAAATTTCTCTATTTAAAAATCTTTGCCAAAGACAAAAAAAAAAATAATTTCAAGACAAAATCAATATGAATTTCAAAGATAAATTTAATATCTCTAATATGCTTTAAAGAAATTCAATCCCGGACGACGAGTCCCCAATTTCTGTTACGACTCTATGGTCTAAGAAAAATGTAACAGAAAGAAAGTGAAACCAACAAATCAAGTAAAAATCAACAAGCAATTTATTACTAGATAATTAAAATGAAAAATCAAAAAGTCACTTACAGTAATGTGTTTTGAAATCCTAATAATCCAATAAGAATGATTGTTCTAATCACAAGTCCTAAATATGGAATGTGTCCTTGAATGTTATTATGTGCCAATGGTCTCCAAAGTCCTGATGTACTAGAAATCTTGATGTGCTGAAGTCAAAATGAAGTATTCCCAAATCTCTGAATAAGTTCACATAAATTCCAAAATCATCAATTAAAAATCCAAAATCCAAAAGTTTATGAGCACTGTTATAATCCAATGAATATTTAAAATAATTCCTCTCTTAGAATTTGGAATGAATTTTCACAACTGTAATAGCTCTTTACAAGACTGATGGTAATGTCAAAACTGAAAAAATGTCCACCACACATGGTATATATAAAGATTGGTCACATGACAGAATGTTCTAGAATGTGTGTCATCTTAATGGAATTTTACTTGTAAACAAAAATCCAACCTTGACCTTCAAATTGAGAAAACATATTGATCAAAACAACCTAATTCAAGGACACTAATTAAACATGTTTTTCCTGATAACATTAAGATTCAAGCAAATATTAAAGTGAAGGAACATTTATAATTTCCTAAAGTAATTATAATATTATATAAACATCATACATAACAACATGGTTGACATCATCAAGCTGAAAAATTGCGATACAAATATTGAAACATTTTAGAATGATCTAACCTGAAAAAATGTGTTCCTCTAGGACGTTTGACCAACTTTCAGATTTACATCGCCACAATCCGTCATATCAATAAAGGATCGTTGCTAAACTCTACATCATAAAATATAAAATAAAATAATAAAACTATAAAAGGCGTTTGAATTATTCAATATATCCTTATTTACAGACCTAAATGGTTATTCTCAGTTATTTTTGGATATTTTTAAAGTGGTATATAAGGTGATAGGCTTGGCACTGTGTTTTCTTGTTTTGGTCAATTTGCACACAGAAGCTAATCTGCTTCGCATTACAAATGTTACTTCATTTATCTGTTATTAAAACAAATTGTGTCAAACTACAGCACACTGTGTACCAGAAGCTATCACCCTATATACTGCACACAATATAATAAATAGCAATTCACGCAGTTTATATTACACAAAATAACAAGCATTGTATTGGTCCTGAAATAAATCATAAACACATATACCTAATGAATGATCTACTAAAACTTTGTATGAAAAAGACAGAAAAATAAACATATATAACATTATTTTGTGTTTTTAAGGACCTCTTTGTTCTATATATTGCTTTGCATATCTTTTTATGTCGTCTCTTGTTTGTTTGTTCTTTTGACATTGCTATTATGTTATATGATTCGTATGCCTTTTCAACAATACTTTACCAGATTGATTAATTTCGTTCTGTTTGTTGTCTGCTTATATTTAATTCATCCACAAGATTTTCCACTTCATTAATTAAGCTTAGCAATGCTTTACCAAAAGCGTCAAATCCATGTTTACAGAGCAAAGAATAGGTTTTTAGCTGTGTACCAGGTGTTGATGTGATATACTCTGCAGACTCAATTCTAGCCTTTACCTTTAAAATTTGCAGCACATTGGAATCATGTTTATATTTTACAATCTAATTATTTGACTAACAAGCTCTGTCATCCTGTCATCTCTTGTTATATATTTGTCTAAAATAAGTTTAATATTTTTTATTTTTTGATGTTTTTTTAAATACATTACATAACAAACTATTTGCAAAATATCAAACGTTGCACTTATTACTATAAAAGCTACATAATCAACTAACACTCAAAAGCTTTAGAATGTATTTCTGTATTATATGCAGTATTAAAACAGTGTAGAATTATATAGTCTGTTGTGATGTCAGATACAGCGATTAGTAGAAGTAATTTAGAGTATTTCCTTAATAGACATTTGTATGGTGGAAATCTTGTAATCGATTATTTTTCGAGAAAAATGCTATTATTAACTATTAATCCTGCTTCTAACAATGCTCTGTAAATAACGCTTATGATGTTCTTTGTCTCAGACATTTGTTTTGCAGATAACAGATATTTTATTTAGCACAGAAATGCTGATAGAGTTATCAGATATTCTCTATTAGTACAGTTATTCTTAAACTGTCACTTAATTGAGAATCTTTGCTAAATCTATACTGATATTGCTATATAATACCTGCTTTTTTAGAATTAAGTTTGAGAGCAAAAGTCATGCAGACTGCAGCATTTCAGGGATGTAATAGTTGTATGCATGTTGTAGTCTTTGCAGTTTTACTGTCTTGTTTTGCACTTGATACATTTGGTTGCTTCGACAATGTCTCCAATTTGTAACTGATGCAATTGATGTTGATAAGTAACATAATACTTTTATATATGAAGAGTTTCAAGGAAAGCCTTTTCCTCTTTTGGATATGTTTTTACTTCTTTCGTGTCGACCTCCTTGTGTTTAAGGTCTTGCTTTATGTGCATGCATTTGCTTGATTGTGCTTCACTAGTATATATTCTGCATGATACTTTTCCTGCTTTAGCTCCTCCTCCATTTATTCTGATTTTTAACCTCGACCTCGTGCATTGTAATTAATTTGCCTACATTTTCTTCTAACTTCTCAAACTTGTGGATTAAAGAGTTTTTTTTCTCAGTTTTTGTTTAATTCGCTTGTATGTAGACTGCAGGCCTCTTCTGTAGTAATTATTGTTCGGCTTTAGGAAGAATTTCCTCAACAATATTCATCAACTCTTGTTGTTGGATAACTATTTTTGTCTTAACTCTCCTGGTGTATTCACAGAAATGGACTCTGCTGTTTATAATGCGTTGAATTCATTTATAGTGCTAGGATGTTTGTTTTTTACATGTTGTGAAAGAGTCAAAATACTATTTGATAAGTGAGGACAAGAAGGGCACTGTTGTGAAATCGTTAAAATACCATTTGATAAGTGAGGACAAGAAGGGCACAGTTGTGAAAGAGTCAAAATACCATTTGATAAGTGAGGACAAGAAGGACACTATGAAATAGTCAAAATACTATTTGATAAGTGAGGACAAGAAGGGCACTGTTGTGAAAGTCAAAATACCATTTGATAAGTGAGGACAATAAGGGCACTGTCTAGGCATTCTACCTATTTAGGTAAGGAAAGAGTAACTATCCAACAGTCACCAAGTACATGATAAAATTATGTCTTAAATTTTAGTCACTTTAATATTAACATACCAAATAATTAAAGACTGTTCATGCTCAATAAATAAATATTCTCTAGACTAAAAAATAATATTTAAATATTTCATGATAGATAATATAATCTCCTCCAGTGGGAAAAAATACTCAATTATATCATGCTAAATAAATTAATATCTTCTAGTCTGAAAAATCCTGTATATGTCTTGGTGCACCTAATGAACCTATGCCCCTATACACAAACTGTGGACGACGTAGATTGCCAAAGGATGAATGTATTCATGGAAAATCAGTAGATCCACCCGCAATAGTAAGCTAACAAGAAAGGACAACACTTCTATCATTATTCCTGATTGGTGTTAGAAGGATACGTGAAGGTGAGACAAAACATAGCAGCATTCAACAAAACGACAAAAACTAAACAACAAAACAGAAAAACAGCAACGGGAAGAAAATTCCAACGCCGATGAAAACAAATGTGAACTGAAAAAACGGAATGTCAGGGCCAATTCAGAGCTTAAAAGTAGAAACAGTGAAGATCACACAGTTGAAGACTAAAATGGCAGTCGAAGGTAAATCTGTAAGAACCCCCCCCCCCCCCCTGCAAAAAATAAAAAAATAAAGCAAACCAGCAACCTCAAAAGTCCAGTTACGACTGGCAGCAAACAATCCTTTAGGAACAAAATTAGCGAAGATAAATCTATGATTGTTATGATCAAGACCTTGTACTTGTTCTTTAGTCAGATAAAACCACAAGTGAGGAGTATAGTCGTCAGGAAACAAAAATAAATTGATTTGGTACTTCTTCAACTAACATTAAAATCAGACTACGACAATTGACCTCACCAGAACAGAGCAATCAACGAAACGAAACAAATAAAATCTATTATTCAACAAAGTGTAAGGCTATCCTAAGTACAATTCACTGTTCGATGGCATTCATATCCAATTTGACCAAATGGATGTTTGACAGAATTTAATGCTTCATTATGAAAATGGATAAGTATGAACAGCTTAAAACGAATCTCTTATATAATCCTACATAACTGGGTCAAAATGAAAAAGGCACGCATAAAAGTAAAAAAAAAATACCGACTATTTATCGAGTTGATTTTAAATAAGGTCGAAAGACTATCAAAATGGAATTGAGACATATACAGTCACTGGTTTGATAGATGTACGCTAAACATTGAGGATAATAATGAATTTGGTATGTATGTTGCTATGTGTAGTCAATAACAAAGACACACTATACCGAATATGATAGTAAAGTACGTGTTCACATGTTAATAGTGTTTAATTCAGATAGTGGCGAGTTCTATCGAAGACTCCAAAGAAGGAAAATTATACTGTGTTAGACTAAAATATATGTCGAAAAAACCCCCATAAAAACAATGTATGTATGTATGTATGTATGTATGTATGTATGTATGTATGTACAAACTGCTTAAACTTCGTTCTGTTCACAAGAACAATTAACCGAACGCAAATGATTATGGTATACCAACACAATACGTAATATACCATAACAGTTATGTCGTACAATTCAAAAACTTTCAACCTCAGCTAAATGTGCCATTCGTCAATGAAACATTGTCTCTATTTTGTTTCAGTTACAACTAGGATAAGCTCGCAAAAGATTCCCGTTACTAAAAGCTTACTTTCATTATCAACCAATCCTGGCCAGCCAAACCCATGTATACTCTATTTTATGTTCACCCATTTCTAGACTGGTTCCCATTCTTCATCCATATCATTGTACCGTGAGTCCTTAAACGTGCGCTGAGTGGTGGAGCGCGTTAGCGTTACTGACATTTTGCATCTAGTCAATTGCGCAAAACCCACGTCGTCTCTGATGAAGAGACGTGTCTTGGACGCGTCATTTATTTAATGGCATACAGTTTTCAAATGGTTCCCAACTATTAAACGATTAATTATACCCTTGTCATTTAACGAGTACATACCTTTTTCCCTGCATTCTTTTGATTCTCATTATTTTCTTTAAACTTTGTATATGTCATCTTGTTTAGAGATAACTCTAGTTCGTACAACATGACTTCTATATCCTCTCCCTTCCAGTCTTCAGGTTTGTAAACGAATGGATTACATAAAATTACTTGCCTAATTTTACATATTTTCTCGCTAAAGTTACGAAGGTAGCCCTTTTAAAAGAAGTGTAGTTTTAAATTCTATTTCACCTATTTTAAATTTAGGCATTCCAAATGTATCAGATATCAATAATAGAATAATTGTATCCATGCTTTTATTTGTTTTCTTCCTTCCTTCCTTCAAATGGAGTTATGTCAGTTGATTTGTGATGAGTGTTATTGTATTCATGAAGTATCTTTAGTAAAATGTCTACCTATTTTCAGATTCATTCAAAGTGAAATACTTCCACATTTTGGTCTTTAATATTCTGTCAAATTTCTCTGCTACATATACATTTGTGTCTGCATAAGTTCAAAATAGTTGTTGACGTTTACCTTTTCCCCAGCAAATCCTTAACTTTCCTGTTGTAAAACTCTTTTCCTTCATCAAACTGTATCTTTTCAGGCTCTATATCTTTGAAGATTTCTTTGCAAGCATCGGTATGTAATCTTCCTGTCTGGTTTTCACTTTTTTAAACTCCAGGTGTATTATGAGAAGATATCTGTCACTGTCAAATTGCACCTGTATCAATCGTTGTCTACTGCGTATGTTTTCATACCAACAATATTTACCTGCCATTAGTCATCACCCTGACAAACATAGACTGTTCAGTTAATCGCTGTTTTAGTTCAGTGCATTTGATTTTCTTTTTGTCCCGTTTCATTTATTCCCTCAATTGACATTTATTTATGTAAGCAACTGTACGTTTCAGGTCGAAATATAAATGTCTTGATATACTGTTTTTTGTCAGCAATTTCAAACGGTATGAAAAAGGCATCCAGAGAATACTTTAGGAAGTAAACAGGACATCCATTTACAGTAGGAACTTTTATTTTAAGTATTATGCAACGTTTCTTCAATCTTTTCAAAGGCGAATTTTGCCATTCATATGGTTAACTTTAAAGCAACTACTTCATATGCTAAGACACCATGTGCTATTTTATATCAAACGTTGCTCTCTATAAATTCTATCTCTGCTTCTTTTTTTTTTTTGTCCAAACCTTGCAGATTTATTTGTTAATGCTTACGAGCTCCTTATATTGTATTGTAAATTTAGCCGTATACAAATTGTTATATTTGTCCACATACAATACATCATTGATTCCTTCTTTGTACTGTGCTGTTCTAAGTATCTTGCTATCAGCGTTGATGCTACTTATATTGTCATCAATACCTGGAATCTGTAAATATGCATATTTTCTAAAACATTGGAGAATATATTTCTCTTATGTTTTAAATCCGCAAATAAATGCGTTTTTTTTTATCTTTTTATTCATCAAAGCAACTAACTATGGCTACACTTTTATCCCGTACAAACTTTTACGAAAATATGCATTTCCTCTAGAAACCGACTGTCACGGGATAGACGGAGGGGATTTGGGATTAGTCATGAGACAAAGACCAGTTAGGAAATCACATATTTATTTACAATGTGTTTGTGTAGGGTAACAAATTCGGTCCTACTCTAACATATGCAGTTCTGACACCACCAAGCTAAATAATCGAATTTCAGTCTGGTTCTCAGTTTAGATTAAACAAAATACTCTCCACAATTGATCTACACATGCACTAAATACTGCTACTTCAATGACATGTCGAATTTCAAAATAAAGTATTCAGAAGTTTTTCAACATGTTGCCCAGTTAACTGTGCACATCAGCTTGTGCATATAACAAACATGGATTATAATATTCTGTATTTAAGTACACAAAAAGGACCTGATTAAACATTTAAACTGTTCTCCATTAAGAACCACTATATGGAATTACATGATAAACAAGTTCATACGTGAATCTTTCGACAGCAAGAATAATCACACGGGATTATAAAAGAAGGTTTGTCATCGTTTACTATATACAACATACATGATTCAATCCAACCTGTCAATTCACATAAAAATACGACTGTACCCTGAAACATACTACGTTAAATCTGATAACATTGTTATCTGAAATTTGTCTGGCCCAAAAGAAATTTATGATAAATTCCGAAAAATTTAAAGTAAAACATTGATCTATCTATGAAACACAGATGAAAGAAGGAAAAGAAGAACGTCTACAATTGTTACATACCCCTACAGCTGAAAGATCACTATCGTGAAGAAGACACCTTCCTGGCAAAGCATGTATGTCATGTAACTTTACAGGAAAAGTAGCACTCTATATACTTGTACGTGGCGGAACCTCTGACGGAAAACACGAGGTAAATGAGCTCTGCATTTTGCACGGCTGCAGTAAGTCGGTCGACCAAGCGAGTAAAACTAATTATGTTGCAATCACGGAACTAAAACATATACCTTGGGTAATGATGTAGGCGGCAACGGGACCCATACTATATTTAAATTTAAATGCTATATAATGGAAACTTTGCGCACACAATTCCGTGACACCGACATTGTTGATTTCTTGTTATACTTGTAAAAAATTTCTATCATCTCTCTAAAAACTGTTGAATTCAATGCAATGTAACTTTATGCCATTATCTATTTTGTACAAAAAAAGATAAGTTTTCGCTAATTGTCCACATAATGTGACTGGTCCAGTCATGTTTGTTTTTTCATGGCGATACACAAAAATATGAGTGCCCCACAATTTTAATCATTTTCTAAGCATCCAGAAGCCTTTCTGGTCTAATAGTTTTAAACTTTCATATTTTTTTGTTTTCATTTGTCTTCCTATATGGGACATGCCCAAACATATACACCCACCCACTCATATACATATATATATATATATATATATATATATATATATATATATATATATATATATATATATTACAAATTAATCAACTACTCGGTTTGTAGGTCGTAGGACTCGTAATCCAAGGGACGTATGTTATAGCCAATAATGTGTTGAAAGTGCCCTTAAAATCCAATCGAATCATCATACGCACAGAGAGAGAGAGAGAGAGAGAGAGAGAGAGAGAGAGAGAGAGAGAGAGAGAGAGAGAGAGAGAGAGAGATTGAAATATTGTATAGAAAAATAATATACAAAATTTTGAGCTGGCATGTCAGTATCACTACAGAAATTTTCAAGCAATGTAAAAATTCCTTCTACCTCATTTTCAGCCCACAAGTTTCAACTGAAGTCCTATTCCGTTTTCGTACTTCTTGTTGTATTTTCTCTTTAATTATTAGTAGTGACTTATTTTTAGTCTGGTACCTACCTTACATTAAGTCTATATTTAGAAGTATAACTTAAATATCAGAGTATCAGACAGCGGGATTTTTCTGTTGATGTGCGAGTTCAAGTTTCACGTGCATGACGCAATGTCAAACTCTATATTTATTTTTGACTCATCGTAAGTTGTGGGCTATATATACAGGCGACATATAAGCAAGGTATAGAATGTTGACAGTCGAGAAGAAACTGTGTTTGTTCTTGTAAACAGAGGCGGTGGTTTGGCGGTGACTGACTGTCAGGTGAACCATGTGGTGACTGGTGGTGTTCCCTACCCTTGGTATAGCCGTTTCTCCTATTTTCGCGGTATTGACTATATTCCTTTCTAAATAGATACTTGCACCATCTGCCAGTGGTTTATAACGACAGTTTTGTTAAACAGAAGTGTTTGATCTTAACCAATAACAAATTTTATCAACAATGTTTCCTTTTTTGGACATCAATAAGAAAATAATGAATCAATAGAAAATGTATCAAATACCTACTTTCCCATTATCCCCTGTCCAAATACAAGTCTCCTGCGTCTCGTACCGTAAGCCGAATCACGTCTCGCTTGGCTGAATTAGGTTATCGACTTGATGATGGTTTACAACGATGCAAGTCTTGTCACATCATTGACCTTGTTTACATATCACTCATTGCCAAAATCATGGTAGAGAATAAGGGTTGTTGTATTGAAACCTTGATGTCGTCCTGGAATGTTGCACTCGTGTATGAATATATATATTGATATAATTGATGATGTGCCAAAATATATAAATGAAATTATGCCATTAATCCATATTAATTACTACATTATGTGAAAACCTGTAATAAATATATAATAGGCAATTAATTCTTATACTTATTAAAGCGAGAACAAAAGGAGTTAAAATGGAAGAGGGGTGTTTCCATAAAACATCACTGCTGCTTTTAGAAAGTACATGATCAAATCCTTTGATAGCATGTCCATAAAAGATGTGCAAGTAACACAGTGAACTATATACCGAAATGTAGAGGATGAAATTTTGCAAAGAATTTTTGTTGTTGTTGTTGTTAATTTTTTTAAAAAGCACCTCATAAAATCATCTATACAACAGCAGGTGCCTTTTCACAAACACAATAGCAATGTGTATGAGATCAGAGGTCAGAAAGAGTCCAAAGTCGCCAATCCCGAGGAGCTTATTAATTGCAAATAGATAATGATTGTAAATTAGGGAAAAGGTGGTGGACTCACTATACTTAAAATATGAGTATTGAGGAGAAAACGTGTTATCAGGTGTTTGCACTACCTCTTCAGAGAAAAACTGAATATATAATTGTATAGACTCATCGTGACTGTAAATATTTATTATTTTAAAACTGTTAATTTTAAGTTTTCTGCTACGCACGGCGATGTGGTGTGCTATTACTGATGTAGTGTTCATTTTATACTCTTTTTGGAACCCTGTACAATGGTTACATCATTTGCCACGATAATACGAGAATCCCGTTTTATATTGTGGAAGACACAGTATATTCTATTGGAGGTTGTTTATTGCAAAATTGGCATCATTTACATTATTTCCTGAATACAGGATTGGAGATAAGTGATAAATAAGCAAGTATGGCAACTTTTATTAACAGGTAAAGTATCGTCTTTTATTTGTTATTTATTTCTTGTTTAGTACTGCGAGAACATGGTACACTAGTATATAGTTAATTTTTGCGTCATGCTTAAATTCAAAGTAATCAGAAGCAGCATATTATTTCTTACTTCCGCTACTGTTGCTGCAGCATCAAAATCTATAAATGCAGTAGTGTTTCTTGATAGCAAAAGAATTCGTCCCCTGAGCAGATTATTAAGAAATCTGAAATGCATGCATAGGATGGCATACCGTATTCTCATGGTACTAAACAAAAAACGAATCGCAAATAAAAGACATTAATGTACCTGCTAATGAAAGTTGCCTAACTTGTTTATTTACCATTATCTCTCAATCCTGTATTCAGGAAATATTGTACATGATGCAAATGTTGCAATGAACAATGTCCAATGGAACATACTGTGTCTACTGTCATATAAAATGAGACTAATATTCTCACAGGAAATGATGTAATCGCTGTACGGGTGCCCGTACAGGGTATGAAATGAACATGATGTCAGTAATAACACATCACACTGGAGTGCATAGCAGAAAACTTAAAATTATCAATTTTAAAAAATTAAAATATTTACAATCGTTATAACTCTATACAATTATATATCCACTTAGTCTCTGAAGAGGTAATTTGGACACCTGAAACACATTCTTTCCTCAAAACTTTAACTTTTTGCATAGTGAGTCCACCACATTTTCCCTAATTTACAATCATCAGCTGTTTGCAATTAATAATATCCTCAGAATTGGTGACTTTTGATTCTTTCATACTTCTGCTTTCATATACATTGCTATTGTGTTTGTCAAAGGCACCTGCTGTTCTATATATGATTTTGCATTTGTTTGTTTGCTTTTTTTAACTTATTAAGAAAACAAAAATACACTGCAAAATTTCGTCCCCATCATTTTGGTATATGGTTGACGGTGTTACTTGCCAATCTTTTATGGACATGCTATCAAAGGAATAGATTCTGTATGATGTTTTCTTTAAACATCGCTCTTCCATCTTCACTCCTTAAGTTTCCTCTTTATTAATTATAAGATTAAATTGCCTATTACGTATTTATCTCAGATTTTCTCGTAATGTAATAATTAATATGAATGACTGGTATAATTTCATTTATATATTTTGGCATATCATCAATTATGTCAATAGATATACATGATTGTAACATTCAGTACAATGACCCGTATTGTCTACCATGATTTTAGCAATGATCAATATGTAAACAAGGTCAATCATGTGACTATGCTTGCATCATTGTAAACCATCATCAAGTTGACGGTTTTATTCAGCCAAGTGGGACATGATTCGGCTTTTGGTATGAGATGTAGGTGACTTATATCTGGATAGTGAGAAAAGGGAAAGTAGATCATTTATAACATTTCTATTGATTAATTATTTTCTTATTTATTTCCAGAAAAATAAACAGTGTCAGCAGATTTTGTTATTAGTTAAGATCAAGCACTTAATAACAAAACTATTGCTTTAAATGACCGGCAGATGGTGCAGTGATCTATTTTTAACAGAAATAGTGAATACTGCAATATTATGGAACCCACAAGAATAGGAGAAACAAGTATACGCTTACTATTTAAAATCATTTTATTTTCTCTTTGATACCCTCTCCACAAAATCACCTAGAATATTCATAATAACAGTTCACCAGACATAAGTGTCTCACCTTCTGATCATCTTGTTCCAGTGCTTGCATCGACTATGCTCAGATCACATGATTCACATACAGGTTGATAACTGCCCATCGTGATATTATGGAAACATTAAGGATCAGGCATTTATTTCCTGTTGTTCAACAGGTCCAGTATATAATTAAAGGAGCCTATTTACAGTATTTTTAAGGATTGATAATGATGATGATTTGCATTAAAACAATAATAATTGTACATCAAAAGAATGTAAAATCGTATAAAATTCTGAGATGATAATTATTGGTGATATCCAATGCTCCATGCATACCAAGGATTTTCTACATGAGAAACAAGAGAAAGTAAATATAAAGATGATTGGGCTATTTATAGGGCTTTAAAAATTTGGTTATTGTAAAAATTAGAGATGTAAAAAGAAATAATTTAGATGAAATTGTTCAACTGTCACTAAGCAAGCAGAAAGAAATGTTGAACAGTTCAAAGTTTTTCAACCTTCACCAAAATCACATTGATGTACTAACCTTCTTACTGTTGATGGCAAAGTCATTAAAAATAACTTAACTAAAATTGCAAATAGTTAAATGATTTTTTCTGTTTTATTTGGTTGGATTTTGGTAAGGACTATGATTCATCACTCCCAGATATTGAATATATGTCAAATTAAACTTTTTTTCAGATACCTGAAGTTACTGGAATTTTGTTACAAAAGAAATTATACTGGTTAAGATGGCTTGTCTTTGAAAGTCTTCAAAATTGTCCATAGACAACATTGTTGAACCGCTGACTTGCATATTTAATATGTCAATAGACAACATTGTTGAACCACTGACTTGCATATTTAATATGTCAATAGACAGCATTGTTGAACTGCTGACTTGCATATTTAATGTCAACAGACAGCATTGTTGAACCGCTGACTTGCAAATTCAATATGTCAATAGACAACATTGTTGAACCGCTGACTTGCATATTTAATGTCAATAGACAACATTGTTGAACCACTGACTTGCATATTTAATATGTCAATAGACAGCATTGTTGAACCACTGACTTGCATATTTAATGTCAATAGACAACATTGTTGAACCACTGACTTGCATATTTAATGTCAATAGATAGCATTGTTGAACCACTGACTTGCATATTTAATATGTCAATAGACAGCATTGTTGAACCACTGACTTACATATTTAATATGTCCATAGTAACAAATATTTTTGTAGACAATTGGAAAAAGGCTAGAGTTACCTCCCTTTATAAGCCAGGAGACAAATCGAGTGTCAATAATTATAGATCTGTGTCTGTTCTACCTATTGTTAGTAAAATTCCAGGAAGACATGTTTTCAGTTCATTTGATGACTTTTTATTGAGAGTTAATTTGATTACTCTGTGTCAATCAGGCTTCTATCTAAATTGTTTCTCTAAGACAGCATTTATTGGTTTGATTGATCACTGGTTAAAGAATCTTCGAGAAACCGCAAATCCACATAAAAGTATGGGTACTTTAAATTTTGGATGCATGAAAATTGCAACATTAGAGTCCTTGGCATGCAGTTTTTTGTTGTTGGCGAACTTCTCTTTCATTTAATCCTATTCTACAAAGCAAGTATCAGTCCTGTAGTGTGCGGGTTATCAGACAAAGTTCAAGTGATTGTAAAGGGATTAGGTGAAGATGCATAGGTTAGATCTTAGCAGACAAGGAGATTAAGCTACCTGTTAATCAGTTGCTGGTGCCTAATGATCGTTTTGATTAAAAGATTAGTTTTAAATCCTTACGCAGTGTTTGGAACACTTGCATTTTAACGTATTCCATATTTAGAAGAATAGTACCAAGATTTTTGGACTTAATTTGTTTGTTGGAGGAATATGAACTCCCATGTTAATCATCATAAATCACCATAAAAATCAGCTGTTTTTCTGTGTCATCTACAGATATGTGCATTCGTTCTTAGAGTGATTATCGCGTGTACTCTTCTGATGGCAACTTTACATAATTTATTTGGTGCCAAGCCCAGGGTTGCAGATGAGCATGATTCTCATGAGACTGGCTGATAGAAAATAGTTACTGCATCTAATTTTGAGAAGAAAATGATGTCAAAGAGACTGAAAGATTCATGGAAGGAATCATGGAATATGACATTTCCATGGGCCACTAAACGAGACAACAATGGAACATTATTAGCTTTATGAACTCAGACTTATTTCCAGACTTTGCTTTTTTAGCTGAGGTGTTGCTGGTTTCACCTATAACATCAGTGACTTGTGAGAGAGGTTTCTCGTCACATAATTGTATTAAGACAGAGGGCCATGGATGTTTAAAACAAGAAACTGTAATGAAATTGATGAGAGTGATGGAGGAAGGTCCGGAACTTAAGGATTTTGATCCTAAACCTGCTGTGGAGAAGTTTATTAAAGTTTGTTTTAAAAAAAAAGTGAATATGGTATGCCGTGGTATGTTGTTTAAAGATGAAATGAAAATAAGTGAATAGAATATAGTCATTTGTTTCTTCAGCATCTTGGCAAATTTATTGATTTGAAATGGAAGCAAGCGAATTAAATAAATTAATATAGAAAAGAAACTGTAATCTCAAAGCTCAAAAAATCAGATAGCCCAATGCCCCTCTAAATCAAGATCGGGCTCCTCCTGTATTCAGTTTGACAGTTTGAGTTGCCCATTGGGCCAGTAAAAAAAGAAAGTGACATCTAATTGCACACAAAAAAACTTGAGTGCGCCAACAAAATTTGGCATTTTCATTTTGAAATTCTCTAAAGACACCAGTAAATTACTAATATTCAGTCCTCTACTTGGGTTCCATTTGTAGGTCCCTCCACCTTATAAAGATCGTCTGTTTAATTGCATAGAAAGCGATAACTTTGTGTACAAAGTGAAACACATGACCTATGAATGGGCAACAGTACTATTTATGTTCTTCATATTTCTTTGGTTTCCTATAATTAGCGCTCATTTGTCCTGCATGAATATCAGTGAGCTGTCCTTGCGCAAGCTGACTTGGTAATGCATCACTGGTTAAACATATCAAGCAGTACCTATGCATTTGTTTGAAAATTAGGCTAAACTCAGGGATAATGGACTTATAAAAGCCTCCAGTACAATGTTTTTCACCCAAAAGGAACTGAGATAATTACATCGTATCTTAATCCATTTAGTTCAAAGAATTGGTAGCCACAGATTCTACTGATACAGAGTGAGTGTTTTCTGTAATTGCGACACATCCACAGTACTGTCACATGAACTAATTATAAAACTTGAAGCTTCCTTTTTTACTTAATGATTTTAAAAAAAAACAAAAAACCATTGCAACTGTGACTTCATTCTTTTTTCAACTTAGATTGAGAAACATTGAGATTTCTGCACCGTTCAGAAAACGAAACTTCTCCAAGGACCCTGAATACTCATCCCTACAGAACATGATGATGTACCCAGACTGTATATTGACCTGAAGGCAAAGCTGAAATCATACTGTCAGAGAATGCATTAAGATCAGTGGTGTATGCCACAGTTATTCGGAATTCCACATTGAACATGCACTATAGTAGAATGTAAACGAGGGTTCAGTCTCATGAACATTATCACAAGATAAGGGACTGATCATTTAATTTTCTGGAAGGAGTTGGGTGTGTCAAAATGATAGTAAAAGAATATGGCTTTGTCAAGTTTGTGGATTTTAAGTTCGGGCAAGTGATTTTTGTTCAAGCCACTTACCCTTGGCATGTGTCTGAAATAAAAATTTCTTTGAGCACTTAATTTTTTCGATGCTTCCTTCTAGCTGTTACATCACAATCACAATCACAATTAATCATTATTCTCAATTGCCTTAGTTTTTCATTCTTTTACTTATGTAAAGCTTTTGATACAGTTGACCATAAAGTTTTACTAGATAAATTATCAGCATATAATGTTACAGAACCCTCATTGCCATGGTTTTCATCCTATCTCAATAGTAGATTACAAGCTGTGAGTTGGAGAGTTAGAGTCTTGGATTTTATGGACATTTCTGTTGGAGTAACACAGGGATTAAATTCTAGCTTCTATCTTTTTTATTTGAATATTTAAATGATTGAAACATTCTTCAGTGTCTTTGTACATAGATGATACACAATATGTTAGTGAAAAAGATATTAGCATTGTTGTGAGCAAACTAAATGAAGATTTACAATATGCTATAAAATGGATGTATGACAATAAACTTAGCTTATATTTACAGAAAATCCAGTTAATGCTTATCTGCTCAGCACAATAAGCAGCCAAATGTAGAGAATTGTACTTAGAAGTAAATGGTACAAAAATTGAAACTGTTAAATGTGCCAGACTTTTTGGTATCCTTATTGATAATACTTTGTCCTTATCCAACCACTTTGACACACTTTTTATAAAAGTATCTAATAAAAATATCTAAGAAAATAGAAATTATAAAATGAGTATTAGGTTTTACATCATATCGGTTGATCCTAAAAGTGTATGGTACAGTTGTTTTTCACATTTTATCTGCTGCTGTACTGTAACGAGAGAACCCTGTAATTCTGTCATGCAGAGACCATACATCTTACAGAAAAGAGCAGCCAGGGTGATTTTAAATGTTAAATGCATTTTAACATCTACATCATATCTTTTAAACACTATAAGATGGATGCCAATTAAGGATTACATTATTATTAGCAAAGCCATTCTTACTGTCAAGGTCTTAAATAATTTAGCACCAGAGTCTATTAGTGTTTTGAAGTTTGTAAGGAACATTCCCACAAGGATTACACAGATGAGTAAAAATATGATTTATATATCAGTTTGTAACAAACATTCCCGCAAGGATTACACAAATGAGTAAAAAAAATGAATTATATATAAGTTTATATATAAGTTTATATATAAGTTTGTAAGGAACATTCCCACAAGGATTGCACAGATGAGTAAAAACAATGATTTATATATCAGTTTTGAGAGAACTGACTTCCAGTGTCTTGATTTTCATTATGTTAGAAGCTGTAAATATCTAATTTTACTGTTTGAAAGCTATTTAGTTAATAAAGGAGACTGCAAGAAAATGTTTAGCATAGAATAAGTGCCAAGTGCAGTTTCACAATATCCAGGCATTTTCTTATAGTCATGTGTTGCCCCAGTCAGCACTGATATGTGACTGTGATGGTCAAATAAATTTAAAGACATGTAAAAAAAAATTATTCACATTTTAATAATATAAATGACCTATATATTTAGGATAGAAACATAATGCTCCAGCGGATCAGGGTTTTTGTTGTTTATTCTACTAATTACAGTTAGCAAACTGCACAGACCCAGATCTGCCAGTACATTATGCAATGGCAGATATGGGTCTGTGCAGTTTGCAGTTGGATTTGACTTATAAGCGAGCATGTATGGTAGTTAACAATAAATTTCACCTTTGGAAGTTGAAATAATACAAGATTGTTATAAGCTTTAAAGAGAAAGTCCATGAAATTGTGTATTCTTCATTATTTGATAGATATTAACTTCATAAATATGGAAAATGTAAATATTCAGAAAACCTGTTCTAATTAAAATATTTTAATGGAAACCCTTGAAATTCTAGCGTATCTGCTGTGTGTTTGCTACTGCCCCATATTGGTAATGTGTATGTGTGATATCAAATTATCAGAGGATCTTCCAATGGTTTGCTGCATTTCAGTTTGGCTTCACAAAATTGCTGTATAGACTACAGCAAAGAATTTTGTTCAAGTGAAATATTTTAACAAAAATAATAAATATAGCCAGACTAAATCTCAATTGCTTGAACTATCACTTGAAAACAAAAATAATAAATATAGCCACACTTAATCTCAATTGCTTGAACTATCACTTGAAAACAAAAATAATAAATATAGCCACACTTAATCTCAATTGCTTGAACTATCACTTGAAAACAAAAATAATAAATATAGCCACACTTAATCTCAATTGCTTGAACTTGAAAACAAAAATAATAAATATAGCCACACTTAATCTCAATTGCTTGAACTTGAAAACAATTAAAACATGCCTTATCTGAGCCAGAAATTGAAAGCATTAGTTCTAGTTTGAGTTTAAGTATCAGAAATATCTGACTAGTACAGTAAGTAAATAGTTTATGTTCAGCATGCAAGTACTGTAATCACAAGTTTAACTCGTTAACCCCTGGAGATTTTTTTCATTTTCGCGTGAAATGGGGGTAGGCAACGCATTTTTGGGGTTACTTCTGAATTCAGCCAAACAGATCTGCTTAAGAAAGTTTCCCATTTAGCCAGATGCTTAGGTGTATCACAAACATTGTTTTTCATTGGCTAATATGCTCGCACATGTGCAGAAGGGTAAAAGTTATACTTCTTTTCTTTTTTTTTTTCGTATTGGATCCCCGATTTTTATGTCCTGGTCCATTTTTTCTCCAAATCTCACACTTATCCTACTTTTTGCAAAGCTTCATCTGTCAGTGTGCAGTTCAGATGGGTCTGCTTTAGATCTAAGGCCAAAAAGTCTAAAATCCGGACACAAACTCCGGTTCCGCAACTGTCAATTTTCGACCTAAAAAAAATTGGGTCTCAAAAAATGCATTTTGTTCGCTGTACTTTTTAATGCGAGTAGAAAGTCGACATTATTTGGTATCATTGTAGAGCTACATCTGTCCTCTTTCCTGCAATACCATCCACTTTAGTGTATCTTAAATGATGTTGATGTTACAGAGCTCGGAAGTAGGGTACAACCTCATGACGCATAAACGTGGTGCTAGGGGTTAATGAGTTAACAGCATAGTCAGGGTCCACAAGGAACTCAAATTTTGGGGAAAAGTAACATCTATCCATCACCAGAATAGGGCAAAGTAGTGGGAAAATCAGGAGAAATGAGCATTGAGTGATCATAAGTTAGAATGTCTACAACTCAAGCAACAGCAATTTTATTAAACAGTTGATTCAGATAATGTAAAAAGAAAAGAAATATTCATTAAATTCTATGAAATATTAAATCTCTTCATACTTTGATTCAGCAAAATTGTAGTTTGACTTTGTTATTGCAAAATACAGTAACCTCGACAATAGGTTGCTATTGAAAACGTGTGACAGTTATTGTTATTGATGTGCAAGTTGGTTCTTCCTGCTTTTACAGGATGAAATACCAAATAAACTTGTAAGGCAGCAACGTTTACTCAAATTTCTAACCATGTACACTGTATACAATAACTGAAATGATGCCATTTAATTTTACCAATTTGGAACTCAACTTTTCCCCCATTCTGCACATTAGGCTTACAGCTGATGGCTATTAATATATAAGACATTGGAAATGTGCATGCCACAGCTTGCTTCACTTGCAGTTGTTTCATTTGAGATGCGTCTTTCTCCAGGATTCAGTTTGTAGAACATCTGTTGTTGAATATATCTGACAAGGTAGGTGAAACATCCGTAGTATCAGTGTCATTATATTTTGTATCGGACAAGGTAGGTGAAACATCCGTAGTATCAGTGTCATTATATTTTGTATCTGACAAGGTAGGTGAAACATCCGTAGTATCAGTGTCATTATATTTTGTATCGGACAAGGTAGGTGAAACATCCATAGTATCAGTGTCATTATATTTTGTATCGGACAAGGTAGGTGAAACATCCGTAGTATCAGTGTCATTATATTTTGTATCTGACAAGGTAGGTGAAACATCCGTAGTATCAGTGTCATTATATTTTGTATCGGACAAGGTAGGTGAAACATCCGTAGTATCAGTGTCATTATATTTTGTATCGGACAAGGTAGGTGAAACATCCGTAGTATCAGTGTCATTATATTTTGTACTACTACATATATGTACCATATATACTCAAGTATAATCCGGGTCCAAATGCAAACAACATAGACCCTGATCTACTGTCACATAATGCGCCAGTAGATCAGGGTCTTGTAGTTTGTTCTACTGATTAGTCCTTACAAACTGCTTAGACCCAGATCTGCCTGTACATTATGTGACAGCAGATCTGGGTCTATGCATTTTGCAGTTGGTATCAGCTTATATGTGAGTATATTCAGTACCTTATAAAAAAGAGGAAAAAATCTATAATACAACTCGTATGTACTGCCTGGACATGCACATACATGTAGGAAGCTTTTGTATGATCTACTATATCTAAAAAAAACTCTTTAGTGGCATGCAAACTTGAAATGGAGTTTCTTTAAAGAAAATGTTACTCATCAAAGGTTCTCTTAACAAACATGTTTTCAGAAGTAAATAATGTAGTTTACAGAATTTCTTTCAGCATTATCAACATATCACCCTAATGAGTAATTTATAGTACAACCAATTTTCATCAACTTAGTCTTTTTCCTAGCGATGCCACATTTGATGTGAAAATCATTAATACTTCTAAAAGAAGAAGAATTATTAGAAAAACCATGATAAAAAGTCCTCTTCATCAGAGATATGGAAATATATAATTGAATTTGAATGGCTAGTTCCTGACTGACAGGCACAAGCATGTTTGTTTACACGGTTTTTAATTTTGTAAATGTTTACAGGCAGTAAACTGAGCCATTTCCATGTGTAAACATTGCAGCCTTGTTAACTTGTTTAATTTTACTAGCAATTAACCTATAAACTTGCATAGAATAATTGTGATTGTGCTACAAATGTATGGAATTTTACTCACTTCAAGAAGCTTCATGTGTGAAATTTTGTCAGGGAAACTTGTAGGTTGAAATCTAATTGTAGACATAAATAATCTTTCAGTTGCCACAAAAGTTGATAAAAAAAGTATGAAAGACTATGTTTAAACAAGACATTGCTCATTGATTGGTTGGTTGGTTTTTAATGGCACAATACATCATTGGTTACATTGTGCCAAGTAAATGGGAGCAATGTGCCTTTCTGAAAGACACAATAAGGTAGTCGGTCCAGGCTGGCCTAGGCAGGTATCGAACCCACAACTTGGATTATGAGTACGACATTCTACCAACTAAGCTACACCAGTTCCCACATTGAACAGAAAAAAGACATTGAGTTTAAATTGTACTCTGAATGCAAAAGCATTCAGGGCCCTGTTTGATGGGGAGTGAAAACACCAACTCAAGAAACGCAAAGTCAACTTTGCTTTCTCTGCATATCTGGGCAAAATGACAAGCACTTGGGTGACTATTTCACCCGAATTGTAAAAGTGTAAGTGAGTGCAGTCCATGTTGTATGATGACATGTTTGATCAATATAAACTATGCTATCAGTTCAAGTTCCAGATGCTCCCTGCACATTTGAAATGATATTACGTGATCATTGTGAGATCACTCGCTGGAACCACATAATCAAATGCACCTTGAACTAGTCTTGGTTACTAAGGCATTTGACACATTCATAGAGGCATGATTAACATCTGACTCAGTACCGTAGTATAATTTTTTTTTTTCTTCTGGTGGTCACAAAATACCCCATTTAATTTGAATAAAATACAATAAGTTCCAAAACAGGGAGCAAAATACCTTTTAGAGCTTTTTGAATATTTGGAGCTGTTATATAACTTACCGTACTACTGAATCCTTCAGTACATTGTTAATGACTTACCGTACTGCTGAATCCTTCAGTACGTTGTTAATGACTTACCATACTACTGAATCCTTCAGTACGTTGTTAATGACTTACCGTACTACTGAATCCTTCAGTACGTTGTTAATGACTTACCGTACTGCTGAATCCTTCAGTACGTTGTTAATGACTTACCGTACTACTGAATCCTTCAGTACATTGTTAATGACTTACCGTACTACTGAATCCTTCAGTACATTATTAATGACTTACCTAAAGTATCAGGTATAAACAAGTTATGAAATTTTATAATTATTTATTTATTATTTTTGTATACTCCAGTGCAGTAACACTAGTTTACTTCACAATGTGCACCCCCAATTACTGTGTTGTACCCCTGTTTTAGCAGTCCAAGGTGTACAAAAACCAGCAATTGGGGAATTTAGTGTGAACACTGTCCTGGTAGTACGTGTAGATATTGTAAACAAACTGACCATGTGACATTATTGACAGTTTTTAATGGCAGTAAACAATGCCATTGGTAATGCGTACTGTCATTAATCCAAATATCCAGACTGTACAATTTTTTGGATATCATATTTTAAAAAGTTGTTATCATTTTTAGCAGTACATACAATTTCAGGACACAAGTATGTTATTTTAGGTTGCCGGGGAAAATATTCAAGTTAGAACTTAAACTTCAGAATTATTTACCAAGGCTCAAAACAGGTGACTGTCAGACCTTGAAACTGCTTTGATTACTGTAATTATAGCTGAAATTCTTGGTTCAGTATTTTTATTAGTTTATCTTTCCTAAACCACCTTGTAGGATGAATCATTATGAAGCAAAGGCAATTCAGTCTACAACATGCTTGATCAACCTGTTGACCTTGGGGTGAATGTCACTCAATTTTGCAGCAATACTTCAAATGTAGATTCAACATGCAGTCCCTTTCAGCTGGTCAAAACCTAACATTTCCCTCAGTGAGTCATATAAAATAAATTATAATTTTAAGGGCTCACTAGGGGTTTCAATAAGAAATAAAGTTGCTGGAGAGGTTGGAAAGTTGAGAAGGGGGCAAAGCCCCCACCCCAAGCTGAAATTGTGTTGTTGGATCCACTCAAGTTAGACTGCCTTTCCTTGATGGAGAAATGGGAAATTTTTTGAAAATATTTATTTTTGTCATATAGAATTTTGTATTAAATTCATATGCATAATTCATATATCTCTGCGTTTTTTTTTTTTCTTTTTTCTGATGATCGTATGGTTTCCATCTTATAATTAATATGGATAAAATTTATCATGCAGAATCAACAGTTTTGTTGATATTGAATTTTACCATTGCAGTATGTTTCACAGTTCTTTGAATGAAATGAATTTCTCTTAATTACTTAGAAGTCAAAAAGTCTATATAAAAAAGTTATAAAAAAGAAGAATGGGAAATACAAGTTGCTAGATGATAGAATAATAAAGAAAATAATCAAAATTGAGGTTTTAATAATAATACGCACACATTGACATGTCAATCATCACTGGTGTCATTTGTATATTATATCAGTCAACATCCATTAGCCTATCCTGTTATGTCTCTGTCATGCAAGTCCTCCATACTGCATAAATTTCAGCATTCTGGGATTGTAGATGGCAATTCCTGTTCAAATATACAGCGAAAATTGCCATATAGTGGCTTCTATTGAAATCCCTGGCTCACCTTGATTTGACATCAGCAAAATCTTTTAACATTGTAAATAGCAATCAGATGTTGATGCAATGACATATTGACCTACGAAAATTTGGGCTTAACATTATTTTTTAGTAAAAGAAGAAATATATTGTTCTTGTTTATTTATTTATTGTTTTCCTGTATTCTCACAAACATAACTCTTGTCAAAAAAAATGCATCCAGGTGGTAATTGGTAAAATGTCTTTTGTATTGAATACCTTAGCATTAAAATTATACATGATAGAAATTGACCAATTCAGATACATGCTATTGACAGTGGTCTCATTAATCGAATTACCATATTTATGCTCTTGACAGTGGTCTCATTAATCTGACTACCATATTTATGCTCTTGACAGTGGTCTCATTAATGTGACTACCATATTTATGCTCTTGACAGTGGTCTCATTAATGTGACTACCATATTTATACTCTTGACAGTGGTCTCATTAATGTGACTACCATATTTATGCTATTGACAGTGGTCTCATTAATGTGACTACCATATTTATGCTATTGACAGTGGTCTCATTAATGTGACTACCATATTCATGCTATTGGCAGTGGTTTCATTAATCTGACTACCATATTTATGCCATTGGCAGTGGTCTTATTAAACTGGTTACAATATATATTTTTATCTAAAAGATCTGCAGTAATATTAAGTGCTGACCGATCTGACCCCATCCTTAGAACCAGTAAATTTGATGCCAACATTTTGTCGGGGGGGGGGGGGTGCTTATCATTGGATCAATATGGTAAAATAAAAATTTGTTTGCTTTACAAATTTGTTTGCTCAACAGTTTGATTTATTTCATGTTTTTAATGAAATCTATGTAAGTTAAATTAACAATATTAGATTGTACATGTAAATGCAAAAACCTCATTCTCTTCATCAGTGTAAAATATAAAAAGTCTTGTCTTTATAGAGGAATGTACAGAAATAGCCTCGATAAACAGGTGTTTGTGCAATATTGGTTTACCATATGTATATCTATACAGAGCATACCCAGCTTTGAACAGTGCAGATCTATCCTGATCTGCCATGATCACAGAATGTGCTGACAGGTCAAGGTCAGTGCAATGTACATGTACTAGAAAACATTAGAACAAATGGTGGAGACCCTGATGTACCGGTGCAGTGTGTAATCAAAGAGCTGGGTCATGCTTTTTATATGGGTACATATCGACTCGTGTCAGATTTTAACAAAGTGCAGCAGTTGAAGGTTTAGTAGTAGGTGTCTTTCAAACTGGTTGGATTGGATGAAAGACAAATTCCAGAATTTGGCTACAAAAATGTCTCAACATTTATAAATTGCTGTGCATTTCTTTCATTATTTTTTCACTGCATGTGTATTTATTTACTTATTGTCTCTTTTTTCTTTTTTTCCTCCCAGGTTTATGCTAACACAAAGGCATCCGAGTCCATCGCTGAAAATGACATAATACTCCCATCATGACTTTCCACTAGGTGGACTGTATTAAAAGTGTATTGCTAGTGTATATCTTGTGCATAAAAATTGGGTCTTCACTTGAGCTTCTGATATAACTCAAAAAAATGTGTGAGTACGAGGACATTTTGCGCCAGATTGGCTCTTTTGGGCCTTATCAGCGCAGGGCTTTCTTACTTATCAGCATGTTTGAAACACCTCTTGCTTGGGCGATGTTGACTCCAATTCTGCTAAATGTCAAGGTAGACTGGTTTTGCCCAGACTGGTCCCAGGTCTATGTCAACTATACGGACAGCTCAGGGAACCTATCAACATTCAGTATTAACTCCTGGGATGAAATGCAGATATACCAAATGTATGGTAATGGCACAAATATAACAGTTCCAATAGTATGGAACTATTGTCCCGTGAATAATACAATATGTCCAGGGATAAGATTTCCTGCCGAAGATGGATTGAACTCTGTTGTAACACAGGTAGGTACTTAACTGTAGAAACCCACAAACCATTACATTACAAGAGTTTATTGTATTTGAATATAAATTATGTCACATTACAACAATGTTGGTGGGCAAAAGCACGACGAGTTGATTATAATGTGATAAATAATGCTTGGAAATTTCACGATTAATAAATACATTTTATCTACAGCATTGAATTTTCAAAAAGAAAACTTTAATTAATATATTCCTCACTGAAAGAACCACGCTGCTTTATTCTTTTGACAAAATAATTCTCTTTTTTCCAGCATTGTTTCCATGCCTTTTTCCCCACCACATATGCAGTACATCTGAATAACCAGTCATCATGTAGTTCTCAATTACTTCCATTGTCATGATATTTGTAAAGAGGAAGAGAAATACTCTTATAATTATTGTAAATCAAATTAATTTTTGCTAAAGCTGTATGCTTGCTAAAATTATGTGATGAAAAATATGTGTATGATACAGGTGCCAACACCTACCCAGACAGACATTTCTGAAAGTTTGTGCCTGGTGTTAAGTAGCCACAGTTTCATAATTTAAAGTGCTATGTTACTCTAAGGATGTAATACCAACAAGTGAACAGATGGACTTCAAGCTGATTTTTTTAATAACAAAAATGTGCTTATTGATGTTTTATCTATAAATTTATTTCAACATCCTTCATTGTTGGCACAATTTATGTAATTCACACTTTGCGAATAACTTGCTTTAGAAAAAAATGACCACACTTTACTTTGTATATGTTGATATAGAATAGCATGAAAGAAAGTATGGACTTCCATTAGGTAGTGTAAAGTACATTAAAATTTTGTAATAATAATAATAACAGCATTTTATTTATAGAGGGTGACATGCTTGGACAAAGGATATTCTTCCATGAGTTCATCTTAAGAAGAAAGTATAACTGTACATGTACATCATATTTATTTGCACATTGGTAATTTGCAAAAATTTTGTTTAGCTAATATGCTCAAATTAAAAGAGGCACTACAATTTATTGTGGTTTGTAGTGCATGTTTTGCTACATATAAATCATAATGTAAAATTAAGAATATGTTCTATATTTCTCATGACCAAATTTCAAATTTGGACTCTAGGACAATTGCAAGCAGTAATCTGATCCTAATAGTGACATATGAAAATTGATACCATTTACTATTAATGGTGTATGTGATAAACAGTTTATTGATACTGGTGTGAGCATGTTGTCCTCTTTTACAAAATTGCTTAATTTATATGAAAACTGTCCAGATAATGACTGGCATATTATGTTATATGGTAGTACCCATCTACAATAAACATGAATTTAGTAAAGTACAGATTTAAGGTCAACATGTATTTTTTGCATTTAAAAAAAATATATATTTTAAAGAACAAATGTATTAATCCTTATGACTTCTTAGAAACTGATTTATGCTGTATATATAAGTATTATTTGAAAGCAGGTCTGATTGTGTTCTTCTGCAGTGGTCCCTTGTGTGTGGGAATGCTTATGTAACAGAGTTGATAACATCCATCCAGATGGGCGGAGTTCTTCTTGGGGCTCTCCTGACAGGCCAGCTAGCAGACCTGTTTGGTCGACGTCACATCCTCTTCATTGAGCATGCCATGTTGGTTATTATTTGGTTCTGCAGTGCCTTTGCAGGCAACTGGTATACATATGCAGTGCTCCGATTTGTCATAGGTGGACTCCTTGGAGGTAATCATTAACTTCTCCACAATTGACAAATACATAAGCTCCACTTGCCTACCACCAGCTGTTAGTAAATCATTGTTAGGGCCAATCCATTTGTTCATCTGTCTATCCTTTAACAATTGGTTTCCACAAGATAACTTTTCTGAGAAATATGGATTTTAACCAGATTTCGTATGCAGCTTTATATTGATGAGAGAATTCAATTTTTCCAGTTTTCTCAATGATCTTTTAGAGGAGTTATGGCCCCAGATAGCCTATCCATAACTTTTGTTTAAACACTTTAACTTTTCCAAGGATTGAAGGACTTGAGCTAAATTTGGCACACAGCTCTATATTGATGAGACCTTGAATGAGTTTGATTTACAGGGTTCCACAATATTTACAGGGGTTATGCCCCCTGCCTGCCACTCATCCAGACTTTAGTTTCCACATCACAACTTTACCATGTTGTTTTGGATCTCAGGCAACTTTGGTGTGCAGCTTTATATTGATGAGACTTTGAATGAGTTTGATTTCCAGCATTTCACAACATCATTTACAGGAATTATGGCCCCTTAGTACCCATCATTCAGACTTTGCAGGATAACTTTACCAGGGTTTGTTGGATTTCAACCAAATTTTGTATGGAACTTTATATTGATGAGACCTTGAAAGAGCTTGATTTCCAGCATTCCATAACATCTTTTACAAGAGTTATGCCCCCCCTCCCTATTGCATCTTCCTGACTAATTTCTGCAAAATAACTTTACCAAGGTTTATTGAATTTTCAATGAAATTTGGTATGGGGCTTTATAATCATGTAACCTTGCACAAATTCAGTTTCCAGCATTCAGCTACTTCATTTACAGGATTTATGCTTCTTGATTGCCTGTCCTGCAGACTTTGGTTTCTGCAGTATAACTTTACCAAGGTTTGTTAGATTTCAAACAAATTTGGCTTGCAGATTAATGCTGACGAGATCTTGAATGAGTTTAATTTCTTGAATTCTACATTGTCATATAGAAGAATTATGGCCCCAGATTGCCCATCCAACTTTGGTTTCTGAAACATAACTTTGTTTAGGAATGTTAGATTTTAAAATTTATAATTCATCTTTATATTGAAGAGACCTTGAATAAGTTGGATATCCAGCAGTCCACATCATCATTTAGATTATGTCTCCTAATTGTACCTTCTCCTAACTTCGATTTCATAAGACAGGTTTCTCTGTGTAAGGCCCAGTCGAGCATATTATGGTGATTTGGGCCCTTTGTGCTACTCCTTTTGCTAATAGTTCTAGATTATTAAAAATTACAATGACCACTGTCCATTCTCAAACTGGGCTGTCATAACTTGTTAGTAACATCACCTCATCTGGTTTTCATAAAATGTCTGACCTTTGAGTAAAAACTCCATTCAGATTTTGCATGCTGATTGTTTGTAAACTGCAGTAGGATTATTGCATTACACCTTTATTTTAAAACCAGATGGCTTTTTGGGCTTTAAATCCTGTGTTTAATTTGTACATCCTTGAAATTTTACAAATGAGCACACTTTTGAAATGTGACCATGAAAAAGCCAGACCTTCAGTGCTAAGCTTGTCTGATCATGAAGAAGCCAGTCCTGCAGTGCTAAGCTTGTCTGATAATGAAAGTTTGGTTTGGTATTGTGGGGTTTAATGCCATTTTTCAGAACATGATAGGCTGTACATGGTGGCTGACAGTGAAAAATCCAGTCATGCAGTGCTAAGCTTTTCTGACCATGAAGTAGCCAGGTCTGCAGTGCTAGGCTTTTCTGACCATGAAGATACAATGGCTTGCAGTGCCAAGCTTTTCTGACCAAAAGTCTGTCTTGCAGTGCTAAGCTTATCTAACCATGAAGAAGCCAGGTCTGCAGTGCTAAGCTTGTCTAACCATGAAGAAGCCAGGCCTGCAGTGCTGAGCTTGTCTGATAGTGAAGAAGCCAGGCCTGCAGTGCTGAGCTTGTCTGACCATGAAGATGCCAGGCCTGCAGTGCTAAACTTGTCTGACCATGAAGAAGCCAGGCCTGTAGTGCTAAGCTTGTCTGATAGTGAAGAAGCCAGGCCTGCAGTGCTAAGCCTGTCTGATAGTGAAGATGCCAGGCCTGCAGTGCTAAGCTTGTCTGATAGTGAAGAAACCAGGCCTGCAGTGCTAAGCCTGTCTGATAGTGAAGATGCCAGGCCTGCAGTGCTAAGCTTGTCTGACCATGAAGAAGCCAGGCCTGCATTGCTACACTTGTCTGACCATGAAGAAGCATGTAACATTGATGGTCTGACATCTTGGCCAATTTCATTATGTAACATGTACAAATTTAAACTGTTATAACTTCTCTATCTTTTGCTCTTTTTTTATTAAATTTTTGTTCTGTGAATCAAAGAGTACTTTACAATTAAAGTGGTAAAATTTTCAAAAGAAGATATTATTTTTTAAAGAAAAACTATGCTATTTAATAGGTGGATTATCTGTAATTTGGGGATTTGACAATTATCTTTCTTAACATCAAGACTGTTTTGTTGTCTTCCTTGTTTTAGCAGTAAAAAAAGACATGTATTTCTTGCCCAACAGCACGAGTCATTGGCAACCTAAAAAAGCTGTTAAGATTTTGTGCAAAAGCTTTTGGAAGCTATTTAACAGTGCTATACATAGGCGAGCTAATTGTTCTGCAGATTCATTGTTAAAATATAGTTGTGACCTTGGAAAGGCATATTAATATTTCATTTGGACCTTGGAAAGGCATATTAATATTTCATTTGGACCTTGGAAAGGCATATTAATATTTCATTAGGACCTTGGAAAGGCGTATTAATATTTCATTTGGACCTTGGAAAGGCATATTAATATTTCATTTGGACCTTGGAAAGGCATATTAATATTTCATTTGGATCTTGAAAAGGAATATTAATGTTTCATTTGGACCTTGGAAAGGCATATTGATATTTCATTTGGACCTTGGAAAGGCATATTAATATTTCATTTGGACCTTTGAAAGGAATATTAATATTTCATTTGGACCTTTGAAAGGAATATTGATATATCATTTGAACCTTGGAAAAGCATATTGATATTTCATTTGGACCTTGGAAAGGCATATTAATATTTCATTTGGACATTTGAAAGGAATATTAATATTTCATTTGGACCTTTGAAAGGAATATTGATATATCATTTGAACCTTGGAAAGGCGTATTAATATTTCATTTGGACCTTTGAAAGGAATATTAATATTTCATTTGGACCTTGGAAAGGCATATTGATATTTCATTTGGACCTTTGAAAGGAATATTGATATATCATTTGAACCTTGGAAAGGCGTATTAATATTTCATTTGGACCTTTGAAAGGAATATTGATATATCATTTGAACCTTGGAAAGATGTATTAATATTTCATTTGGACCTTTGAAAGGAATATTAATATTTCATTTGGACCTTGGAAAGGCATATTGATATTTCATTTGGACCTTTGAAAGGAATATTGATATTTCATTTGGACCTTGGAAAGGCATATTGATATTTCATTTGGACCTTTGAAAGGAATATTGATATATCATTTGGACCTTGGAAAGTCATATTAATATTTCATTTATCATCCATGAATTGAGTTTTTAAGCATATCATGTAGAATGCAAACTGCCTGTATCATACTAGCACACATCTTATTTAATTTGCTTTCTTTGTGAATTATGTGCATGTACAAATAAAGCAACCATTTGTATTTTATTATGCACAAGAAAGTATTGTATGTCAGCATGGGAATAATTTGGTATCCCACTTCTGATACCTTATTTTGTTAAAGCTTTATTTATGAATGAGAGTGAGTACACAAGTTGTGATGATGTGTATCACATTAAATATCAGCAGCACAATAGTTAGGGTCAAAAGTTAAGTACCAGCTTATCTTGTAAAAGATGTTTGAAGTATGTGGTTTTAAATCTCTCCTACAAATACTCGTGTCTTTGGGAAAGGACACTTAGCTCCCATTTCCTCTGCATGGTTTAGCCAATACTGTGTTAACAGTGCCATTAAAACCAACAAACCAAACCAAATGAAGCCTGTCCTAAAAATAACAAGGTTTTTTCTTGTTGGTCAAAGTTTTTGATGATGTTTATCAGTCAAACAGGCTTACCCCTGAGACGGCTGATGCTGTCAAACAACGTGACAGATTTAATTAAGGCCTTGGTAATGTTGATCAATACAAGAAAATGAGGAATGAAGTTGTTATACATTGTCTTATTAATTGAATGAAGTTGTTAGACATTGTCTTATTAATTGAATGAAGTTGTTAGACATAAGATTGTCCTAAAAAATCATTACCTACATCTTGTTGACCAATCTAAACAAAAACCAGGAAATGGGGAAAGTTTTCAGAGCTATTGGAGCAGGGAATAACTACACAACAGTGGTCATGCTAATAACTACACAACAAAGGTCATGCTAATAACTACACAACAAAAGTGATAACAGTCATGTAAATAGTACTTTACACATACATTTCTAATGAGGTGGAACTAGAAAATGTCACAGATAATAAACTTTAAGGGGTTCATGTTGATGGCAATTTGTTGTGGTCCAATCATATAGGTAAAATCATGTATAGAATGTCTGCTTACAGTGATTCCCCTCTGAAACGACCCCCCAACCCACCCCACCCCACCCAACCACGACCAACAGCCACCCACCTTTCACAGCCAGAATCCCTTGGCACCCACGCGTTTGTGTCCAAAATTACCCCTCTAGGACAGCCAACCCTCTAACGCAGCCAGTGGCCACCATATTATTGCAAAATATTTAAAATTTATCCCTCACAAGCAGACACATAATAGGGTTTACAGATGGAAATCTCAGCAATATTTGTTGATTTGTAAATTTAACACATCAACATTTGTTTCAACATGCCGATAAAGTACCTAACTTTAATCCATACAAAGTAATCCGATTATCCTTACTTCTGTGTGTTACTTAGATATTATGTTTTCTCACTTTGATAATTACTGGCAGTTATTACCACTGATTATAAAGCTAACAGCTGAGAAACACATTATTGTTCAGCTAAAATCAGTATGACATCCGGTCATCATAAAGTTATAATGGTATGGTTAGCCATCGTGACTTCTCTCTCATAGATTATAAAATAAATCTGAAAGAATACTGGACTAAACCAGCCAATCATGTGACAAGCTCCCATCCTTTGCAAACACAGACCAATTAGTGTAATAGCAAGAAATTAGTTTGACAGTGGTACAGTTGCCACTCAAGGAATAAGCTGTTGCAGAAAGTGCAAAATGTTGTCAGACATTCTCAGTTTAGAAGGAAATGTGAAAGCAATTCGACTAAATGAAAGAGAGAGAGTCCTTTCATCACTGCTGAAAAATCTGATGTCAGAATGATTCAAATAAGAGGAAGAAAATGTGTATGCAAGTGCAAGTGGATATAGTACCGTAGTGTCTTTTTGTGTAATTTTCTGTACATATATAAATAGTTGAAGATCACAAGTGAGATTATTATTATTATTATTATTATTATTATTATTATTATTATTTTATGGCTTCAGGATATTGCTAATTGAAAAACATTCTGAAACACAGTGTTAAACAATTTCTTATGGTTATACAGTGGTCATGCTAATCATATTTAAAGAGTACATGTATTGATAGATTTTTATGTCTTTTTAAAGTTGTACATCCTGTGTTTCATGATATTGAGTATCAGTGCAGTGCCCTGTTTTATTGCTAAGGTTTTCAAGTTACTTGCTTATGTATATGCAGGTTGTACATTTTTGCATGACCTATCAAACACATCTTAAAAATAAAAAAGACACAGTAGTAACATATTTTAGTTGAGTCAGAAACCCCTTAGTTCAGATTAGGTCAATACACCATCTCAACAAATTGCTATGATTATTAGTAATCATAATGTAACCAATTTTTATACACCTGCAATAAGGCTGAGCATATTGTTATGATGTCAGTCGATCTGTCCGTTAGTAATTTGGTTTCTGCGCAATAACTTTTGCTGTCCACCATCTACAGTTACCAAACTTTATGGATAGTTTGCACTTTGGGTAAGGAAGAACCCTATTGATTTCAGAGTCAAAAGGTCAAAGATCAAGGTCACTGGTTGAAAGAAGAAAAATGGTTTCTGTACAATAAGTCAAATTCTCCAACAGCTGTGGTTACCAAACTTTGTGGATGGCTTGCATTGGGGTAAGTAGGAACCCAATTGATTTCTGGCTTGAAAAGCCAAAGGTCAAGATCACTGACTGAAATAAGAAAAATGGCTTTTGCACAATAACATTAGTTCTAGATGACATACTTCAACCAAACTTTGTGGATGACTTGCACTTTGGGGTAAGAAAGAAGGCTATTTATTTTAGGGTCAAAAGATCAAAGGTCAAGGCCCCTGATTGAAACAAGAAAATGGTTTCTGCACAGTGACATTAGTTTAACATCACAGACCTGACCTACACTTTGTGGATGGTTTGCACTTAGGGTAAGGAAGAAGCCTATTGATTTCAGGGTTAAACTGTGAAAGGTCAAGGTCACTGGCTGAAAGGAGAAAAATGGTTTCAGCACACATTATTTTATTGCCATAAATGTTGACAAATGGGGTCAGGCTAAAAGTTCTCACAACTTAGAATAAGCGCTTCCCCTACAATCTACAAAATATTTACAAGGGTAGCGGCACTAAACTAATATGATTTCATGCAATTATATGTAAGGATACATGATTCGGGGAAAATAGGTGAGAGAGAGAGGGAGAGGAAAATTAATAAATTAATGATCATGGCAGAAATTGGATAAGAGTACATACACCAAAATGATGATAATTACTAAATATGAAGAACATTGTGTCTTTCTTATCAAAATGGCAGGAATTAATTGAGTAGAAGAATCAAATTTTGAATACTCCTTAATTATATAAAGCATTTTGTGTCTTTAGCGAATGTTAACATTTGCCTTTAAATCAGACGATCCACATAACAAAATATTTGTAATAGCTGGTATATAGAGATGATTTGGATTTTGAGGTAAATATGTAATGATAGGCATTTTTTATATCATCACCACAAACAATAGATTATCTCTCAAATGATTAGAATATCAATCACTATGGAAATCACTACAGTTATTTCTAACTCAAGTGTGCAGAATAGATAATTTCCTGTTACCAGCTAAGAAATGGGCGAGCCCTCGTGTTATCTTAGCATACCTGACATATTCCCAGACAGTGTAGGTTGTTTTTTTTAGACCTAAAAAGTGTGTTTTGAGGTCCCAAATGGGAGGGGGGGGGTGGCGGCAGTGCACATGACTTCCAAAAAGCAACATCATCCAATTGAGAATAAGCTATCTTTTCATATGAGCCTATAGAAAATGACTGGAAATTCAAATTTGAATAAAGAAAATAACATATATGTTTCTTTGAAGCATTTAATACACTTACAAACAAAAATAATTGGTAGACTTAGCATTGTCAAATATCACCACACACATACACATATGTGCACGCACTCACATAATCACAACCACACATATAAATAAAAAAGTACACAAAGTTTCTGTCTATAAAATTCATTGGATGCAGTCTTTGCTGCTCTCATTAGTTCAGTGTGTGTGTGGGGGGGGTGGGGGGGTGAAGGTAATGCAAGTGTCATTTGTGTTCATCTTGGCACTCATTAGAGACTAGATGGTACTGTTGTTCAAACTTCCCTGATCTTGATCTTGATTAGTTCAGTGCTACATCATAATGACATTTTTGTGCACAGCACAGCATCATCCTTTATAACAAGAACTTATTTTAGAAAAAACGTGTTCATACTAATTTTGAAAAAAGTTTTCAATTTGGTTTTCTAAGGATTCATCAGTTGTGATTAATATTTGAGGTAATGAATTCCAGTCTTCAGTTTGTACATATGGTATCATTCCTTTATCTAAAGAATGCCTTCCTCATGAAGCAAAAGACTGAGAGATCACTGTAGATACGCGCCATAGCCTGCTTAAGGCAGGGAAAACCACTGTTTGGTTAAGAAACACCTGGCCGCTGACCACAGAAGACAAGTGACCATTACATACACGACATTTATAAAGGAAATTTGCCAGGGGGAACTTAGATTGGCCATTGTGAACAGGTGACCACTGAGTAAAGGTGACCATTAGGACAGGTTTGACTGTATATTCATGTTGATTTCTACTGGTTCTTTTTGGTTTGATTAACTATTGTCAGCCAATTAAGTATCATGTGTAATGGTGGTTGTTTACCTCTGATGGCCTTACCTTTTAATTGCCTCTATGACAATTAGCTGCATAAACTGCCCCAAGGATAGTTTTACAAGACCTCTAAACTGGACTGTTGACTGTTTAGGCATGCTGCATGTTATGGGGATATATTGAGGTGGTCAAGAAATCACTCTCTCTCTCTCTCTCTCTCTCTCTCTCTCTCTTTTTTTTTTTTTTTCTAAGATTACTGAAAATTGTGTTATGGCAGGTATCCTTAGCCTCTAGTTACTTCTGAAGATAGAATAGTTACTTTCACCTTTCATTGAATATGGGAGTGAATTCCAAAAATGAATAGAATAGTTTAATACATGTATAGAGTTTCTATTTATTTCAAGTGTGGCATTAATTAGAATACAATTCCTATTTCTAAGATTATACCCGTTTTTCTAACCAACCAGTGGTGGTAGAAGTCAGCAAGATAAGAGGGAGAAACACTGTATACAATTTTATGAAAGTAACATAGTTTATGAACTTTCGTCTATCTACCAAGGTAGTCCAACCAGTTTCTTCATAACTATTATGACAGGATACACTTCTAGTAAGACCAGTCACAGTATTCCCCGCTTCTAATTGTAGCTTTTCGAATTTAAGAGTCTTCAACTGAACAGCCATCCCATACAACATCAGCATGTTCTGTGTTCTAGTAAGTGCTGATATATGTACATATATCCTTTCTAACGTTTTTCAGCTAAATTTTTATTTAAGTATTTTCAAGGCAGTTATCATTTTTGAGGTTGTCAGAAACATGTTATCAGTATGTTTTGTCCAATTGCCTGGACTACTCTTGTTTCATTCCTATACAGGGGACCAGGGTGGCAAGTGATCTAAGGCGCTCACCTTAACAGATCACTGACATCTCACATTTGTTGGCTTGGGTTCGAGTCTTGGCTCGGCCAACTTGGGTATGTGAGAAAGCTTGCCAGTAGCTTCCCATGGGTCGGTGGTTCTTCTTGGAGTTTTCTTGGGTTCTTCCTCCACCAAATATACTGGCCACCATGTATAGCCTCTCATGCTGCAAAATGGCATTAAACCCACCAAACCAAACCTTATTCCTATACATGTGTGATATAGTCAGTCCATGTGAGAAAGCAATGTGGGATATGCCTATCCCACATGAGTGCACTCAGTGACATTATAGATGATGTCATTATGATTATGGCATCACAAACATGTGCAGTGTTTCCAGCGTTTTGAATATCAAAAAGACAAATTTTTCAGTTTAAAAAGAACAATTATGATGAATTCTTTGTTGTAAACTAAACTTTGTATGCTCAGTCATTCTGTAGCTACAACCATACTAATGATCCATCATCTTTTTTCCACTAATAATTTTCTGCTTAGAAATGAGAGAAAATAATCCATCATATGCATTGGTTTTGGATAGGGAAATCCCCTTTGCTTTATTCCTGCGTACAAAATATGACCCTTGGATGAGATTTCTCTATTGCACACCACTGCATATGATGGATTCTATTACTCTCAGCTTGACAAACTAACTCTCTGAATGGAGTTAAACTCTCGATAGGGTTAAAAGTTGAAGAGGACAGCAAAGTCACTTGATTTTTTATATTTTTTTTAACTAACATTATACAAATAGCAACTCAGTACTGAATCAAAATAGGTGTGTGTGAGTTTTTCAATAACTTTTTTCCAGATAGATTATTTCTTTGCATTTCTTAGTATCATACTTTGCTCAGAATTCTCAGCAGGATGTGAAAGATTCAAGTGAATAAGATATGAAAAGGCAAAGTTCAGATGGGTAATGTGTTGTGGGTGTGTAAATACACTGTACTGTCATTACAGTTGTCACCAACATCACATTTTAATCTTTCATCATGGAAACTATATTCGTCAAAAATATTTTTCCCAATAATACTGATGCAAGATGGGATATGTCAGCAAAACATTCAGGTTGTAAACACGTCACTTTTACAAAATTCATGAGAATTTAACTTCTCTGAAACATTATGATATGCAGGAAATTTTGGTTTTACATTATAGGTGTACTGGTGGTAAACTTTGTCCTTCCCCTGGAGCTTGTGACACCAGAATGGAGGACCTTCTGTGGGTGTATTGGATTGTGGGCCGTAGGGCTGATGTTCATGGCCTTGTGGGGATACATTATCCGAGACTGGCAGTACCTTGTGATAGCAACCTCTACAGCAAGTGCATTTATTCTACTGTCCTGGTGGTAAGTTCTGCTATCAATTTATTGATTGATGTATTGATGTCCCTCATTGTAAAGCCCCTTGGTATACATCTGCCTTTTGTATGATGCACCTGTGGTCATGGATTCCAATACATTGGGTACATTTTGCTTTAATATTGTTGTCCCTCACTATAAAGTCCCTAAGTATAGAGAGGATATTTGCTTGAAATGAGTGAATAAGTGATATATTTCATCAAGTATGTGAAAAACTTATTATTTTCAGGAGTGGCAAAGCCACGAGTGAAAATACTTAAGTTTTTCACCCACGAGATGAAATATATCCGTTATTCACTTGGAGAAAGCAAATATTCTTTTTATTTTATGCTCAAGCGTATTGTCTGGCAATTTGTATAACACACTGAAGTAGCTGATTTCTTACTGCATCCCGCACGATAATGTCAGCGGTTTACCGTTTATGTTCTGCTCATAAAATATCAGTAGTTACATAATGCTGATTCCCATTCAAGGTAAAATATCAGATAAAAAGAAAATGAAACCCAAAAAATTTGTGTCTGTTGCTGGATTTTAACCAGGTTCACCGGGATGCGAAGCAGCCATCTTTACCATTACACCACGCAAGCTATTGACTGCCAGTTAAAAAAATATCATATTTTTTCACTGCAGTAAAATATCACAATTATATCACTTGGAAAATCCAGTATTTCACTGCCTAGCATAAAATAAACAGTTGTCCCTCTTATAATATAGGTATGGTCATGGATTCCATTAAATTGGGTACATTTTGCTTTACTATTGCTACCTAATTATTTCACTTATTTTTTAATTCTTGGCTAAAGAGTGCCAGTTATAATATGGTTTCACATTATTAAACACCATATATAATATCAGTAATACAATACCTGTCATTGTTGTGTAGCTTACCTTTTCTGGGACAGAATTACCCTTGTCCATATAATAAGAATTCATCCTCCCATAGGGTGAACATTCCAGAAAATTATGGAAGTTCAGACCAGTAGAACACAGGCCCATGCACAGATCCCATCATCTTTTTTTCAGACAATGCCATTTGTATTGGTTCTATTCAAATGCTCTGCAGAATATTTTGTCGTCAGTCGATGATTTTCAGCATTGTCATTTAAATGTCACCCCTGCCCTCGCAATCAGATGATCAATATTATATTGTTATTATTTTGGACTCTTGAGTAGGTATTGTCTCCAGTTTATTGCCAGCATTGATTGTGACCTCCGCTTCAGTCATTTTTAAATCAACAATCGGGGAAAAAAATGAGTCATTCGTTGATTATATGGTATGTTGAGTTTTTGACTCGCAGAAGGGGGTTACACACCACACTAATTTTTCTCTTGTGTGTTCATGTGGTTGCATGCAACACTAATTATTCTATTGTGTGTTCATGTGGTTGCACACCATTCCCTTCACATGTAGTGAGTTGGGATAGCACTCCACTCATTTTATTACTTATTATTATATTGTGTTTTACTGCCAATACTCAGGTCAAGTATTGCTGATGTTAGTAAATCGTGCTTGACTACAGGTTGCACACTCATCCGTTATCATAACTAGAGAGAGTTAAACTTGCATTCCCTCATTTTATATGTAATTTTTTTTGCTGGTTTCATTTCATTGTCTTCAATACTCAGGTATAGTATTGGATTTTCAGATAGTGTTTGATTACAGGTATCACACCACTCAGTCATTAGCAATATACCCTATGGACAAGTAAGGTATTGCTGTTAATTCATAATAATTATAATACATCAGTTTTTGATTATTGTTCTAGCTTTCAGACATTTTCTTTGCAGAACAATATGTATAAACAGAGTGGGGAAATGTGGCCATAGAGGCCATATTTATAATCTGATTTTGATCAGATTTGTCATGTAAGCCTATATAATCAAGACCTCAGATGAATTAAGTTATGAGCAACATCCACACATATTAATGAAATCATCTTGCATATGATTTGCTGAGATTGTGAACACTGGAGGCCATATTTCTGATCAAATTTTGATCATATTTGGTATGTAAGCTTATATCATCAAGATCTTGAATAAGTTTGATTATGAGCGACATCAGCTCGTATTAATGAGGTGATCTTGCATATGATCGGCTGAACTTGTAATCACTCTAGAGTCCATATATCTGATCAGATTTTGATGAGACCTGGTAATTGAATTTGATCCTTCTTGTCATCCTACACAAACGTTAAGGGACTGAACTCGGTAACATTTCATTTTCTGTTTAGACTTAAATGCTGCTTTCTATTTAATGCAAGCAGCATTCTTCACTGATTAGCAAATCGCCAGGAAAAGTCAGAGAAAAAATATTAATGATTTTCTTAGGGACTACAATAGGATGCAATAACATTTGATTGGTCAGTTTTTGTAGTTATACATTTATGGCTCCCAAAAACAGCATTGTAAAGAGGAAGCACTCTGTTGACACAGTGAATGATTGATTCATCAGGTTGTGGTCAATGGGGCTGAGATTAATGCCTTTTGATGTCATCTAATGAGGTCCCATCATTGAAATACAGGAACCCCATAGTTATCACTTTTTCAGTCTATCTGTCTGTCCATTCACACTTCTTGTTACCACCATCGCTCTGTAACCCTTACACATAAAATGGATGCCAACTGGTAGGAGAATTGCCCATTGCATGTACATGTGTCTTTTAAAATTTTTGATATTTTAAGGTTCAATTTTGATGGACTTATTTTAATCTTCTCTTCCTCCGATTCTTCTAATCAACATATCTCAGGAACTATTCAACATATTCTAATGAATTTGGTGTGTACATTGTCTTATATACCTACATGTGCCTTTTATGTGTTTTGTCATGTCAACTCCATTTCTGATCAAGTTTTGGTCCTTGACAATTAACGTAATATCCTCACATGGTATATTGCTTGTAACAAGCATAGCTGAAGAAACAGTTCAGTATATTCTAATCATTTTGTTGAACATTGTCTCATAGACTTGCATATGCCTTTTATGGGTTTAGTCTCATTTAGGAGAGTTATGACCCCTGACCATCATCCTGACTTTGGTTTCCACAAGATAACCAAAATGTTAAGGATTTCAACCAGATTTTTCATGTGACTTCAGATTGATGAAACCTTAAATCTGAATTCCAGTATTCTACAGAATCATTCTTAGGAGCCATGGCCCTTGATTGCCTGTTGTCCTGACTCTTGCTTTCCACAGCATAACTTTACTAAACTCTGTGAGATTTAAACCAAATTTTGGTGTGCAACCTTATATTAATTATACCTTGAATGAGTTCAATTTTTTTCCAGCATTACACAACATCATTTACAGGAGTTATTGCCCCTGAATGCCTATCCTCCTTTCACTGGTTTCCACAGTGTAACTTGTTTAAGCTTTCTTGGGTTTCAACCAAATTTTCTATGCTGCTTTATATTGATGAGACCTTGAGTGAGTTTGATTGCCAGCATTCCATGACACTATTTACAGGAGTTATGGCCCCTGATTTCCTGGCTTTCTGACTGTGGTTTCTGCAGCATAACTTTACTATGCTTTGTTGTATTTCAACCAAATTAAGGCATGCAGCTTTATATTGATGAGACCATGAGTGAGTTTGATTTCCAGCATTCAACAGTATCATTTACAGGAGTTATGTCCTTTAATTGCCCATCCCCATGTCTTTAGTTTCCACTGCATAACTTCAGAAATCTTTATTGGATTTCAACCAGATATTTGGCATGCAGGTTTATATTGATGAGACCTTGAATTAGTTGAATTTTCAGCATTCAACGTCATCATGTAGAAGAGTTTGAAATGATCATCTTCTCCAAACTTTAGTTTTACATGAGAAGTTCTTGTGTTTAAGGCCCTGCTGAGCCCTTTGTGATAGCTACAAAACTCCACAGCTGTAGCACATAAGATTTTTATCTGATATAACCAACACAGTAGGAAAAATCCAGCTTGTATGTAAACAGGAAACGTTTTTATTATAAAGAAAGCAAAAGAATGAATTTCAGATAATTACTGAAAGTTTAATCCTTGCCACACAGAAGTTACCAGATGTATAGGTGAGGTGTTTCAAGTCATATTCCTCCAATAATAATTATAAATTTCTGACTTTTTTTGTTACTTGTAATAGAATAATTGAACCTACTCTCCCCACAGTTGGATCATACCGTTTTGTATTTACCATAATATTTACATATTTATATATAGTATATTCATCCTACTGTCCTGGTCCCATGGTCAGAAAAATTGAACTCTGAGTAAAACATCCAAAATCAAATGTCATGCATCATGCCTGTCAGTATTGTTGAAATTGGGCATGTTTGTAAAGATAAAAGCAACAAAATAATGCTATAATGTTAATTAATCTAGTCTCACTAGGACTAATGTGATAGAATATCCAAATTCTTTAAATCTGAGCAAGAGTTCAGTTTTGTGTGCAGTCTGATGACTACGGCAGCCAGGTGGTAAGTCAGATGATTGATTCATTGATTGATGGATTGATTTGCTTATTCATTGTATCTAATAGAAATTTCTACAAGTATAACTTGATGAAGGTGACCTATCATTTAACACTATTTGCTTATTTATTTGTTTCAGATCCTTTCATTGTATCTAATGATAGTAATTTCCACAAGTATAACTTGACGAAGGTGACCTATCATTTAACAATGTACACTTTAATTGTTCCACTCAATAGCATTAAATATTTGAGACCACTGCAAAGGCAAATGTCTGTCATGTGAGTCAAAAGTCTGTCATATGAGGGCTAAAAGCTGTCATATGAGGGCAAAAGGCTGTCATATGAGGGCAAAAGGCTGTCATATGAGGGCAAAAGGCTGTCATGTGAGGGCAGAAATATGTTATATGGGGGCAGAAGCCTGTCATACTATTAAAATGGTTCATAGGCATAACATTATCCAGCAATCTAATCAAATTTATGTTTAAAAAATTGTGTACAAATTCTTTTCATTCATTGATTTGTATTTTTTGGGGTATACTTACATTTAATTCTTTTGATGTAGGTTTGTTCCAGAAAGTCCACGTTGGCTTTTAAGTCGAGGGAGAGTAAAGAAAGCTGAAAAGATACTCACTACCATGGCCAAATACAACAAGAAACCAATCCCTAATTTCTCAAGACTCCGGCAATTTGCTGAGGTAATGTTCAATTTTGTCTCTACACATTTACAGTCCATTCTCACTAATATGATTCTTTAGGCCAAATATTGCCTCAATATGATTACATAAGCCAGAATGACTTACTGAATGTTTATTAAAGTCATCATGTTTTAAGGCTAAAATGTTTACCCATTCACAGAGAGCTCAAGATAAGCAGCATATTTGTGTATTTTTATGCAAGCAGATTGAAAAAAAAAGCAGAAAGAAATTTTTAATGGGTTTAAATTATGCAGAACAATTAATTTTAAGCATTTGGTTAAAAGTTGTCAGCGTATTGTACCTGCCGTGAGCAAAATCCATGTTTTCATGATGGCACATTCAATCAATATAAATTATGCCATTGGAACAAGTTCCAGATGTTGCATGCACATTTCAACTGCTAGTATTTGGTCACAGTAAAAAGATTTGATTAGAGCCATATAATTGAATGCACCTGAATTAGTCTTGGTCACAAAGCCCTTTGATGCATTCAGAAATAACATCTTGATGATTTTCTCACACAAGGGATGGGAAGATAATGGTTTGTGTTCTCCATCCATCTGATGGTCCATCCATCACACTTGTAAAAAGAAGATAATTAAAAAAATAATGAGCTAACCAGACCAAATTTGACATTTAGAAACCTTGGGTGGATCACAAGACCTAATTAGGTTCTGGTGACTGTGACTTTATTTTTCAATTTTTTACACATATTAAAACTTTTTGCTCTTAATTAATGACAAAAATCTTGTAAGAACAATTAAGTAAAAATTACTTGAGGCAGACAAATAAAATTGGGTAGGCTTGTTTTTAATAATATGTAGATCACCTGATTAAATTTTTAGGCTATTATAGCAATTTTTGTAATTTTTTTACTGATTTATAAACTTTTTGAACTTAGTTTTTGGGGCAAAAGCCTTGTAGGCATGATGCAGCCAAGTCCACTTGAGGTAGACAAATGAAGTTTGCTAAACATACTTTTTGTATTCATATGTATATAATATATACATATAAATTGATCAGATCTTTAGGCTATTACAGAAATGTTTTCATTTTTTACACATTTGTGAACTTTTTGGACTGTGACTTTTTTTTAACAAAAACCTTGCTAGCACAATTCAGCAAAAACCCATTTAATGTAGACAAATCAAATTTGGCATGTATGTTTTTTGGCACATGTAGGTAACTTGATTAGATTTTCATGCCATTATAGCAATATTTCTATATTTTGAATTTTTTTTTATTTTTACTTATTTGGTCTGCAGTGCTTGTACATAAACAAATCTAGGGGAAGGGGTCCATGATTGTAGCCTCCTTGCACGCTACTTTGGACAAATGTCAAACTTATCATAATTTTTGCAAAGCTTAAGCTTTCTTTATGCCACTTAAATTGGCCAAACTGTTTTGATCTAATGAGAGGTTGACTAAAATCAGGACCATAAAAATCGGGGACTTTCTATATCACACTGCTCAATTTTTCAATTTTTCTATCAGGTACAAGTGTCATAGAATGACATTAAAAAACAAATCTCTTGTATCAGGTACCATTGTCACAGAATGACATTAAAAAATAAATCACTTGTATCAGGTACCAGTGTCACAGAATGACATTAAAAAACAAATCTCTTTTATTAGGTACCAGTGTCACAGAATGATGTTAAAAAAACAAATATCTTTTTTCAGGGTACCAGTGTCACAGAATGATGCTAAAAAAACAAATCTCTTTCAGTTAAGACTTAGTCTGGTATTGTAAAGTTTATGTTTTGTGTTGTTCATAAAATACCCAGTAGAGTTTAAAAAAGAATGCAATTACCAGTAGTTCCAAACCAGGGAGTAAAATACCCAATTAATTAAATTCCAGTCAGTAGCTTTTGGTTATGTACCAATTTTGTATTTATGAATTATTTTTAGTGGATAATAACTTGTTTTGTTTGATTTGTTTTATATATTGCTATGAATCTTCAAGTATTAGAATAAAATTAAATTTGCAATGAATCTTCAAGTATTGGAATAGAATTAAATTCGCAATGAATCTTCAAGTATTGGAATATAATTAAATTTGCAATGAATCTTCAAGTATTGGAATATAATTAAATTCGCAATGAATCTTCAAGTATTGGAATATAATTAAATTCGCAATGAATCTTCAAGTATTGGAATATAATTAAATTTGCAATGAATCTTCAAGTATTGGAATATAATTAAATTCGCAATGAATCTTCAAGTATTGGAATATAATTAAATTCGCAATGAATCTTCAAGTATTGGAATATAATTAAATTTGCAATGAATCTTCAAGTATTGGAATATAATTAAATTCGCAATGAATCTTCAAGTATTGAAATATAATTAAATTTGCAATGAATCTTCAAGTATTGGAATATAATTAAATTCGCAATGAATCTTCAAGTATTGGAATATAATTAAATTCGCAATGAATCTTCAAGTATTGGAATATAATTAAATTCGCAATGAATCTTCAAGTATTGGAATATAATTAAATTCGCAATGAATCTTGTATAAATGGCTTTACAAGACTGCACAAAATGGAATCACTTCATTGGTTCTGTTACAGTAATACTTAAAAACAACTCTACTCCCAACTGTTTCCAAAATACACTAGTCTGTTGCTTCAACTATCTGGAAAATTTAAATTAAAATTTGTCGTATCATATATATTTTCAGTCCTTTTTATAGGTAAAGTACAAACTCTGGGACCAATTGGAGTTATATCTATGCAGATTTTTATGGATGGTAGATGATAGTAGAAGAGTAAAAAATGGTAGATTTTTATTGCTTTATGTGTGATATGATTTCGTTTGGTGTTTTACTGCACAGCAACAGATACAAGTTATTTAGTGTGAGGCAATTGGAGTAAAGTATCTTGCTCAAAGACACGCCATGGTAGCCAACCCAGGCTGATACAATGGTAGGATTTGAACTGGCACCATTTCCTTTCATGTGTGATGTTTTGTTTTGAAATATACTTTTATTTTTTTATGAACTGAGGTAAATAAGACAATAGTACGCCATTAATATCTGTTTTCATTTGTTATTGTATGTGTAAAGTGTAATAACTTTGATGTGTGAATTAATGGTTAGCCTGATATTGTATGTGTGAATTTGTTTGCTTGGGCTTGGATTTTTGGTTTGTTTCTTTCTTTTTAAACACTAAATTAAACATTTTAGAGTTTTTGGACAGCAGCAAAGTTTTTTTTAAATATTTGCCATCTGAAAACAAACAGAAAATAGGATATATTATTTACCTCTGCTTTACATCAGTCAATAGAAATTTTACTGGTTCATTGGGCGTCTTATTTGCCTCAACAAAGGACTATAATTTTATAATGTCTGATGTTGTAATGGTTACAGTTTTGGTCCTATTATGGAGATTGGACAGTATATAAAATTGCTTTTTAACTTTAATCATTGTCATTACTGCTAAGTTGTCACCATTAGACATTTGATTCATCAACACCCAAAACTACACTGTGATCTCATATTGCCTATGGTCAGTAAAAGGCCAAGAGAACACTACACTTCACTCTGAAAAGAGCTTCCTGTAGAATGATGAAAGGTGATGTGTCTGAGTTTGAGGTTGGTTTTCAGAACTCAGCAGTTAATGTTTTTAGTTATGTTCATTTTCATCTGCAGGATTTTCAGTCATATAGAATGACAAACAACTGCAGGCTCATGGGTGTAGAATAGGACTAATGTGCTCTACTGCATGTTGTTAGAGGCAAATACTAGAGGCAGGAGCTATGGTATTTCGTGATAGAATCAACCAAAACAAAGTGCAGGCTTGAATCCTACCATCAGATCAGCCCGGTTTGGCTGCCATGGTGTGTCCTTGAGCAAAACACCTTACTCCAATTGCTCTAAATAACCTACTTTTGTTTCTGTGCCATAAAACACCAAACCAAATAAATTAGAGTGACAAAAATAACTGACAATGACTGATTTGTTTTATCAAGTTAGAAGAGTACACTTGAAATAAGATACTGTTTAAAGTACAGATAATGCATGTTGTATAATAATGAAATCAGGTAGAAAAACTGTCTGTGTTTTCTTTTGTTATTTTTTGATGTCATGTTACAAGCTACACTGTTAAGTTACAATGTAAATTTCCCAGTTATTTCAGATAACTCATGTAATGTCATTTAAAAATTACAGAAGCAAATGTTGATGACTTGTCTATAAACAGGATTGACTTATATTTTCTTTAAATGATTGCAAATAAAAAGTAGGTTGTTATGACTTCTGTTTTCTTTAAATGATTGCAAATAAAAAGTAGGTTGTTATGACTTATATTTTCTTTAAATGATTGCAAATAAAAAGTAGGTTGTTAGATATCAACAAAATCAAAATCAAGAAAAAATTTCTCTTTAGTTAAAATTTTGCTCAAAGAAAAGCTGATATTACGTGATGATAATGGATTTATCTTATCTTAGGAATGAGGTCACTTTGACTTGCTCAAAATTGAAATTGTTTATGGGAATGGTGACACATAATTCCACTGTCATTGATTGAAATATGATGGATATCTTTGCAGGTAAATCTTCAAAACTTTCCTTTGCTTCTTTCTTTCAAACCCACATTAGTGGCAAGCGACATACAGCAGTCATTGAGGAGGCATCTGTTTGTTACTGTTTGGTTAAAATTGCACATATGTATTAATGTCTATTTTAGAAAGAAAAAAAGCTGAGAGAAGGAAGGAGAAAATACAGCTACTGGCATTTGTGTAGGACACCTGTTGCAACTAAAAACACTCTGATTCTGATGTATGGCTGGTATGTATTTTGTTATCACATCTTCACAGATTTTTCAATGTGATTTCATTAATAAAATAATGTATGTAAGGTGCACCCGGTATCATTAACATAGATTCTGCCATCCTGTATTGCATCAGCAGCTCTGGGTCCAAGCTGTTCTCTTGGTCATTAACACAGATTCTGCCATCACATATTGCATCAGTAGTTCTGGGTCTAGGCTGTTCCCTTGATCATTAACACAGATTCTGCCATTACATATGGCATCAGCAGTTCTGGATCCAAGCTGTTCCCTTGATCATTAACACAGATTCTGCCATCACATATGGCATCAGCAGTTCTGGATCCAAGCTGTTCCCTTGATCATTAACACAGATTCTGCCATCACATATGGCATCAGCAGTTCTGGATCCAAGCTGTTCCCTTGATCATTAACACAGATTCTGCCATCACATATGGCATCAGCAGTTCTGGATCCAAGCTGTTCCCTTGATCATTAACACAGATTCTGCCATCACATGTTGCATTAGTAGTTCTGGGTCAAGGCTTTTCCCTTGAAAGCATTGGTAAAATGAGCAACATAGAATTAGTGTGTCTGCACCATTTGCCATATGAAACCAGTTACCACACGATTATTAATTGTTTTAAATTCAATGCATTATTTTTTTTCATACCCCCACCTCTACTGAGGCAGGGATATATAGTAATCCTGGTGTTCATCCATCCATCCATCTGTTACCAAGTTAGTTTCCACACAATAATCAGAGTTGTCCACCATCTACAGTTACCAAACTTTGTGGATGGCTTGCACATGAGGTGTGGAAGGACCCTATCGATTTCAGGTTTAAAAGCTCAAATGTCAAGGTCACTGGGACTGAAAGAAGTGAAATGGTTTCCACACAATAGCTCGAGTTTCTCCACCAACTGGACTTTGTGGATAGCTTGTGCCTGGGGTAAAGAAAACCACTATCAATTTCAGGGTCTAAAGGTTAAAGGTCAATGTCACTGTGGCTGAAAGAATAAAAATGGTTTCCACACAATAGTTTGAGTTCTCCACCATCTACAGTTACCAAACTTTGTGGATGGCTTGCACTTGTGGTAAGGAAGGACCCTATTGATTTTGAGGTCAAAAGTCCAGTTCATTGTGACTGAAAAGAGAGATGGTTTCCACACAAAAGCTCAGGTTCTCCACAATCTGTAGTTACCAAACATTGTGGATGGCTTGCACTTGGTGTGGGGAGTAACTCTTTTGATTTTAGAGTCAAAAGGGCAAAGGTCATGGTCACTGTGACTGAAAGAATAAAAATTATTTATGCACGGTAACATCATTTCTATATCACATACTTAAACCAAACTTTGAGAATGATGTTTACTTGGTGTAGGAAGAAGCCTATTGTGTTTAGGGTCAAAAGGTCAAAGGTCAAGGTCACTGTGACTGAGAGACGACAAATGTTTTCTGCACCTTAACAGTAGTTCTACATCACAGTCCTGGACCAAATGTTGTGGATGGCTTGCATTTAGGGTAAGGAAGAAGCCTATCTATTTTAAGGTCAAAAGATTGAGGTCACTGTGACTGAAAGAAGACAAATGGTTTCCGCACAATAACATCAGTTCTATATCACTGACCTGGACCAAACGATGTGGGTGGCTTGCACTTACTGTAAGGACGAAGCTGATATATTGGGGGGTCAAAAGGTCAAAGGGTAAGATCAGTGTGAGTGAAAGAAGAAAAATGGTTTCTGCTCAAAAATTTCAGTTACCAGCATAGAGGGCTATTAAATATGGGGTGGGCATATAATGTGCCATTCACTGTACTTTTTTTAATCACTTTTCTGCACTTCTCTAATGCTCTTTAAGATAGAGCTATGGAACCTAGTTACTGTCAATGTCTGCCAAGTAACTTTACAGCTTTTTCTGAAAGGTCATAGTCATATTTCATGATTGAACTTTGTATAACCTCACTATGGTCGGCATAGACAAACATTCACAGAATTTACTTACTTTTTTTGTAGGTTTGTAGCTAGCTGTGTATACTATGGTTTAAATTTCAACACCAAGAACCTGACAGGAAACTTTTACCTGAACATATTCATATCAGGACTGGTGGAAATTCCTGCTTTATTTTTTGTTGTTCTGGTTCATAATCGACTGGGTCGACGACTTACAGTTTCCATGCTGATGTTGATAGCTGGAGTATTTTGCTTCTCCATACTGATTGTGGAACAAGTCACAGGTGAGTGCTTGAAATCTTGTTTTTCGCTCACCTGACTGAAGTTCATATGAGCTTATGGTATGGCTCGACGTTTGTTTTTCCTAGTGTGTCTTTCAATATTTACTTTACTCTTGACATTTCAAAAACTGCCAAGTCAGTTTTTATAAGACTAAGTAGGATTGTAACTTGAAACTTATTATTTTAAAACAGAGGTTTTTTTTGGTAACCCTTGCAGCTATTTGGTTTCCACAGCAACAGCAGTAAAACTTGTTTTCAACATCTCCACTTAAATCACTAGATCAGTTTAGATAACACTTGGTGTTTCTTATGACATGTTGCACCAAAGTTGTGTTTTGGGAGGCTTCTGAAGCATTTGTGTGGCTCCCCTACTTGCCATTTGAGGCTTCTGAAGCATTTGTGTGGCTCCCCTACTTGCCATTTGAGGCTTCTGAAGCATTTGTGTGGCTCCCCTACTTGCCATTTGAGGCTTCCCAAGCATTTGTGTGGCTCCCCTACTTGCCATTTGAGGCTTCCCAAGCATTTGTGTGGCTCCCCTACTTGCCATTTGAGGCTTCCCAAACATTTGTGTGGCTTCCCTACTTGCCATTTGAGGCTTCCCAAACATTTGTGTGGCTTCCCTACTTGCCATTTGAGACATCTTCAGAATTCTTGGGTCATATCTGATAAGACTTTGTGGAAAATGTTTCTTTTGGAAAAATGTATTTTTGGTAGCTGCCACAGCAGTTTTTGGCATATCCAAAAACTGCAGGGCCAGATTTGATCCAGCTTTGTAGGAATGTTGCTGATTACATGTTCTACCCAAGTTAAATTTTTTTTGTCCTTCCTAGCAGTTGTTTGGTTTCCATTGGAACACATTTCATTATTAAGGTGTTCTAAAAGAGATTGTCCATTACACATGGAAAGCACCTATATGACCAGGGCCATTTATGAATAACCTCTCCCTTGTTGTATCACCAGTTTCAATGCAAAAATTTAGCAGTTCTCATGATGAAACTATACCATGACTTGCAAATCGGCCCTTATCAAAATGTACCATTTCTGCAGATGTGTAAAAAGTGGTGCAGGTTGGAGTCGACTTAGAAGAGAATCACCTTATGAGTGTTAATGGGTAATAACTCCAAATCAAAGGTACCTATAAAATTGGTAACCCAAGATCATAAGTATTCTTTTTCATTGAAAATGTGCCAATAATCTTTTTTAATTTCTGCATAGTATATTGAAATATTTGCCATTTTCTTTCTGCAAGGAACGTTAGATTCTATACCAGATACAGGATTAATAGTCCGATTAACCATACTCCTCACAGTGGGTTACCTCCCTTATGTAGAATAAAACCACTCCAACAGCGCTGTAAACTTGGTGGTAAAATGTCACCATACATTTTGATAACTGAATCAGACTCTATTTACACTGCATGTGATCTTTTATCAACAATGGCTTTAATGCAGAATGGGAAGATGTTGCCAAATATGTAGTAGTAGGATAAAGTCAGGAATTCTTTACTTGCAGTGATGTAGCACAGGAATGATGTCACCGCATGTCTGAGCTGCCATACATAGTCTGATTTTTTTTCCCCTTGTTTTTGATTGGATTTCAGTCTGTGATAAGAGGAGTAAGGTAGGCTCCAGTCATTGTGCTCGTGCAATAATGCCTTGTCTTGTCTTGTGGTGTTTAACGCCATTTTTCAGCACATGATACATGGCGGCCAGTATATTTTGGTGGAGGAAGAACCACCAACCTACGGGAAGGTACTGGAAAGCTTTCTCACATACCCACATTGGTCAAGGTGAGACTTGAACTCGCGTGGACAGAAGTGAGACGTGTGAGTGATCTGTAAAGGCAAACTCCTTAGACCACTCAGCCATCCAGGGCCCTTCGTGCATTACTGTGCAGAGACAATGTACAAAGGTTTCTATGACCCAGGGGTCCAAACAACCTTATGGCAGTAATATATTCTGAAAGAGTATGAACTGTGATGATTAATCATTAAACTTTATAGGTCTGCATATATCATAGTATCTATAAACAGTATTGGACTGATGATCTGTAATAATTGAATAGTGGTTGGTTTACTTGAACAATTGTAATAGTTCCAAAATTCCATTCCCAATCACATTATTGTTAGGAAAAAAACTCCGCTACCTTTCAAATTCAGCCCTTCCGTAAAGATGAAATGTACTTTTTCCTTTCTACATACCATATAGACAAAGGGAAGAAACTCTTACCCAATATCTCCCCGTATCACCACTAGGTAGCTAGCCATAAAATGGATGTTCACCTATTTCATCATTGGCTGTGGTATGATCAACATTGTCTGGCATTGCCTCTTGATATCCAAGAAAATCAGAATTATTTCTACCCATCCATCTAGAAAGTCAGTATAGCATTGTCTAGGAATGTATTTGCCACATGTAGGTATCATTTTTTTATATTTTATTATGACCAGTATTTGTGTGAATTTTTTGCACTTTGTGGACTTCGTTTTTTGTGACCTTGTGGTCCAACATTGGTATCACTGGTACTTGCTGTTGGTTGTTCGATTTGCATACACTGCCTGTAATTTTTCAACTGTTTAATAACGGGTGTTATTATTGTTACATGTGAACATTTATGGGTTGTTATTTTGCATTGTTTTTTGTTATTCTTGTGTCATTTCAGGTAAAACATGATGAAATGCTTAAAGTGTAAGTGTTTTATAATCAGCGAGGATACACATGATATATACCTTGTCTGTACATTTTCATTACTTCACCATGTAGTGTCTGCACAAAGTGGTTGGTATGGTGCACAGTTCAAGCATGGTCTTCGGTTATGTAATTATGGAGCATGGGGTATTACACTTGCCTTGGTGACATGTTTTGCCAGCCATCAGTGCAGTACACTGCCACTCTGGCTGATAACCAGCCAGCTGTACTTTTTGACTTGCAGGCAGAGGTCTGCTGCATCTGCGAACCATGCCACATACTTCCTGGTCGTACCATTATATGCAGAGTTATACAGAGATTGACAGAATTGGTCCATCTATTTCACCACGCATACCATCCAGCCGGCTGGTGAGCCAGATGTCCCACTGGCCGCAGAGCCAACTGCCCAGCTGCCCATCCAGTCCATTTTCTGGCCACCCTTCCAGTTATCCGTACTGGCAAGACAAGCCATGTCGCTTGCCCAGCTGCCAGTTCAACTTTTGGGCCTCTTGTTCATGGCTTACCCAGTGGATAGATACCATGCTGTAAATAGGCATGGAAGGTATACCCGATGAGGACAACCCCCACAGTAAGTGCAGGGACAAGCTCAATCAATTGGCTTATTCTGACCCCACCATGAAGTGAAATTTATCGAATTTTGTTACCATCTGGGTGTCCACTGCTGCTGTCTGCAAGCCAGGCCTATAAGCTTAAGGCTTTAGAACACGATGATGAGGATGAACACTCCTCCTTCTGTCTACTGCTGCAGTTTGGGAAGACTAAATAAATTGCCAATTGCCTCGTGGACAAGATCTGGGACCCAGGAATTCAAAGGCTCATTTCGTTTTCATCCCACTGGTACCACACACACTGGGACATGTACAGTACCAGTTTGCCGACGGTTAGAAAAATTGTGTGGCAGTGAACATGTCAACCCTGCTGTTTTACAATTGGAGATGACAAGAGAGATCACTTCATATCAGATTTTATAAATGAAGGCTCTAGTAAGCATACGTCCTTTCTGGAAGGATCTACTCTGCTGACGGGTAGTTTTTATCATGCTGGACAACTCAGTGATTGTGACCTACTCCAAATGTGGGGACTAAATCACCTGACCTGTGTATTTTGATTTGTGACTTTCTGTGCTGGTGCTCCCAGCTAACGATCTCAAAACCAGATCATATTCCCAGTAGGCTCAGTGTCCTTGCCAGCTCATTGTCGAGAAAGGGCCAGACCCTCCACACCGAGTGGGCTTGTTCATCTGTCAGTCTTTCAGTGGATTTGTGCTTTTGGGGTGCATCCAATGATAGATCTTTTTGCAACGAGATGGAACCACAAACTGCCCACCTTTGTCTCTCCAGACCCAGATACAGAAGTCTGGGTTGTGGATGCACTGTCAGTCAGTTGGGAGGGTTTGGGGGCTATGCTAACCCCACTAGTGTTCTGGTACCAAGGATAATACAGAAAATGAGGGGCAGAACTAGAGTAATTCTGATAGTCCCCACTCAGGTGGGACAAATCCTGGGTGAACACGCTGCTTGATCTAGCGATAGACATCCCCAGGAAAATCCTGGTGAAGCCCAACTTGCTCAAACAACAACAGTTGCAGATATTTCATCCCTGCCCTAACAGAATTCTCCTTCACACCTGGTTCTTGTCGGAAGAGCCTTGGGTAGAAAAGAATTTTAACCTTCGATCTTGGAGAGAATCTCATGAGCTTGAATGCCCTTAACTTTAAAGACTTACGAGGGAAAGTGGCAGGTTTTATGTACTTGTGCAGGGTCAGTAACATCATCCCTTTGATTACCTTGATCCTGCAGTTGGCTAAAGTTAGCCCCTATAAATATCAAATGCTACCACTCCATGATCTCCAACACTTTCCGGCTTTATCGTATCCCACTGGTCACAATTAGGATCTATCAGACCTGCTGGTCAATTTTGATTTGAATAGACCCAAATCTCTCACCCTGTTTCCCAAATGGAATATTTCGTGGATTTTGGCATGGCTTCACTCCAATCAGTTTGAGTCCTTAACCAGAACCTCTCTGAGGCTGCTGTCCTATAAAAGATGTTTTCTGATAGCTATAGCTTTGACAGTCAGAGTGAGCAAGTCGCATGCACTTTCGATGGACCTGAACTATCTCCAGTTCAGATTGGCTGATTCCATGGTCCTAATGATGCAGCCTGGTTCATAGCTAAGAATAGGTTGCCATCTGCAGGGAACCAAAGTGTGGTCATTCGCTCCATTTGGTCGATTGATATGTCGAGGGAGGCATTGATGCAAGATCCGGTCTGTGTTCTCAAGTGCTACTTGAAGTGCATGGAGATGGGTCATGGGGCCCAACAATGTCTCTTTTCTTGTAGTAAAGACCAGAAATTAGGATTTAACTGTCAAGCATCATGGCTGAAGTTAGTAAAGCTCTCAGTGTTCTCTGAGATTTCAAAAGATCAGATAGATCTTGTGAAGATTTTAGCTCATGAAATTAGAGCGATGTCTGTGAACCTTATATTTAAACACAAAGTTTTGATATGAGACATATTAGAAGCTTTTGGCTGTCATGTTCAGTCAACCTTCTTCAGTTTTTAGCTCGACTGGTCATAGACCAGAAAAGCTTATGGGATGGTCTGTTTTCCATCATCCATCGTCTGTTGTCCATCCATTAATTAGCACAAGTTTGCTATTGCTACTGCTCCTAAACTACTTGGAGGATTGCCATGAAACTTTACACTCACATCCATCCCATTGTCTACTTGATCCTAAATGAAAATGGTGCCATCGGACATCCAGTGTGGCTGTTACAGTGGCCATCTTGAAAATGTTATCACTATCATGAATGGATGGTCATATCAAGATGGGGTTTTCACTAAAAGACTTCTTATGATGTCTAGTTGGTCGTAAATGAAAATGGGGTCATTATGATGTCCAATATGGCCACCGTGGCCATCTTGAAAATCTTGTTATTGCTACTCCCCTTCAATAGATAATCATATCAACAGGGAGTTTTCACTAAAAGACTTTTGGTAATGTCTAGTTGGTCTAAATGAAAATGTAGCCAATCTGATATCCAAAATGGCCACAAGAGTGGCCATCTTGAAAATCTTGTTATTGCTACTCCTCCTGAATGGAAAGTCATATTGACATTTTTTTCACCAGAAGACTTCTTATGAGGTCAAGTTGGTCCTTAATGAAAATGTTGCTGATATGATGGCCAATATGGCAACCAGAGTGGCCATCTTGAAAATCTTGTTATTGCTACTCCTTCAAGAATGGATGGTCATATCAGCATGGATGGGGTGTTTTCATTAAAAGACAATTTATGATGTCTAGTTGGTCCTAAATGAAAATGGTGCTAATCTGATGTCCGATATGGCTGCCACAATGGCCATCTTGAAAATCATGTTATCACTACTTCTCCTGAACAAAATGTAATATTGCCATCGGGGTTTTCACCAGAAGACTACTTATGATGTCTAGTTGGTCCTAAATGAAAATGGTGCTGGTCTGATGTCCGATATAGCTGCCACAGTGGCCATCTTGAAAATCTTGTAATTGCCACTCGTCCTGAATGAAAAGTAATATTACCATGGGGTTTTCACCAGAAGACTTCTTATAATGTATAGTTGGTCCAAAATGAAAATGGTGTCAATCTGATGTCCAATATGGCCACAGCAGTGTCCATCTTGAAAATATTTTTATCACTACTTCTCCAGAATGAATGGTCGAATCAGCATGAGGTTTTCACTGAAAGACTTCTTATGATGTCTAGTTGGTCATAATGAAAATGGTGCCGATCCAACTTCTAATATGACTGCCACAATGGCCATCTTGAAAATCTTGTTATCACTACTTCACCTAGATGGCTGGTCATATTGACATTGTTGCTTCACCAAAAGTCTTCTTGTGATGTCTAGTTGGTACTAAGTAGAAATGGTGCCATTCTGATATTGAATATGGCCACCATGGTATCCATCTTGAAAATCTTGTTATCATTGCTTCTCCAAAACAGAAAGTCATATCAACATGGGTTTTCCACCAGAAGACTTCTTATGATGCCTTGTTAGTCCTAAATGAAAATTGTGCCAAGTTTACATCCAATATGTCCACCACAGCTGCTAATTTGAAAATGTTGTTATCACTGAAGAATATCAAAGATGGTTTCAACAGTTAAAAGGAAGAAATGGTTTTATCTTGAATTCCTGGAAATTCTTTTCAGCCAGTAGAGCATCAGTCCCTTCAAGAGACTCTTGTTATCTCTGAGATCTAGTGTCGCAGAAATGAGAATTGAATTTGGTGGGTCCAGTGGCTGCAGCTCAGATGACCACCAGAACCACTTTACATCAGCACAACCTCTTCATGGGCATGGGTTTAGTGCATTTGCTGGATTCTCCAAGTTTTTTTCTTGGTAATAGAAAGTCATGTTTTTCTTCTTATCTGTGTTTTGTCATCATGTCTTGCATGACCATCTTTTGTGCTGTCCTCATGTTAGGAGAGTGGTTTTTCCTTCATATTGGTAATCCAGCCATTCTGCCCTTATGGTGGTCATGTTCGAGGTTGGATGCTCATTCATTTCCTTCTTCTATTACCTGTTCTCCTAACATTAATGTGATTGGGGATTGTATTAAACAGAGAAAGTAAATTTTTTTGTAGATTATGTTTCTTGAAGAATATTTACCCGATATTACTATTAAACCCTCCCACGCATCCCTGCAAATGCGAGCATCCTTGTTCATATATCTCTAAGCTTAACTAATAAACATCTGTTTGATGGGTAGCCACCTAGCAGTGGTAAGGGGTGATAATGGGTAAAAGTGTCTTCCCTTTGTCTACACATTGTATCGATGGGAAAGACAAATTTTCATCTTTCTGGGAGGGCTTGATTCCAGAGGTAGCGAAGTATTTTCCTAACATTAATGTGATCCAGTAAGTATTCTTGGAGAAACATAATTTACTAACAAAATTTAATTTTCATAATGCAACAAAAATTCATAACTTCAGCTCTTTTATCTGGATGTTTTTCAGCTGTGGGAGCAGAAGTAATCATTTAGTAAAGCTATTGTCAGAGTTGTCAGTATATATCTGCTTTAACTGTGAACATGCAGCACTTTTTATAACCTCTTGTAATTGATCATCATTTGTGGGATGATTAATAGTGATGATGGACTTTAAATTTCAACAAATTTTGTACCAAAATGTAATTTCTTGCATATCTGTAAAATGTAATTTCTCGCATATCTGTAAAATGTAATTTCTTGCATATCTGTAAAATGTAATTTCTTGCATATCTGTAAAATGTAATTTCTTGCATATCTGTAAAATGTAATTTCTTGCATATCTGTAAAATGTAATTTCTTGCATATCTGTAAAATGTAATTTCTTGCATTACAGGAAGCTCGGACTCTATGCCGTGGCTGACAGTCACGCTGGCCATGATTGGGAAAGCTGGAATCTCAGGGGGATGGGCTGCACTGCAGGTTTTCTCTGCGGAGATATTTCCCACTGTCATCAGGTCAATATTATATGTGTATTCTACAAATTACAATATTTGTGTAAAACTTTCGCACATTTATCAAAAAGTTTTAAATAAACAAACAGTATTCAGACTGAATAGCAATGTGATTATACCTTATAATGAAACAAGTTAGTGGACTCACAGCAGTAACATTTTCCTTTTTTTGCATAAAATATAGCATTTCTTGTGCTTTAATATAGGGGAACTTGTAGGGGAAGCAAAAAACCAATATTAAGTTCATTTTTGTTTTTGTTATTTTTACCTCTACTCTCTGTTTTACTACTACATTGTTCTATTTGACAGATGAGAGAAGTTATAGTTTCCGCCTACCCTTCCAGCAACTTGTACCCCCTACTGATATTAAAAATGAAAAGCATCAAGGATATAAAAAATGCACAATACTTGCTCATTTCATTCATTGATTTATAATTTCTAACTCGATTGCCGCCAAGCAGTTTCTAACATTGTCACCTTCTTCAGATTTCAAACCTAATGGAACTTCAACACTAACATGGCATCCATATTTGCGTGGGCAAGTCTGTGCTTTTTACACAACAGGAGTGATGTAGTTCATAGATTTCTTTAAGCTCTGGATAATTCCGTACATTTCTGTAACATTGAGACGTAAGGCATATTTCTCCCCTTTTTTTTCAATTTGTGTGTGGAAATATTAGAATTAGACGTATGCATTAAATGCAGATGACATAGTGTTTATCTTCTGTGTCTGTGTAGGTCTTGCATCCACCCCTTCACTGAAAATGAACTCTTCCAGCAACTGGAAAATGACAGTGAGCAGGCTCCTTATTTACATTGAAAACTACCGTTTGGTTTCAAATACAAAGAAGATGACAATGTTAGGGACCGCTCTGTGACAATCAAGTTAAAAATTATAAATCAGTCAATGAAATGAGTAAGTTTTGTGCATTTTTTATATCCTACATGTTTCTTGTTTTTAAAATCGGTAGGGGGGTACAAGATGCCTGGAAGGTAGGCAGAAACTGTAGTCTGTGACTTAAGCACTAATTGTCTGGACCCTATTTAGAAATTTTCAGTGTTTGATAATTTTCAATGAATCTTTAATTGCTACATGTGATCCTATTGGGTTTTCCTGTTTTTTGTAGAGTCTTGGGTCCTTAAATTTATTTGTTTATATGGTTGCAGGGGCCAAACTATTGGTCTTGTGAATACTGTAAAATCACAGTATTTTTAGAGTTACTGCATTTTAGTGAATCTATTCCATCATATTAATGGCATACAATTTGAGCTAATGACTGATGGGTAAAAATTAAAATGTTTGCGGTAATGGTTGATGTGCTCATATGCTATTTTATGTTGAGACAGACAAAATTAAATGTGGTGGCATTATTTTTATGCATGTTGGTTGGTTGGTTGGTTTGTAATGGCACTTTTAACACATTATTTACTATAGCATGCAGAAGAAATGGGAGCTAAGTGCCTTTATCGAGGACACACTGATGCAATCAAATCGATACTGTCAAAGTGCAAATAACGCCTATCCTTTCTGACAGCGAAGGATGTTTAAATAAAACTATAGACAAAACATTTTTTGCAGTGTTTCATTGAATCAAATTCTTACATCCATCTTTCTTTCTACTCATTAGTTTGACATCCTTGGTTAGTATAGAGGCTACTAATACCTGAAGAGTACAAATTCACTTGCTAAATTCACAAATGTTAATGCTTGCTAATATTTTGTGATTGGCAGCAAAAATATGACAAGAAATTATGCAACAAGAAAACTACTTTCATTTTACATTTGTTTTGTGTTAAATTTTCCTCAGAAATATTGGAGTTGGGTCCTGCTCCTTCTCAGCCAGGCTTGGAGGAATTGTGGCCCCTCAGTTTGTATTATTGGTAAGTCCTGACTGCAGTGGTATATACTGTATTGACATGTATCTAATGCAAATACAATCTCACCAGTATGTGAAATACTTAAAACTTTTTGTCAGTGGCTTTATGTGTCAGCCAACAGCAACAAGGGACCTAATCAGAATTTTTCAAAGCATCATGGGTACAATCTTTTGGAAGACAAAATGACGGAATTTTTTGTCTACACCAAAATGTATGTAGCTATAATTTTCATGCTAAAATCCTTGATTGTCAGGCTGATATCTGCAGTAATAAATATTGGAGACAAAACCTTTTAAAAATAGAAAAAAGTTTCCAATTGTAATTAAAAAAATTCAAAGCAGTAATCATGTGCATCAATCATGGTGAAATGATGGTTTATATGGGCACATTTTTTTCCAGGTCCTGCTGGCTTCTCTATTAGGCCTACTTTATTATAGATCATATAGTATAATTAGCAACCATAATCAGAAATGTGTGTTGGCATTGTCCTGTGTGCACTTCTGGTTGTTTTTTGCACATTCATGTATATATTATGACTTGTATGTATGATAAAGATGGAGTCATTTTGGACTTGCTGGCTTTCAAAACCTAATAAATTAGCATGATTGAACTTATTGTTGGAAAGAAATGGCTGATCCAGACTATTTCATTTCGATATATCCAGTTTAATGTTCCATTTCACTTGGAGAGTTAAGTCCTAACCTTAGATGTACAATCCAAAATTTACTTTAAAAAGCACCCTCACTCTGCATAAATACACTATCATCATTAGGCTTAAAACCATTTAAAATGCTAAATTTATTTGACCATTGCCACGAAGCAAAAGTTTGAATCAGGTAAACTTGAGTTTTAATATATCACTTTGTCAATTGAAGCCAAAAATATCAGTGATGCCTTGCTAGCAAGATCGTGAGTTGAGCCCCATCAACACAAGAGTAGGTCTTCTGAGTTTAGTCCCACTGTACTGATTAGCCAATTGTAATTGAAGAAATCAAAACTGCTCAACAAGAAAACCAGTCGAGGTAAATAGCTTTTACTTGAGTGTCTTTGGTGCACTGCATCCTTATCACGAAATATTCCTTATAGTAAAATTACATGCAAAAACTTGCTTTGAATTGGATGCCACCATCTTTAAAAGTAAGTTTGATTCAAGGTAGGCTTTTTGTTGCTAATTTTGCCCCTCCCCCTCCCCCACATGATCTTTTAAAAAGGTATGCAGAATAAGTAAATATTCATGAAATATTAACCCTGTCATGGTCTATGTCAACATTTGGTGTGTTGCAAGAATAGGTCTTTAACCAATATGGCTTCCATGGACCATGTTATAATGATAGAGTACTGTACATGCAAAGTTTCAACACAGTTGAAAAAACTCAAGGTATAATTTTAATTTTGCGGTTTTGAGTCCGAGTTGATGGGACTGGTACATTATGTGATGTCAGATAAGGGTCTACATCATTCACTGTTGGCAGCATGTTATCTACATAGATACATGTGGTACTTATTTCATCATACAGGGTAACATGTTATCTACATAGATACATGTGGTGCTTATTTCATCATACAGGGTAATATGTTATCTACATAGATACATGTGGTACTTATTTCATCATACAGGGCAGCATGTTATCTACATAGATACATGTGGTACTTATTTCATCATACAGGCTAACATGTTATCTACATAGATACATGTGGTACTTATTTCATCATACAGGCTAACATGTTATCTACATAGATACATGTGGTAGTTATTTCATCATACAGGCTAACATGTTATCTACATAGATACATGTGGTACTTATTTCATCATACAGGCTAACATGTTATCTACATAGATACATGTGGTACTTATTTCATCATACAGGGCAGCATGTTATCTATATAGATACATGTGGTAGTTATTTCATCATACAGGGTGTTATATACATAGATACATGTGGTACTTATTTCATCATACAGGGTAACATGTTATCTACATAGATACATGTACTTATTTCATCATACAGGGCAGCACGTTATCTACATAGATACAAGTGGTACTTATTTCATCATACAAGGTAACATGATTACTTTTGCAAAAAATCTACTAATTGGAAAATAAAGAGATAAATGGAAAGTAGAGGGTTTGTAAGAGGTATTTTTTCAAGTTCTTTATTAATTTTTGTTGCATCTAATACATCTGTGTGTGTGTACGACAGTTTTATATATTTATGAAAAAGCCATGAGAAATTTGTACATTAATACACATTTTATGGGGCTGCCCTTTCTCAATGAAAAGGTGGTGTTATAAAATGTGTTACCTCTCATACGGGGACAAAATGGTACTAAATATAAATATTTTCATGCTGTGCAAGGAGATCACAGTATAGTGATGAAATGAAACAATTTAGTGCACAAAAGAAAAAGAAAAATATGTACATCAGAATTTTCCAATACAGCATTTCTGCATCAAATTCACAGTTTCAACAAATTTAAATTGCAAGGGATCTGAAAAACTTGGTCAGCCTGATCTAAAGTTCCCTTATTTAATGAACAAAGTTTAATGTACACTCTCGCCTGTGAACAATGTACACCCACCTGTGAACAATGTTAACCCAGATCTGTCATTTCATAATATACCAGTCGATCAGTCTTGAAATCATACATAGAAATTAGAATGAAAGAATAGACTCTGATCTGCCAGTGCAGTGTGCAGCTGTATTAGCAATTACTTGACTGTGCTTTAGGGCTCTAAATATTTGTTCTCATTGGGTAATTAAATTTCCACTTTGTGTTGAATTACAGTATCAAGTATTTTATTGAGTCTGCATTAATAGTGATAAGAAGATATAGTTATCACATTACTGGTGGCAGTTGCAGTGGTGGCAGGAGACCCTTTCAGAATCTTTATTATGCATGGTGCAAGGCTATGTCCATATAGTGTCAATTCATTTATTAGCTCTACTGGTCATAGATCAGAAGAACTTGTGCGATGATTTGTCATCTGTCATATGTTGTCCGTCCGTTAGCATAAGTTTGTTATTGCTACTCCTCCTAAACTACTTGGAGAATTGCCATGAAACTTGATACACACATTCATTCCATGGTCTATTTGGTCCTGGATGAAAATGGTGCTGCTCATAAATCCAAGTGGCCACCTTGAAAATCTTGTTATCACTAATCCTCCTGAATGGATGGTCATATCAACATGGGGTTTTCACTAAAAGAATTCTTATGATGTCTAGTTAGTCCTAAATGAAAATGATGCTGATCTGAAGTCCAATATGGCCACCATGACAGCCATCTTGAAAATCTTCTTATCACAACTCCTTTTGAATGGATGGTCATATCAACATGAGGTTTTCACTAAAAGACTTCTTATGATGTCTACTTGGTCCTAAATGAAAATGGTGCCAATCTGATGTCCAATATGGCTGGCACAACAGTCATCTAGAAAATCTCACTACTCCTCCTGAACAGAAAGTCATATTGACATGGGGTTTAATATGGCTGCCACAGTGGCCAGCTTGAAAATCTTGTTATTACTACTTCTGAATGAATGGTCATATAATCATGGGGTTTTCACTAAAAGACTTCTTAAAATGTTTTGTTGATCTTAAATTAAAATGGTGCTGATCCGACATCCAATATGTGGCTATCTTGAAAATCTTGTTTTAGCTACTCCTCTTAAAGGGAAAGTCATTTTGACATGGGGTTTTCATCAGAAGAGTTCTTATGGTGTCTACTTGGTCCTAAATGAAAATGACTAACCCTTAATATGGCAACCATGGTGGCTATCTTGAAAAATATTGTTATATCTATTTCCAAATAGATGGCAGTATCAACATGGGGTTTTCAACAATAGAGTCCGTATGGTACCTAGTTGATCCTAAATGAAAATGGTGCCAGTCGTACATACAATATGGCTGTGATGACAGCTGTCGTGAAAATCTTGTTGTCACTACTCCCTCTGAATGGATGATCATTATGACATGGGGTTTTCGCCAACAGACTTCTTATGATGTCTACTTTGTCTTAAATGAAAATGGTGCCAATCTGACATCCAATATGTCCACCACAGCAGCTACTTTGAAAATCTTGTTATCACTGAAGAATATCAGAGATGGTTTCAACACTCAGCAGTTACAAGGAAGAAATGATCTTATCTTAAAATCCTGGAAATTATTTTTGCCCAGTAGAATATCAGTCCCTTCAAGAGACTCTTGTTTTTGTGGGAATACATTTTTGTCAATACTGAAATTAATAAGGATCATTATATGTTGGGTCATTAAATTTGTGGTTTTTAACCACAAAAATCCACGAAAATTGGTACCCTCAAGAATCTTACATTCCCAGTAACCCGAATTGAATTTTCAGGTTATGCAGTAGAGTAATCATGCATGAGATGACACATGAATATACATGGGATTTGATGTGTTATATAAAAATGTCTGACACCTTTCAACATAGCATCAAATAGTGTCAAAAGAGATCAAAAAATTAATTAAGTCGCTGAATTACATTCTTAGATTTTTTAAATTTATGCATAAAATGATATATTCCATTATATTAGATAAATCACTGTTTTCTTTGCATTTGAGATTCCTCTTCTGTGTAACCTGCAGGTCCCTCCAATACTTTTATTGACATTGCAGTACACAAAGTGTGAGGGAGATTGATGGCTGTGACAGGCTATGGCATCATCAACAGCATCAGTGTTTAGATGTTATTGACATAGCATCACACAAGAATGAGAGAGATTGGTGACAGTGACAGAGACAGTGGCATCAGAAACAGGATGAGTGTTTAGATGTTATTGACATAGCATCGCACAAGAATGAGAGATTGGTGGCTGTGACAGAGACAGTGGCATCACCAACAGCATCAATATTTAGATGTTATTGACATAGTATCACACAAAGCATGAGAGAGATTAGTGGCTGTGGCATCAGCAACAGTGTCAATGTTTAGATGTTGTGTTAAAAATTTGGAAATTCTTAAATGATCAGTGTGTATTATTGGATGATTTGCAGACAAGAAATAGCATTCAGCAAAAGCATTTTAGCTGAAATGATAAATAATAGATGAAATGGAATAAAATAATCAATTCAAATGTTGCCTGCTCAGAGGCCATTATGACAGACTGTCTGTAATTGTTCTTATTGTTCAGCTTGTTTGGCAAAGGTGCAGGAACATGCATAATAATATCACCTGTGTATAAAGGTCAAGTTTAGTATGTCCCACTTAAACATTAATGAATATACATTTACTTGCATAAAAAGCGCTATTCATAATAACCACTTAGAGGTGATCCCCTGAGTGGTTATTATTCACAGGTTGACTTTATTTAATGCTAGTATTATGAATTTTGAACTATTAATAACTCACCTGTTCATAATCACCACTTTTAGGTGGTGCCCTGAGTGGTTGTTATGCACAAGTTAACTTTATATAATGCTAGTGTTATGAGTTTTGTTATATTAATAGTCCACCTGTTCATTTTAACCACTTTTAGTTGGTCTCCTGAATATTTATTATTCACAGGTTGACTTTATTTAATGTTAGTGTTACAAGTCTCGAGCTGTTGAGCTGAATCTACTCAACAATTCAGGTTTTTTGCCTCTGTATGTTTCCTCAAGGTGAGATCATTGCCACCTCATTGCAATTTACTGTATTTGTTTCTTCATGTTTCCTCATGGTGAGACTGCCAGGCCATTACCATTTACTGTATTTGTCTCTTCATATTTCTTCAGGGTGAGACTACCAGGCCATTACCATTTTCTGTATTTGTCTCTTCATATTTCTTCAGGGTGAGACTACCAGGCCATTACCATTTACTGTATTTGGCTGTGCTGCCATTGTAGCTGGATTGCTGGTTTGGTTGCTACCAGAGACAAAAGGGAAATCTCTTCCTGACACTTTGGAAATAAAAGTGGAGATCCTTCCTTCAACGAATGATACAAATGTGGCTAATGGAATGGAAGAAGCTGTTCCCCTTCAAACCCTAACAGGGGACAATACAGATAATACACTGAATGCTGAATCTAACACAGTAAACAAATAGAGTAAATGTATTCCATTTTGTAGTTGAGACACCAAAAAAGGGGCTTTAATAAACAAAGACTTTTACATGTGCTAGAAATTTGTATGCCCCAGTCATACCTATGGAGGGGGCATACAGTGTTACCCTTAACCATCCATCCTATGCCATCCCATCATGTCTCATGTTGTGTCATATCCCATGCAAATTTTGTTTGTACACAATAACTTTTGAAGGACTTAAGGAGTGAAACCAAATTTGATATGAGGCTTTACATTAAGAAGAGCTATGTCTAGTTCGATTTTTTCAATTTTCCAGCAAAATTTAAAAGTTATGGCTCTTGTTTGACTTGGAACTTTGCTCAATACTTTTGAAAGACTTCATGAATTCAAACCAAATTTTTTATGAAATTTTATAGTATGAAGACATAGGTTAAGTTTGATACCCACCACTTTCCAACAAAATTTTAGAGTTATGGCCTCTGTATACTTTAGAACTTTGTCCTTCAGTTGCATCATACTTTTGTTCTGTTCAGCAAGTTTTGAAGGACTTCATGGATTCAAACCAAATTTGTTATGAGGCTTTACGTTAAACATACTTGGGACAAGGTCGATTTCATCATTTTCGAACAAAATTTAACAAGAGTTATGGCCTCTGTTAACTTTAAAACTTTGTCCTTCAATTGCAGTTTAATTTCTCCTCGGTACCTTTTGAAGGACTTCCCTGGATTCAAACCAAATTTGGAATGAGGTTTTGCATTAAGAAGATCTACCGGCACATCAAATTTGAATTTCACTATTTTCCAACAAAAATTTTACAAAGTTATGGTCCTTGTTTTTTACCTTAAACTTTGCCCTTCAGTTGCATCATGTTGCTGGGGGCATCTGTGTCATATTGACACATTTTTAGTTCTTAAGGCATTTTATGAGCTCAATGATATCACAAATGTCACATTTTATACAACCATGTCAGCTTATGCCCACCACAGCATTGGTAGGAGCATATATTGTTACCATTGTCCGTCCATCAGTCCATCACAACTCGGTTAGGTTTTGCTTTTAGGTCTTTGGCAATTAGGGTGGGCATCTGTGTTCCATGAACACGTTTCTAGTTTACGGTTATGAAATAGTTCATTTCACATTATGACCTTCCTATCATGAAATCATCTAGACTTTGTGTATTAATGAAAGCAATATACTGCCATAATTTCATAAAAAAGTGTATTTGTAATAACAAGAATCTTTCACAGCCATTGTATACTAAATTCATCTATTTCAAAATAATGTCCATTATTTGTTTAGCGATATTATATGCCCATCATAAGGTGAAGCGTATTATGTTATGCTGTTGTCATTCCATCCATATGATACCAGTTTTGTTTCCGCACAATAACTCGAGTTCTCCACCATCTGCAGTTACCAAACTTTGTGGATTGCTTGCACCTGGGGTAAGGAAGAAATCTATCGATATGGGGTCAAAAGGTCAAAGGTTAAGATCACTGTGATGGAAAGAAGAAAAATGTTTTCCACACAGTAATATTAGTTTTACTTTACAGATCTAGATCAAACATGGGTGACTTTCACTTGTAGTAAGGAAGAAGCCTATCAATTTGGGGGATAAAATATCAAAGGTCAAGGTCACAGTTACTGAAAGAAGAAAATTTTTTTTGTATAATAACTTTAGTTTGTGCAGGGCTTGCACTTGAGGCATAGAAGAGGCCAATATATTTGGGGTTCAAAAGTTCAAAGGTCAATGTAATTGTGGCAATTTTTTTTTAAACAAAATGGAATTTGCAGAATAAATTTAGTTCTAAAGTTCCTTGACAAAACTGGATAGCTAGCACTTAGGGTAATAAAGAAACCTACAGATTCTGGGGTCTAAAGGTCAGAGGGCACAGTCGTGGTAAGTCTAATTAGAAAAAAAGTTTCTGCACAGGATGTTTAGTTCAAGGCTCCATACCTTGACCAGGTCTCAATGATGTAATATATTAAAATATAAATAGAAAAGGGTTTAAACTGTACAATATTACATCATTGAGACCTGTTGATCAATAATGTCCAGGATCAACTATGCCTACTAGTGCCTACATAGTGGACTATTAAGTATGGGGCAGTCATATAATGTGCCATTCACGGAACTCGTTATTCTCGTCATAAATTTTGCATGAAATGTTCATGCATGATCTCTGTAAATCCATCAAAAATTGAATCACTTTTACATTTCAGAGCCCATAGATCTCATCCATAGTCAAATTTTTACATTTAAATCAAACTCGGTACACAGATTCGTATTTGTAGGATATAGATTAAATATGATTATGAACTTTTTTCTGTCAAGGTTTGACAGTGTTATTGCTCCTGTTCAATTTTGTTTTTCCCATTTGCACTAAGAGACCTATTGTCAATGTTAACTTAAGAATAAATGGATGGAGTTAAAAAGTTGATAAATTTCTCAGCATATTTCAAGAACTGTACAGTTTAAACTCTTTTCTATTTATTTTTTAATATATTACGTATTTATCCATCCATCCACCATCTATGTAAATTAAGTCGAGGGCTTAACCCTCACACAGGCACCCAACACAAAAAAACTAATGATACTAATTAGCAAAAGCATATTCAGTGCTTTTTTAAAAAATGGACTTGTTTATTAGATTCAGTAAAAGTTCAAAACATCATAAATTATTGTGGATTAAACTGTTTTTAAGTAATTAAGATGGCAAATTTGTCATTAAATATTTTGTTTCATCTCAGTCTTATTGATTAAGGAATAAAACTTTGTGTACTTAAACATCATTAGAGGATGTTTCACGTAATGTATATGGGGGTCATATCCTCAAGGTCAAATTCATAGGTCAGTATTTTAAGTTTTCCATCACACTTTCCTTTCTGCTCTATAATTTTTAGGTTATTTGCTATTAAGAAACTAAACTTAGTATTCTTATAAATCATCATTAGAATGGTGTGTCACTTACCACATTTGAGCTGTTGTCAAGGTCAAGGTCAAAGGTAAATATTTGTTAGTTTTCCTTCAAACCTTTCTTTCTACAACTTGAGAGCTGTTTGAGATTAAGGGATGCAACTTTGAATACTTGCACATCATGAAGAGCAGTTGTGTTGCATACCAACCACATTTTGGGTTCTATCAAGGTCAAGGTCACAGGTAAGTATTTTAAGTTTCCCATCACACTTTTCTTTCTTTCTGTATAAATTTAGTCATGTGAGATTAAGGGATGAAGCTTGGTATTCTTATATATTATCACAAGAAGTTGTGTCCTGTACCAAATTTGGAATCCTGCCTTCAAGGTTAAGGGTCTTGCGGGTCAGTATTTTAAATTTTCTATCACAGTTTCGTTTAAACTAAATAACATCAGAGCCATTTGAGATAATGGGATCAAATTTAATACATAATAATTTACACATATATCATCACTAGATGGTGTGTTGTGCACCACATTATAGGTTTTTATCTTCAGTGTCAAGGTCACAAGTATTTTAGGTTTCACTAACATTTTTCTTTCTGCCCTATAGCTTAGGAGCTGTTTAAGATAAACAGATGAAATATGTCTGCTTGTATGTTATCATTTGAAGAAGTATTGCATTCTAATGAATTCTACATTTGGGATTCTGTCTTCAAGGCTATGATCTCGGGTCTATATATTTTATGATTTCTTGTTTCTACTTTGTATCTTAAAAACTGTTTGAAGTTCAGATATGAACCCATGTTACACTTATATTTCTTTATTGATGCCATCTTGTATATCATAGTCAAGGTTATATCAGCAAAGCCACTGATCATTTTTTTCCACCTTTACAGTTTCACAGTTTTGTGATTTTAGAGCAGAAACTTGGCAAACCTTTATTCCTACTACAAAATAAATGCATGGCCCCTTATTACAATAACAATTCCCCATTACAGGGGGAATGGCAGTAATATATTTGACTGACACAATTACATTCTTTGACTGTCAATATAATGGTTCCATTTTGTCAAAGTGTTGCTTGTATTGCATACTAGCACTGTATCAGAGTGTTCTTACCCATTATTATCATTATTAGTTAGTAATAGTCATTGTATATTGCTCATTGTATAGTATACATCAGAATGTATTTTTGTTTGCTTAACATTTTATTTATATACATGTGGATGATATGTAACCCCAACTAATCATTTGCCGTTAATTTGATATGGACATCTGACAATCATTATGAAGCTAAGGTATAAGACAATACTAGCATTTTCTTAATCTGTATCATCATAGTCCAATAAACTGGAATTACTTCATGATGTCACATGATTGCATCCCAATTATTGAGATGAGTAACTAGTGCATATTTGTTGAGCCACATTAGTGAAAAGTGAGACATAGTAGTCACTTTTTCAGCATTGGCATCAACAACTTGTTATAGTTTTGGTTAAAGTGTTTTATTTGCATATATTTCCTAAATCCCATGATAGATTCTCATTATGCTTGGCATGAATCATTATAAAGCTAAAACAATTCATTCTCTGATATGCTCACACACCCATTTGACCCTGGGATCAAGGTTAAAGTTTTTTTAATTGCATATATTTCTTAAATCTCTAGATCGATTATCTTCTTCTTGGGATGAATCATTACGAGGTTAAAACAATTCAGTGTGACACACCCACTCACCCTGTTGGCCTTGGGGTAGAGCTCTTCGTTGTAGAATATTTGCATTAAAGTTTTATCATTTGCTTGTATTTCCTAAACCCCTTAATGGACTTTGTTAATACAATTAAGAAAACATATAGAAGCTATGACAGTTCATTCCGCAACAAGCTTGCTCTCCCCTTTTTACCTTGGGGTCAAGGTTGGATGTTTTACAGAAATGCTTTAATCATGGGCTCAACATGCAGGCCCTATCCTTGTTGTATTTAATATATACTTGTCCCATGAGTTTAAATAGCAGTAAGCCTTAATATAAGAATAGATCACCATAATCTGTGATTCACCAGGCATGGACATTTATAAGATGAATATTCGTCTTCAAGTTGATAACAAGTTTGAAAATTGTATTTTAAATCATAGCTAGATTTTCTACAAGTGTATAAAACAAATGAAATGCATATATTTTGCTGTTGCAAAATTACTGCTTACTACTACATTATTTTTGTTTCCAAATATATTTCATCTAGTCGAGTATTTTGAGCATTAGAAGTTTATATTTTCCCATTGAAAAAAGTGATTCCTTGCAAGCACAGCTATTTTTGTTCAGCCTGCCTTGGCCAAAGCTCAACATAGCAATCATGTGTCCATTCATACATCTAGCCACACTCTAGATCACCATCTTTACTCGTGTATTACTGGGTCCAAATGCAAACAACATAGACCCTGATCTGCCATCACATAATGCACTGGCAGATCAGAGTCTATGTTGTTTGTTCTACTGATTAGTCCTTACAAACTGCATAGACCTAGATCTGCCAGCACATTATGCGACGGCAGATCTGGGTCTATGCAGTTTGCAGTTGGTATCGGCTTATATGCGAGTAGAGATGGTAAACACAATGTTTAAAAAAAATTATTTCCTTTATTTCAACTTGAACTTGAAATATACTGGTAGCTCAGGGGCAGGCTCAGCATGCAGGTCATGGCCAGCATCTTCTTGTACAATTTTACTACAGGGTTATTTTGGTAGATTTTGAATGTGATTCAAAGTTACATACTGTGCTTATTTCTAGAAGAAAATCCTAAATTTACAGTTTCCTTGTGACAAATAGAAGCCAGTGATATGATTGGCTGAAATTTAATTCTTACATAAAATTGACCAATCAATGTCCTAAGTCTAGACTTAGCTTTAGACTTGTGTTGGTGAAATTGCTGAATCTCATGATAAATTTACTTATGCAAGCAGGAAATACAGCTATTTTAGAAACCTTCCAGGATCCACTGCGGCTGCATCATACAATTTGTCAATACCAGCTACATCACACCCATAAACAGTGCAAAAACTACTTTGGATATATTTTTTCTTTTTTTCATCACTCCTTTACAGGGGATCTTATTCAGTTTCACACTTAAATACTTTTCTTACACATTTGCAGTAGGTTGTTTTCATGCTTTGAAAGCAGCCAGTTATGTTTTTTTTCAAGAAATATTTTACTCTGATGCATAGCTAAAACATCAAGGGATGCTGAAATGTTGATGGCACCTTGATATGGTGTGATACTGTTCACATAGTAATGGTGTGATACTGTTCACATAGTGAATCCAACTTAAAGCTGACAAAATATCTTGCTTATTTTATTGATGCTGTTTAAGTGAATGAAATTTTATTTATAAATGATCACTTTGTTACATGTCTACATTATATCTTCATGTTTTTCTGGAAGAAAGGATGTGTTTTTATGAGTAACAGTTAGTTTGCTCACAAGTATGTTCACCCATGGTCATTTTGCTTCCTATCTAGACTTGTTAGATGCATTATCTAGGGATTTTGGTCTTGTTTATTGAGTGACTGTCATTTACATACGACATGATTTAAGCTTTAATGCTTCTTAAATTAAGTTGCAGAGATGATGCCAGGATTTTATCTGAAGGGGTATCTCCCCACTTGTCACCAAACCAAAGGAGAAAAAAGTGGGGAGGGAGGATGGAAATTGCCATTGTTCATTATCTACCCAACACTTAGATATCCATCTCTATTTCTTCCTGCTCCACTCTATTTGGTCTCTGTTGAAATCAAAATCCTCATAAGATTCCCCTCTGATTGTATAAGCATTAACCTGTTGACTGTCTCTGAACTTAATCTATTCCTTATCTGTGTATGAATAGGGTTCTGTACTGAGAACTCCCTTTCACAGTCTGCCATCTCAAGGAGCATCTGCATAGCTAACTTTGCCAGCTTCAGCAAGTTGAGAAACTGTTTTTTATGGGTGTTTTGATTTTCCACAGTTCACAGGTATTGTCTCCTAGATATCTGCTCCAAACTGCATGTGATCTGGTAACTCGGCATGTCATGTAAGAGTTGACATCCTAAAATTCAAACACTGATTTCCAGCGTAAAAGGGTTATTTTTCCCACAATTTTTGCAAATATTACACAACATACCTACTGTCTAGGTGTTGTGTTGTAACCATTTGCACTGTAATAGCCAAGATTTCTGAAACTTTGCATCAAATTTTGGTTTCTTCTATGGTGGTTCATCTAACCTGGAATCTTCTACCCAACCATGCTTGACTATAATCTCACCTTCTGGAAATGGACCAAAGTTCATGTATGCACAAATGTGAGTAAAGCCAACAATTGTAGCAACTCTCTAGTACACACGTTTTTGTGTTATAAATAATTTTTGGGATATCCGAGCATCTTTTTATATTAACCTACATCTGCATACATAAAAATTGTATACTGCACAGAGTGTATTTTTATATGCACAACTTTAAACTAATTTGTGAGTGTTCTCCCGCATCACTGCTTTCCAAGTGGGCAAATTCATAACATTTTTGCATGATCTGCGCACCCTCACGCCCTGGCCCCATCAATGAAGTTGCTGGAGACAGTGGAGAACTGAGCAGAACCTAATCAAACCTATTACAATGCCAGAAATGGACCCTGACCACTAATGATTAATTGAGCAGGACACCAGTCTCAGAGTTAGGGAATATTCGATACCGTACCCAATACTTTAGACGGGGTGTTGGCTGTAATATCAGCATGGAATTTTTCTTTTTTTAATTTTCTCACTTTTATCAGTGCTTTCAAATTGTAGTCTTGTGCACTTGATTTTGACTTTTTCTGGGCCTGTGCCTACTTGGTGCAAAGCTGTTGATTAGGGTAGCTTTTTCAAGTATGCTACTTAGGGGACATTTATCTCTGAAAATGTAGTGAAGCACCCTATTCTGATTGTTCAGAAAGTTTGTGTGAACTTCATTCAGTAAATACATGTAGTGTGTATTGGGGCATCCAGTGCATAAAATAGTTGTATTTTCTCAAATGTTAACATTGAGATCTACAGAAAATGAATTAGTGGTCTGAACCCTATAGGGAAAGTGCCTGTTATGTATTACATCAAAGATAAAACAGGCACAACTTTTGGTTAAACTTGTTTAGAGTACTTGTAATGATCTGTTGATGTCCAATTATCAAAAAGTTAATCACTTTGTTGTGATTTTACGAAATATCATTTTTTAAATATGAAAGTCTAGTCATCCACAGCATTGATATTAAGACTGTTGTTTGCTATTTATTGAAAGAGGTATTAATTATAAAAATTTTCCATGAGCACTGGATATAATAAACATAAGAAATAGAATATACAAATGTTCTTTTAAAAATATTGTCATCTTTCAAAAATAATAACAATAAAGGGTTCAAAATAGTGCATTTCATGCTGAAAATTATACTTGAAAAATCACATTTATTACTGTTAAGGAAAACGGGTGGATATACCTGGTTTCACAACAATCGGAAACAAGGGTTATTAATAATTGTGTGCATGTTAACTCATGATGTAATTTAAATAGAATTTGATGGATATTTTCCTTATTTTTCATTAAGCTTTCACCTTATTTTCCATGTTATTATGGGTGGATAATATTCATGATGTCTTAAGTGTTTCTACAAATTTAAGAACTATTGCACTCTTGAGAAATGATGACAATTTACACAATAGTCTTGACTTGTGCAAAAAAGAAAAAACTGCATGGTTTTGCAGATGGGATGGTATTTGCCTTCTTAAGAGAAAGGGGTCATGGGCTCAGACAGTGATCTCCCTCTCCTTTAACAACTCATTATTCACTCATGTAAGCCAGGTATATATCTTGATGTATAATGATACATCATGATGTATGGTGCACTTAATTTTTCCAGTAGAATAGTATCTCAATGGATGGAATAGTTGCAAAACATCATACCAAAATTTCCAATATTTTTCACACACTATGGGTCAATGTAAATATTGCATAATACCTCCCTTTGTCGATACTAAACACTTACTTGTGCCATAACCTAACTGATAGAAGATATTACCAACATATGTTGGGGGCAAAATCCTTGGGTTTACATATTTTGAGCACATGGAGGACAGAAAAGGTATAATTTTGAAAGTAGTTATTAAAAGTGGTGACTACAATAGGGGCCAATAATTGCACTAATTCCAAAATATATTGAAAACTGTGACTGAGATACAATTGCTTTTATACAGAGTTTGGTAGTAAAATGTTCTTTCATATTGGAGATAATTCACATTTTTGGTATAGGAATCAGATCACTAATTATTAATTGAGCAGGGTACCAGTCTCAAAACGAATCAGCATTGGATACCATACTTAATGCTTCAAGATTTGGCTGTAATATCAGCATATAAATTTGCTTTTTTTAATTTTCAGAGACTGTTATCAATAATTTCAGTTTTTACATAGAAACTGTGTCTACCTGGTGCAAGGCTTCTGATTAAGGTAGCTTTACCAGTACCCCACTTTAGGAATATTCAGTTTCTACATAGAAACTGTGTCTACCTGGTGCAAGGCTGTTGATTAAGGTAGCTTTACCAGCACTCCACTTTAGGAACATTCATCTTGAAAAAATGCACAGAAGTACCCCATTCTGATTGTTCAGAAATTTTGTTTTAACTTAAGTCCAGAAATACATGAACATGTATTGTGCAGTGGGTCATCTAGCACACTAAATAGCTTAAATTTTCTCAAATATTAACATTGGTGTAGACAGAAAATAAATTGAGTTGTCAGAGCCTTAATAGAGCAAATGAATCGTAGTAAAGAAGCATACAATTAAAATAAACCGATCATAGACACATGCACAAAGTTACACTCTTATTGGCAAAATTGTCATTTTATTAATTTATTATTTGAATTTATATTAATGTCCTTGGCATATGATTTTGGGGCAAAAGACATGGGATGAAATTGCTTGTGGGCGAAATGACTTGGAATGCAAACTGGATAGTGAGCAAAATGACCTGGATTCTTTTTTATGAATGTTTTTATGTCTAGTATATTCCAAATTAAAGTATGTAAAAACATGTTTCTACCCTATACATACACACGGCCTGAAGAGGCAAGCGTTCTTATTATGGAATGTTGCTTTGAATACTTCTCATTTATATTTGATTGTGTAGTTTTACAGAACATGAACAAAAGATGGTTATTTGGTAATCTTAAATGTGACTTACATTTTGCCTGATGTCTAAGAAACATGTTTTAAAATCAGTATTTGAACAGCTATTCTTTGTGTAATAAAGAAATATTTTTATTTATTCATTTCTTGTCTGGTTTTCATCAAAGATGGGTTAAAATTTAGTCATCATGTATGCTTGCAAAGCATGAGCAAGATAAAGGTATTGCTTTTCCAATTGTATTATTATCAATGTTGTATTATTATCAATGTTTTTGTTTATTTTTGGTGGCATTAATGCTGGCATATACTTCAAGCTATTGCATTTAGATCCATTATAGTGCTGGCATATACTTCAAGCTATTGCATTTAGATCCATTTCTCAGTGCTGGCATATACTTCAAACTATTGCATTTAGATCCATTTCTCAATGCTGGCATATACATCAAGCCATTGCATTTAGATCCATTATAGTGCTGGCATATACTTCAAGCTATTGCATTTAGATCAATTTCTCAGTGCTGGCATATACTTCAAACTATCACATTTAGATCCATTTCTCAGTGCTGGCATATACTTCAAGCTATTGCATTTAGATCCATTTCTCAATGCTGGCATATACTTCAAGCTATTGCATTTAGATCCATTTCTCAATGCTGGCATATACTTCAAACTATCACATTTAGATCCATTTCTCAGTGCTGGCATATACTTCAAGCTATTGCATTTAGATCCATTTCTCAATGCTGGCATATACTTCAAACTATCGCATTTAGATCCATTTCTCAGTGCTGGCATATACTTCAAGCTATTGCATTTAGATCCATTTCTCAGACACTGCTTCACATACAGTCCTGAAATTAGCACTCATCTTTCAATCCAAAAAAAAAAGGTTACATTGAATTACTTTTCTGTCACCATCGATTGTGCCTATAGTGTCTGCACCGACTGCATCTTTTGAACATTGCTGCATTTAAAGTCACAAAACTTGATGACTGGATTACTCTTAAACTGCATTACTCACAACTACCATATGTATGTTACTGATCTTTTAGTGGCACATTTTTCATGCACTGGTCACTAAATTATAGTTAAATAATGCATCAGGCACTGGCAAGAGATAAGTACAATCCATTGCATACATAACACCTGGGTAATCACTTAACTAAAAATATGATATAATACTAATAACAAAAATGTTAAACTGTCAACAAATGCCTAGCCTAGTGAAAGATATATTTTTGTCTCCTGACACAGTTATCTTGTGAACATGATAACTCAAAAATACTTCTATTACCAAATTTAGTATGTTGGAGTTTTCAAATACATCAGAGATGGTTTCAATATTCTGCAGTTAAAAAGAAAAAACGGTCTTATCTTGTATTTCTGTAAATTATTTTTGGCACATACCGCCAGTCCCTTAAAGGGACTTTTGTTTTTGTATTTTCATTTATATGTGATTGTACATCCGCATTATTTATTCAATATTTAAAGGCCCCAACGTCAGGAAGCTTTGTGTCAAAGTTGGTCAAATTCTGAACAGCATTTTGTTTTAGCTCTACTAGTCATAGACATGAAGATAATATGGGATGACCTGTTGTCTGTTAACACAAGTTAGTTATTGATACTCATAAACTACAAGGAGTTGCCATGAAACTTTACATGCACATTCATCCCAAGGTCTAGTTGGTCCTACATGAAAATGGTGCTGCTTGGACATCCAAAATGACTACCACAGCAGCCATCTTGAAAATCTTGTTGTTGCTACTTCTCATAAACAAAAGTCATATCAATGGGGTTTTCACTTGAAGATTTCTTATGATGTTTTACAATTGTAGTTGGTCCAAAATGAACATAATGCCAATGTGACACCAGTACAGCCACCCGCTTGAAAATATTGTTATTGCTCCTACAGAATGGATGGTCATATCAACATTGGGTTTTCATCAAAAAACTTTTAATGATGTCTGGTTGGTCCTAAATGAAAATGGTGCTGATTTTTTATCAAATATGGCCACTTGTTATTGATATTTGCCCTTATCATATGTTCATATCAATATAAGGTTTTCACTAAAAGATTTTTTTTGGTGTCTAGTTGGTCCTAAAAAAATGGTACCAAACTGACATGCAACATGTCCACCAAGGTGGCCCTCTTGAAAATCTTGTTATTACCACTTCTCCTGAACGGATGGTCTTATTAACATAGGATTTTCACTAAAAAATTCCTTATGATGTCTAGCTGGTCATAATGAAAATTGTGCCATTCTGACATCCAATATGTCCACAAGGTGGCCATCTTGAAAACTTTGTTATCGCTACTCTTCTGGAATGGATGGTGTTATGAACATGGAGTTTTCACCTAAAGATTTCTTATGATGTCTACTTGGTCCTAAATGAAAATGGTGCCTCTTGGACATCTAAAATGGCCACTGTGGTGGTCATCTTAAAAATGTTGTTAACGGTACTCCTTATTGACATGGAGTTTTCACTAAAAGATTTCTTAAGATGTCGACATGGTCCTAAATAAAAATGATGCTGATCAGTGATGGCAATCTTCAAAATTTATTTTATCATTTTATCACTACTCCTCAAATTATTAACTAGATCGCTTTTGTAACGAGAGGATCGAGTGGGCCCGATATTGCTCACATGTGCTGTGTAACTTAACAGTTGACCATTTCACTTAGCAGGCTTATGTAGTATTGCAAAAACACAACCAAGGTAAACTCTCTCCCAAACTTTATATAACGATTTTACCCATTTTACTACAGCCTGATAAAATTTTGTTCTAAAGATAATGGCATAATTAATATGCACAATCTCATGCTCACAATCGAAGTCATCCATATAAAGCCACTTTCCAAGATTTAATAGAAATTGGATGAGAAATATAGTCTCTTGATCTAGAGAGGTAACAAGCCCAGTCAATCAGATGCAAGGTATCTAGTTAATATGCACTGATCTCACTTATTATAGAACCTGTCTATGACAATGATAATATAAGCTTAAAGTGGATCAAACTCTGACTGGAATTCAGTCTCTAGAGTGGTAACAAGCTCAGCCAATCAGAGATAAGGTTACCTCTTTAATATGCATAGATCTTGCTCCTAATCAAACTCATTCAACAGCTTGATAATATGAGATTATTTAACAAGTTGGATCAAAATCTTGTAAGAAATACAGTTGCTAGATTTTTTACAAGCTCATCAGCCACTCCGATGAAATGTTTCATGAAATAATGTGCATGCATTTCACACAAAATCATACTTGACCAAGATCTTGATGACACAGGCCTGTTTAACAAGTTTGATCAAAGTCCTATAAAAAATACAGTTTCTGGAGTGCTCAAAACAAAAATAACCATATCCCATGCAAGACCACCTCTGAAATATATGCACAAGTCTTGGTCATAATAAAAATCATCCAACATCTTGATGATGTTATCTATTTTCGAAGTTTGATTAAAACTGGTTCTTAAATACATTTTCTCTAGTGGTAAGAGGCTCAGTCAATCATATGAATTATCACTGTATTAATACATGTAGATCTTGTTCATAATAGAAAACAAAGCTCAGCCAATCATATGCAAGATTACATCATTAATATGCAAGGCTCTCACTCATTCTCAAACCTGTCCGATATGATATAAACCCTTTTTTTAAAATCAGATCAGAAATATGGTTTGAGAGTGGCAAAAAGCTCAGCCAATTAGATGCCAGGTTAGTGCATGCATCTCACATTCCAGTTTTGATCAAAATCAGATCAGAAATACAACTTCCAGAGTGGTAACAAGATCTGCCAAGATCACCTCATTATTACACAAGATCTTGCTCATTATCGAACTCATCTGAGATCTTGATGATATAAGCATATATTCCAAGTCTGATCAAAATCAAATCAGAAATACAGAATAGTAACAGCATCAACCAAATCAGATGCAAGATTAGCTCATTATCGAACCCATCCAAGATCTTGCTGATATAAGCCCATATTTCTAGTTTGATCATAATCATCTGAGTTCTGTGAAATGTATATAAAAGACAAAGGTAAAAGATATAAAATCCTTAAAATATAGGGTCAAAATTTGATATATAAACTGTATTCCCTCAAAAAGTTCAAGATTTTCTCTGGTGGTACATTATCATAAAGTTCCTTAATTGAATTCACATCCAAAAACTTCTGTCTCACAGGGTAGAAGTCAATACACCCTACAAGAATGTGTTCCACTCTAAGTGGACACTGGCAGGGTGTGCACTCAGTTTGAGGTTCACTCTTCTGGATGTATGTACAAGTCCGGTATGTCAGGAGTTCCATTCATTTTCATTTTAGGAACTCCTCAACTTCCAAGGTTGGAAATGTGTAAGTCCCGTACCTTAAGCCTGCACGTCTCTTAATTGCTCTTAAATGACACACACACACACACATATATATATATATATATATATATATTGGAACTTGTTTATGGAAATGCTGATGACATCAGCCTGCTCTCAAGTTGTCAGAAAGGCAAGAAAAGACAGCCAGACTGACTGAGACAGTCCAAAAACTTGGACTGGAAGTGAACATCAGCAAGACAAAGTTGAAGAACATGAATCAGAAAACAAACAATAAGTTAACCCAGTCATCATCAACAACAATCCCACAGACAAAGTGGATAAATTCACCTACCGGGCAAGCATTGTGGCAACAGATTAACCTTGTCGTCATCAACACAGAGAAGTCAATTCAAGAATCAGCAAAGCCATCCTGTCCTTCACCATGCTGAAGAACATCTGGAAATCAAAGCAATGGGGAACAAAAGCAAAACTGAGGATCTTCAACAGCAATGTCCTTAGTGTGATATTATTTGATTCAGAGTGCTGGAAGTTTACAACAAGAATAGTTCACAAGCTAGCGAGCTTCCAAAACAAGTGTCTGTGAAGGATCCTTCAAATTTTCTGGCCAATAAAAATTTCAAACAGAGCTGCATCAGAGGACAAATGCAAAACCTGTTGTCCAAACAGTGAAAAGAAGGAGATAGAAATGGTTTGGGCATGTGTGTAGAATGCCACCAGATGCACTACACAGAAGAGCCTAACACTGGACACCACATGGAAAGTGTAAAAGGGGTCGACCCATGGAGACACGGCAAAGAACAGTTGAGAAGGAGATGAAGGCATGTGGTTTAACATGGGAAACCATCAATAGACAGGCTACAGACCAGCAGCAGTGGTGCTTTTGCGTGGAAGCATTATATATATTGGAACTTGTTGATGAAAAAGAAACCAATACTTTACAAAATAAAAAAAATTATAAAACTGATAAAAGACAGCTTGTCCATTTTTATGTGTTTTAACAATATTTAGAGAGCTTTTTGTAAAACTCTTATCCTTAAAGAGCACCAAACACTGAAACTTTTAATTGTACAACATTTACAAATCACACACTTTTCCTGATTAAGGTCTACTTATAATAGCACTTTTTTGATAAACATTAATTGAATATAAATGGAGAATGTACTTTATAAAGACATAAACAGTTGCACAATCAATAAACCTGCTAATTCAAGACATAAAAAAGTTTGATAATAAAGTTCCTTATTAATCAGGCCTTTAATAATTTTGCCACATACATCACTGTTATGAATTTGTTGTTCATTACCAGTCTCTAATTGTTTGCAAGTTTGTCACCATTACCAACATAGCCTTATACAGTGGAGCTACACTTCTTGTTTAAAATTGGTGATGTTGCTGTATATGGTACTGTATGTACAGTAATCAACAGTCTGAGCAGTACCAGTCACAACGGAGCAGGTAAAAGTGAATTGTGTATGTTTCCTTTGAAGTCTGCTATAAGGTTGTAAAATATATGTCTTTAGTTGTCAGCATCAGTGTCAGCCACACACTGTCACTTGAGCTCTGATGTTCAGTACATGTGCACTTTTAGCTTGATTATTTTAGTTGCCAGCAGCAGTAAATAGGCTGGCTGGGAATAAACATAATTTTTATGGATGAGTTGCTAAGATGTACCTAAATCAATGACTAACAACTTAAACTCAGTTATTCCCTTACCAGTGTACGCACAAGTTTGATATGGAAATGGTGACTCGGCAGGAAATGATGCACAAGTCAGCATTTTTTCTTATTGGTACTGTAAATCAATTAAAAGGCACAATTAACTGGTTCTGGTGACAAAGATACATTGTTGTTAGTTACAGTGGGGATGACTGGGAGTTTGTTACCACCAGAATATCTATTAACCGAAAAACTTTGGGTTTTAAATGTGATCAGCACAATACCACCTCATCTATGTGATTTGTTCTATATAAGGCAGGGGTCCCCAACCTTTTTGTGCTTACGGACACGTTTGTGAGTTTATGAGAGATTGGCGGGCACCAACCAATTAACTTGACCCAATTGTTTTGTTTTTTTATTATATATTATAACCTCTTCTGCGGGCACACAAAAAACCTTGGCGGGCACCGCATTGGGGACCACTGATATAAGGGATGCCATTCTCAATGTGACTGAAAGATGAAAAAATGTTTCTGCAGAATAACATTATTTCCACATACACACCTGGACCAAACTTTGTAGATGGCTTGCACTTAGGGCAAGGAAAAAGTCTACTGATTTTGGTGTAAAAAAAAGTAAAAGGTCATGGTCACAGTGACTGAAACATTTCTGCACAGTGACGTAGTACTACAACACAGACATGTACCAAACTTTGTGGATGGCTTGCACTTGGAGTAAGGAAGAAGCCTATTGATATTAGGGTCAAAAGGTCAAAGGTTAAGGTTGCTGTAACTGAGAAAAGAAAAATGTTTTTTTGCACAAAAATGTCAGTTATCAACCATCTACCTTCACCAAAGTTTGTGAATGACTTGGGGACTGACTACTGAATTTTTGGGGGGTACCTAGGATATTTGTGAAAATAATTTCCAGCTCTCAACTAGCTTGAAAGAAATATTCTAGCTCTCATTTATAGCACACACAAAAACCCATTATATCCATTATATTAGTTGACAAAAATAAATTATCTTAAGGTAAAAGAAAACGAAATATCCTGACTTGAAAGGAAAATCACCCGCCCCCCCCCCCCCCCCCCAATTAAATGGTCAGTCCATACACATTGGGTAAGAAAGAAGCCTACTGATTTTGGGATGAACAGGTCACGGTCAGTGTGACTAAAAAAAGAACAGAGGGTAATCAATGATTACAAAGCTCACCTCTACTTCTTATAGTCCCCAGCAACCCAATGAATCGTGCCAAAAATGAAATCAAACTAAAGTGATCTTGGTCCTTTTTCCAACAAATGATTTTTTTTTCTCCCATCTTTTCTATTTACATTGTAACTTTTAATCTTTTTTTTTTAATTGGCACTATATAGTCAGTATTGTGCTGATATACTGTGAAACCACCAACATACCTACCAACCCACCCACTACCTACCTCCTGCGATAGGGCATAAAAGAATATAAAACAATAAGAACATTCTTTTCTATTGTATCAAAGTAGAAGTACTATAATGAGTTGATAACAATCATATATAATGGGGTTTTTTGTATATACTTTTCAAAATCATTGTTCTTAAAATGTGCTTGAGAAGATATTATCATTATCCACCATTAGAAGCCCAATTCTACTGGATAAACCTTGGCTTAGCAAGGATGGGTATGTAAGAAAGCTTGCCAGCAGCTTCCTGTGGGTCAGTGGTTCTTCCTCCACCAAATATACTGGCCACCATGTACAGCCTATCATGTGCTGAAAAATGGCATTAAACCCACAAAAACAAAACAAAAAAACAAAAAACAAAAAAGCAATCTACTGGGTGAAAGTCACAGGCTTTGAGTAACTTTGGAGTGACCGCTAGCAGTACAAACCTAGTTCATACATCAATAATTACCTGGATAACCACTATAGATGAGGCATCAAATGAAAAGCATGCAGCATGCAGTCCACTCATCTAATTGCAATACTCATTCACATGTACAATACAGTTAATCTATTGAGGGTACATATAGAGGATATCTATGACTTTTTTTGGTAGATATAAAGAAATATTTCAGGTGTAAATTGTAAACATTGTATCATCATGAATTACAATACAAAATGTTTCCACTTCATGAATTAAATATTTCCTAATATCTACTAAACAAGAGTCTCTTGAAGGCACTGATGCTCTACTGGGCAAAAAGAATTTCTTGGAATTCTTTCTTTTAACTGCTGAGTGTTGAAACAATCTCTGATATTCTTCAGCAATAACAAGATTTTCAAATCAGCTGCTGTGGTGGACATATTGGATATCAGATTAATTCTACTTTCATTTAGGACCAAGAAGACATCATTAGAAGTCTTTTGGTGAAACCCCATGTCAATTTGACCATCCTTTCAGGGGTAGTGACAGCAAGATTTTCAAGACTACCGTTATAGCAGCCATATTGGATGTATGATTGGCACCATTTACATTTAGGACCAACTAGGTATCATAAAAATCTATTGGTGAAAACCCAATGTTGATATAGCTATCCATTTGGGAGGAGTACAGATAACAATATTTTCATGATGGCCATTATGGTGGCCATATTGAGGGTCAGTTTGCATCATTTTCATTTTGGACCAACTAGACACCATAAGAACTCCTCTGATGAAACCCCATGTCAAAATGACTTTCCATTTAAGAAAAGTAGCAAAAACATGATTTTAAAGATGATCACCATGGTGGCCATATTGGACACCAGATAAGCACCATTTTAATTTACGATCACCAAGATATTATTAGAAGTCTTCTGGTGAAACTCCATGTTGATATGACTTTCCATTTTGGAGGAGTAACAATAACAAGATTTTCAAGATGGCTGCCATTGTGGCCATACTGGATATCAGATTTGCACCATTTCTATTTAGGACCAACTAGACATCATAAGAAGTCATCTGGAAAAAGCATAATGTTGTTATGACCATCCATCTAGAAGAAGTAGTCATAACATTGTGGTGACTGTACTGGAGCTCAGATTGGCACCATTTTCATTTATGACCAACTAGACATCATAAGAAGTCTTTCAGCAAAAACCCCATGCTGATATGACCATTAATTCTGGAGAAGTAGTGATAAGATTTTCAAGATGTCTGAGTGGCACCATTTTTATTTAGAACTAGACTTCACAAGAAGTCTTAGTAAAGACCCCATGTTGATATGGCATCCATTCAGGAGGAGTAGCAATAACAAAATTCTCAAGGTGGCTTCAATGGCAGCCATATTGGATGTGCGAGTGGCACCATTTTCATTTAGAACCAACTAGACATCATAAGAAGTCTTCTGGTGAAAAAACCCCACCATGTCAATATGACTTTCTGTTCAGTAGGAGCTGTGATAACATTTTAAAGATGGCTGCTGTGGTGGCTTTATTAGACATCAGATTGGCACCATTTTCATTTAGGACCAACCAGACATCATAGGAAGTCTTTCAGTGAAAACCCATTTTAATATGACCATCCATTCAGAATGAGTAGCAATAAAAAGATTTTCAAGATAGCCACTGTGGCAGCATATTAGACATCAGATCAGCACTATGTTCATCTAGGACCAACTAGACTTCACAAGATGTCTTTTAGTGAAAACCCCACATTGATATGACCATCCATTCCTAGCAGCACCATTTTCATTTAGAATCAACTAGACCATGGGATGAATGTGTGTGTGTGTGTGTGTGTAAAGTTTCTGGGCAATCCTCCAAGTAGTTTAGAAGTAGTAATAAACTTGTGCTAATGGATGGATGACGATGTTGGACAACAGATCATCCCATAAGCTCTTATGGTCTATAACCAGTAGAGCTAAAACTAAATATTAGATTTTCTTTTTATTATATAGTTTTAAGGCGAAAACCGTCGATTTGCATGGATTTTTTCTCCACTGTATGCCAATGTAATTAATGGCTGCATTTCTACAGCAAAATTTACAATAATTTTAGAACAGTGACCTTTTTACAAATTTAGCTCATACATATTATGTTTCAAATGGTGTATTTTGTCAAATTATTTACCGTTTTCGTACTAGAATGAAGAGATTTCCTTTTTCATTAATACATTTCTTGTGCAAATTGATACAGTGAACATTGTTGGGGTGGGATATTGTAGAAACATCACAGAGTGGTCATATCCAACAGATTTCAGAGTGTAACATCTTGAAACAAAAGATTTTAATGATATTGAGTTTTGGTTCTTTATTTTGTTTATTTTTGCATCAAAATGAGAATTGTGTCACCTTGGCAAGCTTGCAGTCTAGTTCTGTAACAGACACTGCCCAAATTAACAGTATTTTGCAGTAGATTAAAAAAAAAAAAAAGGACGTGGTCATGAGCTAAATCCAAAAATTTAACAATAAGCCAGTAAAATGTGAAATGAAGGTCACAATGAACTTCTTTTGTTGTAATGGTGTGGTACTAATGGAGATGTTCTGAATCATCTAGTTTGATGATTCTGACATAAAAAGTGCCTGAGACTGAATCCAAGTCTGTGAAGCATGAAATATGGGTCACAGTGTCCTACTTTTGTTATAAGAGTGTAGTACTATAATGATGCATCCTCTCCCCAAGTTTCATTAATTCTGATATAACAGTATGCATACAGGGTTCGAAAAAAACAATCTGTTATGAGCTAAATGCAAAAAATTAACCTATACCAACAAAATGTGAAATGTAGGTCACACTGACATTAATTTGTTGTAAGGGTGTGGCACTAATAAAGATGCATATAATCATCTATCTTAATGATTCTAGCATGAACAGAGCTTAAGAAAATAAAAACACAACATTTTACCAGTCAATGAAGCATGAAATATAGGTCACATTGACCTACTTCTGTGATGAGGGGTAATACTCATGAAGATGCATTTCCTCACCAAGTTTCATTAATCTAGGTATAACAGCATATATACATGTTGCAAAAACAAGTATTTTGTCATGAGTTAAATGCAAAAATATTTTACCTAAGCCAGTAAAATGTAAAATGTAGATCAGTGACATTCTTCTGTGGTAAGTGTGTGATACTAACTGAGAAGCATACAATCATCAAGTCTTATGATTTTAGCATGAACAGAGCTTGAGAATAAATTTAAAACACAGAGTCACCTACTTTGTGATGAAGGTGGAGTACTCATTAAGATGCATTCCCTCATAAAGTTTCATGACTCTAGATACAGCACAGAAAATCTTGTGATTGCTACTCCTCCTGAAAGTATGGTCATGTTGACGTGGGATTTTCAGCAAAAGACTTCTTATGATGTCTAATTGGTCCTATATTAAAAAAATGGTACCAATCTTACATCCTATATGGCCAACAAGTGGCCATCTTGAAAATCATGTTATCACTCAAGAATATCAGAAATGATTTCAACACTCGGCAGTTAAAAAGAAGAAATGGTATTATCTTGGATTCCTGGTCCTTCTTTTTGGCCTGTAGAGAGTCAGTTTCTTCAAGGGACTCTTGTTCTTTGCAAATTATGGGAGAAATGTTCTGAGGTTAAAATTTGCATTTAAGGTTTGTTACATTCTGACAGCAGGTTAAAGTTTACATTTAAGGGTTTGGTTAATTTCACTTTTGTCTATTTACAAGGATTTTCCAGCCCTTTTATGTAAGTTTTTAATACAATTTTAGTTTATCCTTATTACAATTTATATTAAAAAGTAAAGTTTTTGTTTTATGTTCGCCCTATTAAGTCAAAGTTTTGAAATTCTCTTTCTTGTTACCTTAAGCCAACTTCTGACTGCTTTCAAGGACACAGACTATTTTTGTATGATCCACAATAAATGTGCTTGGGGCATTTAGTGTTAACCTCATCTGTCTGCTCATTTATCATTCTGTCTGTCCTTCTCTCCATAAATCCTTGGTTTAGTTTTCCATTACTTTAGGTGAATGTTTCAGGCACTCTCACTTATATGGTGTTGAAGCCTAGTGTGTGAATCTAACTTGGAGAAAACTAAACTGTTGTGTCAAAAGAAGGACACCATAACCTACACTTCATGCTTCTGTAACTTCTTTTACCTTTGGTATATGTCTGGGTGTCATACAAAGGTGAGTGTAGTCATATGGCTTTGTCTATGGATCCATTATACTGAGTACTAAATAATCACACCTTTATGACATTGAAGCATCACTTGATTTTGCCTTGCATATGTGAACCAATGTCATTTTATTTTTTAAATGTATCAGTTTAGTAAAGAAATATACAAACTACCTCATTTGTTTGCAATGTGACAGATTTGGAGTACTGAACTTTTTGAAAAATTGATATTTTATGTAGCTAATGGTCCAAGCAATTTAAAATCACTGACAAATATATAGGTTGGTTTGCTTTTCATGCACTACTCTTAGTTCAAAATCTATCCATCTATCCTCAAGTAATTGTCATTACACACAAGAGTATAGGAGAAAGTACTTGCAAAAAAATGTAACAGCTAAATCAGTATTTAAAAATTCATCAAATCTGCACAGGTTTAAGATCCCAGATTCCTTTTATCAAATCAAATACACAGGTTGAAGATCATAGACTCCTTTTATCGAATACAGAGGTAGAAGATCATAGACTGCTTTTATCAAATACACATGTTGAAGATCATAGACTCATTTTATCAAATACACAGGTTGAAGATCATAGACTCCTTTTATCAAATCAAATACACAGGGAGAAGATCATAGACTTCTTTTATCAAATACACAAGCAGAAGATCATAAGACTCATTTTATCAAATACACAGGTTGAAGATCAGAGATTTCATTTTATCAAATCAAATACACAGGTTGAAGATCATAGACCCCTTTTATCAAATACACAGGTTGAAGATCATAGACCCCTTTTATCAAATACACATGTTGAAGATCATAGACTCTTTTTATCAAATACACAGGTTGAAGATCATAGACTCCTTTTATCAAATACACAGGCTGAAGATCATAGACTCTTTTTATCAAATACAAAGGTTTAAGATCACAGATTCCTTTTATCAAATGAAATACACAGGTTGAAGATCATAGACCCCTTTTAGCAAATACACAGGTTGAAGATCATAGACCCCTTTTATCAAATACACAGGTTTAAGATCATAGACTGCTTTTATCAAATACACAGGCTTAAGATCACAGATTCCTTTTATCAAATCAAATACACAGGTTGAATATCATAGACTCCTTTTATCAAATACACAGGTTGAAGATCATAGGACTCCTTTTATCAAATACACAGGTTGAAGATCATAGACTCTTTTTATCAAATACACAGGTTTAAAATCACAGATTCCTTTTATTAAATCAAATACACAGGTTGAAGATCATTGACTCCTTTTAACAAATACACAGATTTAAGATCACAGATTCCTTTTATCAAATCAAATACATAGGTTGAAGATCATTGACTCCTTTTATCAAATACACAAGTTGAAGATCATAGACTCCTTTTATCAAATACACAGGTTGAAGATCATAGACCCCTTTTATCAAATACACAGGCTGAAGATCATAGACTCTTTTTATCAAATACATAGGTTTAAGATCACAGATTCCTTTTATCAAATCAAATACACAGGTTGAAGATCATAGACCCCTTTTAGAAATATACAGGTTGAAGATCATAGACTCCTTTTATCAAATACACAGGTTGAAGATCATAGACTCTTTTTATCAAATACACAGGTTTAAGATCACAGATTCCTTTTATCAAATCAAATACACAGGTGGAAGATCATAGACTGCTTTTATCAAATACACAGGTTGAAGATCATAGACTCTTTTTATCAAATACACAGGTTGAAGATCATAGACCCCTTTTATCAAATACACAGGTTTAAGATCATAGACTGCTTTTATCAAATACACAGGCTGAAGATCATTGACTCTTTGTATCAAATACACAGGCTTAAGATCACAGATTCCTTTTATCAAATCAAATACACAGGTTGAATATCACAGACTCCTTTTATCAAATACACAGGTTGAAGATCATAGACTCTTTTTATCAAATATACAGGTTTAAGATCACAGATTCCTTTTATCAAATCAAATACACAGGTTGAAGATCATTGACTCCTTTTATCAAATACACAGGTTTAAGATCACAGATTCCTTTTATCAAATCAAATACACAGGTTGAAGATCATTGACTCCTTTTATCAAATACACAAGTTGGAGATCATAGACTGCTTTTATCAAATACACAGGTTGAAGATCATAGACCCCTTTTATCAAATACACAGGTAGAAGATCATAGACTCCTTTTAACAAATGCACAGGTTGAAGATCATAGACTCTTTTTATCAAATACACAGGTTGAAGATCAGACTCCTTTTATCAAATACACAGGTTGAAGATCGTAGACTCTTTTTATCAAATACACAGGTTGAAGATCATAGACCCCTTTTATCAAATACACAGGTTGAAGATCACACTCTTTTTATCAAATACACAGGTTGAAGATCATAGACTCCTTTTATCAAATACACAGGTTGAAGATCATAGACTCTTTTTATCAAATACACAGGTTGAAGATCCGACTCCTTTTATCAAATACACAGGTTGAAGATCATAGACTCCTGTTATCAAATACACAGGTTGAAGATCATAGACTCTTTTTATCGAATACACAGGTTGAAGATCATACTCTTTTTATCAAATACACAGGTAGAAGATCATAGACTCTTTTTATCAAATACGCAGGTTGAAGATCATAGTCTCTTTTTATCAAATACACAGGTTGAAGATCATAGACTCCTGTTATCAAATACACAGGTTGCAGATCAGACTCCTTTTATCAAATACACAGGTTGAAGATCATAGACTCTTTTTATCAAATACACAAGTAGAAGAGCATAGACTCTTTTTATCCAATACACAGGTAGAAGATCACAAACTCCTTTTATCAAATACACAGGTTGAAGATCATAGATTCCTTTTATCAAATACACAGGTTGAAGATCATAGACCCCTTTTAGCAAATACACAGGTTGAAGATCATAGACCCCTTTTAGCAAATACACAGGTTGAAGATCATAGACTCTTTTTATCAAATACACAGGTTGAAGATCATAGACTCCTTTTATCAAATACACAGGTTGAAGATCATAGACCCCTTTTATCAAATACACAGGTTGAATATCATAGACCCCTTTTATCAAATACACAGGTTGAACATCATACTCTTTTATCAAATACACAGGCAGAAGATCATAGACTCCTTTTATCAAATACACAGGCTGAAGATCATAGACCCCTTTTATCAAATACACAGGCTGAAGATCATACTCTTTTTATCAAATACACAGGTTTAAGATCACAGATTCCTTTTATCAAATCAAATACACAGGTTGAAGATCATAGACCACTGTTATCAAATACACAGGTTGAAGATCATAGACTCCTTTTATCAAATACACAGGTTGAAGATCATAGACCCCTTTTATCAAATACACAGGTTGAAGATCATAGACCCCTTTTATCAAATACACAAGTTGAAGATCATAGACTCTTTTTATCAAATACACAGGTTGAAGATCATAGACCCCTTTTATCAAATACACAGGTTGAAGATTATACTCTTTTTATCAAATACACAGGTTGAAGATCATAGACTCTTTATATCAAATACACAGGTAGAAGATCACAGACTCCTTTTATCAAATACACAGGTTGAAGATCATAGACTCTTTTTATTAAATACACAGGTTGAAGATCATAGACTCCTTTTATCAAATACACAGGTTGAAGATCATAGACTCTTTTTATCAAATACACAGATTGAAGATCATAGACCCCTTTTATCAAATACACAGGTTGAAGATCATAGACCCCTTTTATCAAATACGCAAGATGAAGATCATAGACCCCTTTTATCAAATACACAGGTTGAAGATCATAGACTCTTTTAATCAAATACACAGGTTGAAGATCATAGACTCCTTTTATCAAATACACAGGTTGAAGATCATAGACTCTTTATATCAAATACACAGGTTGAAGATCATAGACTCCTTTTATCAAATACACAGGTTGAAGATCATAGACTCCTTTTATCAAATACACAGGTTGAAGATCATAGACTCTTTTTATCAAATACACAAGTAGAAAATCATAGACTCCTTATATCCAATACACAGGTAGAAGATCATAGACTCTTTTTATCCAATACACCGGTAGAATATCATAGACCCATTTTATCAAATACACAAAAAAAGGATATACTAGTGAGTGATTTTTTGAGTATGACAATTACTGAAATTGTATCAGTTTTCTACAACAGAAAACCTTCATTACCAATTTACAGAAAACCTTCATTACCAATTTACAGAAAACCTTCATTACCAATTTACAGAAAACCTTCATTACCAATTTACAGAAGATTTCCAAAGGTCTTGTATACTTTTTATTGACTTTAAAAATATCTTTCACAGGAATGTTATTGCAATAATAAAATTGTATAAGAATTTTTCTTTTTCAGTATTTAATAAGAAACTTACGTCGCAACCATGTCATTTGACATCCAACCTCTTCCCAAGTTCATAGTACTAAGATACACCTAGGTAAAAAGTGACATCATATCATGATGTCATAATGTAATGATCACATCATTTTGAGCTGTGCAGTAAGCATTGATTTTACAAAAAGTGAACTACTTTAATTTTGATTTTTGGACTTGTTAAAAAAAAATGACTCAGACTCATTGCATTAAAGTGAATAATACTTATACTGTGTATACTCATGTATAAGCCAGGTCCAAATGCAAACATCATAGACCCGGATCTGCCAGCGCATAATGCTGAAATCTCCTGCGTACGCAAAATTATTGTTGAAAATTTGTTTCCATATCTTTCACATTTGGATTCCAGAGTAGTACATTTACAGTAATACTGCCTGTGATCACGTGACTTTGAAGTGGCTTAAGCAGGGCAAGACAATGTAGTTACTAATTTCACCCTTTGATCCTGTCAGCAGGTCGGCTGGCTTCATTATTTGAAGTTTGTCAAGGTTGATTATACTAAGTGTGAGCATAAGTAATTCCGAAAAGATTAAAGACATTAATTTATTAAGGTTGGGTTACTAAAGAGCACAATCAGCATAAAACAATAAACATTAATTTGATTCTCTCTGCAAGGTATGTTCTGCTTCGGTGCCTCAAGTTATCGAGATGGATTAGAGTCTATACTATGTATAATCAAAAGTAATTGGACAAGATTAAAAATGTTAATTGATTATGGTTGGATTACTCAAGAGCTCAAGTGGCATAAAGCTGGGTTGGTTTGACTTTGGTGTTTAAAGTTGAGATGACTAAGCCACAGGGGCTCATATAGTTGTTTACAATTTACCCATACACATGTACTATACATATAATAATAACATGGGAGGACACTTTGCTGCCTTATCGCATGACCTATTTAAGAATCATCGCTGCTATTTCAAGCCATTCTTCGTGTAGCGTGATAAATTTGGTACCGATGTTTAGCTCAGGCATTTGACTTTTTATGCCTACACAAAGCTGGACTTACTACCACACCTTTAAGGCATGCTAGTCCATATTCCCACGCTACCGGTCTACATTGTCATGATCGCACCCACTTAATATGCAAGTGCATGGAGCTATGGAATACTGCCCTCTCATTGGTCGACCAAAAATAACAAACTATGCCTACTGATACCCTGATTTTCAGTCAACCAATGCGGGGATGGCAATGGGAATTTCAGTGGTTGAAAATAAGTTCAAAAGGACATGAATATGCATTCTGCTCTTCCTGTAAAGCTGATTTTAAAGTCTGTTATGGTGGCAAGAATGACATCACGCGTCATGCAGAAACCCCATATCATAAAAGCATATTAACCGCAACAACAAATATGCCATCACTGAAATCCATGTTTGCCGAATCTGCATCAAATGTGGATAAAGTTACATGTGCCAAGACACTATCTGCCAACTTTATTGCTGTACATAATCTTCTGTTTCTGGTATCAGATCATTTTCAGATCTAGTCAAAATAATGTTTCCTGACTCAGAAATTGCACAGAAGTTTTCATTCAAATGGACAAAGACTACTCATATAGTGACTATTTTATTGTTAATAAGAAATCAGAATCTTAATTGTATAATAATAATAATAATAATAATTTATTATATAAACTCATGAGACCACCTGCAGAACGCAACCAGTGACCTTGATTTTTAGGCAAAATATGACACTACTAATGAATGACCGCATCGCAAAAACTGATATAAACACCAATGATCTTGATTTAATCCTTTGTTAACATGAATGTAAACCAGACTAATATACATGTCTCTAACTGCCACTGTAATCCGTAATGCCATGGATGAATGAGGTCTTGTCTTTGTCTATAATTCTACAGGCAGGATACAATTTAAACTTCTTGGTGGGCTCAGAAGAGTTATACTAACATTGCCACATTCCAATGCAGACACTGAAAGGACATTTTCCATTCTGAGGAAATTTCAGCCTTACTCCAAATGAAAACTGGATCCAGTAACAGTACATTATCTCCCAAGTGTTAAGATCAACAATGATGAGGACTGCCACAAATATAATCCAAGCAATGATCTCCTAAGGAATGCTAAAAATGCTTGTGCTACATATAAGGAGAGTATGAATGGAAACAAGTTACTGTGAAAGGACTGATTTGATGAGATGATGTGCATATTTTAATGTTTAAAAAATGTAAATTTGTTCAATAGCTGTAATGTTTGTCCATTTGCATGCTAAAAATCAGGTCGATGACAATCCTCTCTTTTGAGGTCAAAACTCGTGACCATATTTTGGAAATCTGCTGATCTGTCCTGACCTGACCTGTCTTTTCTGTCACATGTATGATGATCTGTCTGTAGAAAGAATAATACTCTTTTTCCAATCCATCAATTCATGTACCACCAAAAATTTGTTTTGTTTTTGTAAAACTCGAAAACAATTGCCAGCCATGAAAAAAATCCACATTATCTGAGGAAAACTTATGCTGGGAAACCAGTCTCTGCTTATTTATCCCAGGAAACCAGTTTCAGATTATTTTATCCAGGGAAACAAGTTTCAGATTATTTTAACCAGGGAAACCAGTCTCAGTTTTTTTTATCCAGGGAAACCAGTCTCCGATTATTTTATCCCATATAAGTGTCCTGTAAGTCTACCATATAATGAGAAAATTGCATTATTTTCTTTTTAAAACTTCTGTGATTGAACGGAAAATCCAACAGAAATGTAACCTGACAGAAACTGAAGGAGTAAAACAATTCATGTCATTAAGTGCCAAATTGTGAATATTACCATATATAACTCACTTATAAATTGAGTCCAACTGCAAACAATATAGATCTTGATCTGCTGTCACATAATGCACTGGCAGATCAGGGTCTATGTTGTTTGTTTGTTCTACTGATTATTCCTAACAAACTCCATAGACCCAGATCTACCATCGCATAATGCACCAGCAGATCTAGGTCTGTGCAGTTTGCAGTTGGACTCGACTTATAAGCGAGTACATATGGTAAATGCCTGATATTTGCCATTATCTTAAATTCACAAAAATTTAACAGTATTGAAATTTCTCTTTATATGGTATATGTTTTGTTTCTTCAAATGCCACTTTAGTGAAAAACATGTTAATTTTAAAACATATTAAAGAAAAATGGCTTGGAAATCAATGGATTTTATTGAAAAATGAAACTGTTGTCCAAATTTCTGAGTATGTTCACACAAAAGTACCACAAGTAAAAGTTCTTCATTATGAACAGAATACAAATTTTAAATGAAACTGTAGCACATCAGTACCAATAAGTGGGGGCAGGCTTCCTGTCTTCTTTGATTTCCATTTTTTCCATAATATCCTTTTCAAATGTGCACACTTTGGGCTCAACTGTCACTTTCTGCAACTCTTTTTTAGGTGTATCTTTTGGTGAGTCTACAAATAAAATGAAATTTATAGAGATAACACAGTAATTATTTTTCTCTCTAAATACTGTATATACTTGCATATAATCCAAGTCCAAATGCAAACAACAAAGACCCTGATCTGCTGTTGCATAATGTACCAGCAGATCAGGGTCCATGTTGTTTGTTCTACTGATTAGTCCTTACAAACTGCATAGACCCAGATCTGCCGGTGCATTATGCTATGGCAGATCTGGGTCTATGCAGTTTGCAGTTAGTATCGGTTTATACACAAGTATATAATGTAATCAATTAGGTAGGTTTTATATGACATCATAGGTTTTCATAATTATTTCCCTTGCAAGCAATGGCTACCATCTTTTGGGTTATCCTCTAATAACATACATACATGCATCAAACAAACAGAGTCCCTAAAAAAAATATTTTTTTCAAATGCCCCATGTATCTTGAAGATTAATTAGCATAAGTAGCATAAATATTTCAAGAGTGTAACCGATAGGATATTCCAAATAACTGCATTTCTATTGCCTTAGGTTATTGCATGTATCAAATTCCCATATTCCAGTCAATGATAATCTAAGGAAAGTGGAGCCAAATGATGGTGGATATTTTGTTCCATGGGAGATAAATCTGGCTGGAATTAAAATATATCCAGTATACAAATGAAAATAAACACTGATTGTGATAACTGCATCTACTCATTACTGTTCTTTTAAAAATACTACCACATAATTAAACATAATTTTTTTTATTTATACATTATTATTTCTGGAAAATCTGACGAATAATAGTTAATATATAACTCCTCAAAACCGAACCATCGGTACACTGGAATTTCCCCAAGATTGAAATTTTGGTGGGTCCAAATTTAAATTTGACACTAAAAAAAAAACAACAACCATAAAACCAAAACTCACATCAAACTTGGAAATATATTTTAGCTGCTACATTCCTGACACAAGCTGGACCAGATTATTTATGGTCGGCAAATACTGAAGTGGGCTTATCAGTGAGAAAAGGTCCCAAGGGCACACAAGGTTAAAACAATATTTAACATGTGCACCAACACAGATTAGGTCCAACAATAGGCTAATCCGAAGTCAATGCACCATAAAACAAGAGCCAGCTTTTAAGGTAAATTATTAATAACTAAACACTTGTAGATAACCCATTTAATAATGATTATGTTTATCTGCTTATTATCTTATCTTATTATCTAATTGTGATTGATTTTACTTGTTTGTATAAATGATCCATAGAATGTTTTTTTGTTTGTTTTTTCTAAATTTAAATACCGGGGGCATTATCAACCAGGCATGTGGTCTTTCTTTTGATGCTGTGCCAATGGATACCAACAAAACAGTATTCTAAAAGTCAGATTCACTCAACTGATTTCAAAGGAGAAATATCATTACATACATGCATTTAAGTAGCTATAAATGTCATTTGTCTTCATTTACATGTCAAGATGTCAGAACAACAAGCTAAACATTGTAGGATTGAACTACCATTACAGTATAAATTTAGTCTAATCAAAGAGTATGAATCTGTGCCAAAACCTACATTGATGAAACTAGAAGAATTTGGCATAGGAACATTACGAATTATAAGGAGTATTTAAAGATTATGGATTATCATTCATAATTTTCATGGGCTTGTAGTAAAGTTATAAATGTTTCTTGAGATGGGGACTGTATTTCTATGTGGAACAACTGTATTTATTATATATTTCATAATGAGATACTGAAATATATCAGTGGGAGAAAAATGATATCGCCACAGTGGCAAAATCACTTTTGGAACTACTTTCTTTTACCATTTAGGCAATATATCTGTCCTTAAGTATGTATTCAAATCTATATCTCCATATTTAGGCCTATTTAAATTTTCTTTTCTTCTGCTCTGTCTCTCTCTCTCTCTGTCTTTCTTCATCAGGATGAACAGATGATAACATGTGTCAAGACTGCAGACCCTCTAGTGTACATTTATTTTATCGACAAGTAGATGCCATAAAAAAAACTGCCTGAAAACGAACTACAAACAACAAAAAGTAGGCTTCAAGTATTACCTTTTTAAAATTAGTTTTCCACATCAATCCTGCAAATTATTAGTGACTGAACTTACATGAACTGTTGCTATTAGATATTCTGTCACCCATACAATATGCTTTTTACAATCTACATAAAACGGACATTTTTTTATAAAAACTATTGGTTAAATATAGCAATAAACTTGTTTAAGTATCAATTCTAACTCTCAACACAATCATAATCATGTCTGAAAATTATGGAGAAATCGGACATTGATGAGTGTTGACTGCAAACCAAAATTAAATGACAATCTAAATTTGGGTTTAGCGTCTGTTAACAAACTACATGTAGACTGCAAGGTTGCAAGGCCAAAAAATCACATTTAAATGCAGAAATGAACAAAATAAAGAACCAAAATCCATACAAGTAAACTCACAATCATTAAAATCTTTTGTTTAAAGATGTTACCATCTGAAATCTGTTTGAGGTTACCACTCCATGATATTTCTGCAGTACCCCTACCCCAACAATGTTTACTGTATTAATTCGCGCAAGAAATATGTTAACGAAAATAAAAATCTCTTCATTTTTTTTAAAAAAGTCATTAATTTGACAAAATACACAATTTGAAGCATTATTTGTACAAGATAAATTTGTAAAAGGTCGCTCTCCTAAAATTATTCAAAATTTCGGAACTTCTTTTTATCGATGTAGTAATGCAGCCATTAATTGCATTGGCACAGAATGGAGAAAAAAAATCCATGCAAATTAACAGTTTTTGCCTTAAAAATATATAATAAAAAGAAAATCTAAGTTTTTTGAGCAGACATATGGAAATATTTCACTCGTGAAGTGGAAACATTTTGTATTGTCACTCGTGGCTTTGCCACTCACGATAATACAATGTTTCCCACTTCACTCGTGAAATATTTCCTTATATCTACTAAAAAAACGGAGATATCCTCTATTTATTCCCATGACCGGATGTGATTTTCAGAAGGAACATACACCTGTTTAGCTAATTTTTCATTAAATGTTAAATAAAAGAAAACAGCTTTCTTAACTTGTGCACTCTTATATACACACACACAGATGTTCTCTCATAGTTACATTCTCTCTCTCTCCTTCTCTCTCATCACATAAGCACTGATAATAATACATATTTTTCACATCTGCAAAACCCTCAGTAAACCAAAAACCTCTAAAAACAAAAAATTAATTTGGTCCCAAGGGTTTTTGGTTTGAGAGTTTTCACTGTACATAGACATAGAAAAATATGGTACCCAACACTTTGTATCCTGGATTGTTGCTGTCAAGCGAGGGCATAAAGAAAAGGCCCTAATGACAGTCATACTGAACTGCATATTTGGATCCATTTGTTATCCCTGCGCTTTTTAACAGGGATTATGTGATCCTGTCCATCCTGAAAAGCATCCATCCATTTGTGCATGCATATGCGAGTAATGTTGTGCAACTCATCCAACACTGTTCAATATAAAGACTTCAAACATTGGGATATGATTAGGTATGGTCTGTAGATATGTAAAGGGGTTTTGCAATTTTGATGCAGTCCCTGGGGGTGGGACTATGGGGATGGGGGTTGTTTTATAAAGCTTTTAAATAACTCCCAAATTATGAACTAATATTGGTAGGTGTGATTACTGACGCAATGTCAACACACGTCAGATGGAGTTTTAAATTAGACCCATGTGTCCTGCCCTAAGGTCATACAGTTGATACATCTGACCCTGGCCACCTCTGGATATATTCTTAACCCCAGTTACTTGACCCTGTGAAGCATGAAACATTGAAACATTTGTTTTATACACACTCTAATTTAAAATTTGAAGTGCCTTACTACAAGGATGATTCATATGAAGTGTCATTAAATTTGGTCTGGTTGTTTTTGACAAGTTGATCCAGTTTTTCTCTTTACAGAATAATAAAAATGATTAAAAAATATCTAAATACATCACAAGTGTCAGGACAATTTTCTAAGTATCATCACTAACTGTGAAAATACAAATACTAATTTTGTCTGAATATATATCCGTGTTTTGTTCCATCAATGTAAGGAGCATAATGGATTCAATATACATTATTCTAAGATACACTTTCAAATTCACGTTGACCAAAAATGTTAGAAATTATTTCGGTGTGGATCTTTAATATTGTATCCATCTTTTGTCATATTTATGTTTTGTTGCCTCTATCATTTATCATTTCAACCTTTTGTTGTTTTCAAATTGTTTCATTTCAAACCTTTGTCCTTTGCCATACATCCTCCCTAAATAGTCAAAATGACTTGTAATTTTAATAATATGAACTTGGCTTTTCTAACAATTCCTTTAATTTCAGACAAAAGCAAAGGAATAAATTCAACCGAGATCAATTAACATCAAATCCATTCATCTAAAAATTGAACAGATTTCAAGCCTGCTATTACATACATACATACTGATGTTAGAACAGCTTTGTCAGACTGACAATACCAGACTGTATTCAACTACTAATGATCTAACAATTTTACAAGAGAGTACTTTTACCCTGATACTTTTCTACATTCTCAACAAAATGATCGTCTTCATCTGTAGGGATCGGTCCTGTCATAGGGATGATCCTGCCAGTCCGCAATGATACACGCACTCTGTCCCCTGACTCTGTGTGTCGCCACTCCACCTCTGTGGGCTGCCTGAGAAAATAACAGAATTTCAATTTTGTTCATATACTGCATGTGTCTTTTTGCATCGAAAGTGCACATTCAATACATCTTGGAAGTTTTTAAAGTCAAGTTTGATATCATCAGGAGTGAAGAACCATTTTACATCCTATATAAATAGCTAATGTCTGTTAGTATTACACCATCTTGTAATACATACCCATCAGATGGATCGACTAAGGCTACTTCTGTTGAAACCAACAGTGGCTTTTCTTCACGAATCAAAACTCCTGGGTAAGTTGGGGTCTTTGTTCTGTTTACATATCTCTGGAAAAAGAACAGAATATGCAAAAATATGGTACATCATCATTCATTATGTAATGAATTCAAAAGTTAATACTGTACCATTGAATTTGTGTGTCCTGATTCAAAAATTAATGAAAGAAGGAAGCAATATTAAGAAATATTTTGTCTTGGCGAGAATAAGTATACATATTCAAACAAGCATAATAATAATAACAAGAGTCCCTCAGAGGGACTGATGCTCTACTGGGTGAAAAGAATTTCCAGGAATTCAAGATAAGACAATTTTTCTTCCTTTTAACTGTCGAGTGTTGAAACCATCTCAAATATTCTTCAGCAATAACAAGATTTTCAAATTAGCTGCTGCAGTACACATATTGGATGTCAGCATGGCATTATTTTCATTTAGGACAAAGTAGACATCATTAGAAGTCTTTTAGAGAAAACCCCATGTCATACTGATCATCAATTCAGAGGTAGTAGTGACAACAAGAATTTTAAGACAGTTGTCATGATAGCCATATTGGATGTATGACTGGCACCATTCTCATTTAGGGCTTGGTGAAAAACCCTTGTCATAATGATCATCTGGTTAGTGGAAGTAGTGACAACAAAATTTGTAAGACAGTCGTCATGGCAGCCATTTTCATTTAGGACCAACTAGGTATCATAAGAAGTCTATTGGTGAAAACTCTATGTTGATATTAGCCATCCATTTCTAGAGGAGTAGAGATAACAATATTTTCAAGATATGACTTTAATTCAGGAGGAGTTGCAATAACAAGATTTTCAAGATGGCTGCTGTGGTGGCCATATTTGATGTCAGATCAAAGATCAGCTGGACATCATAAGAAGTCTTCTGGTGAAAACCCCATGTAAAAAAAGATTTTTTAAGATGGCTGCCATGGCATATTGGATGTTAAATTGGCACAATTTTTATTTAAGACCAGCTAGACATCATAAGAAGTCTTTTAGTGAAAACCCCATGTTGATACAAGCATCCATTCAGGAATAGTGATAACAAAATTTTCAAGATGCCTGCCATATTGGAGGTCAGATCAGCACCATTTTCATTTAGGACCAACCAGACTTCATAAGAAGTCTTTTAGTGAAAACCCGATGTTGATATGACCATCCATTCAGAAGGACTAGCAATAACAAGATTTTCAAGATGGCCACTGTGGTGGCCATATTGGATGTCCAAGGAGCACTATTTTCATTTAGGAGCAACTAAACCATGGGATGAATGTGTCTGTAAAGTTTCAAGGTAATCCTCAAAGTATTTTAGGAGAAATGGTGATAACAAACTTGTGCTAACAGACGAATGGATGACAGACCATCCAATAAGCTCTTCTGGTCTATGACCAGAAGAGCTAAAAAAATAACAATACAAATAATTCTTAATTAACAACGGTAGCTCAATTAGAATACAAATGTATCTAATCTCTCTTGAGGCCCTGAATTAATTTATTTATCCATGTATCAGAAAGTTCATATTAATTCAGGAACTTAAAATATGTTATTAACTTTAGTCACTCAGCCCGCTTCGGCTTTAATGGATATACAATGAAAACCCAAATCATGTGTTGCATTAAGGACAACATATCAGTATACATGGTAGTGCATGATGTTTTCAAAGTCACACTGTGGATAGAAATCTTTTTTTGTGCCCTAGTTTCCCACTGGATCCTAAATTCTATTACAAATTCAGCACAATTAATATTATGTTATTGTTATGACATGTTGTAAACCCCATTTTATTTTTAATACATATATTACAACAATATGTTGTGTGATGTCAAACAAGGCATGAATGTAATAGCTGACAAGTCCATATTTAAAATAGGGAGAATCTTTATATGTGAAACATAAACTGCTCAAATGCATCCCTTGGTGAGAATAATAATAATAATAATAATAATAATAATAATAATAATAATTCTTTATTTAGGATACTGTTATCTTCTTTATTTTAGGATACTGTTATTTTCTACTCAGTATGCCACATACTTTGGATAATCATTGAATAGTTATTAAATTCACTGAACTATATGTATTGGTAACATTACTCTTTATAGTACATGTATTCAGTAACATGGCTATACTTGTGGATCTCACAGGTGACCAATACATTAATTACATCACACAGGTGTCCAATACCATACCACAGAATGACAGACCAATCCATTCAGTTCATTTTCTTGTTCCATATCTTCACGTAACCACGCAATTCAGTGCATTTATCCATACAGCAAATTAAAAGATCAACATTTAAATCAGGAGCTATACTGTCTTGGATAAAACAGTTTAAACAAATCTTATAAACCATTTAATGAAAACTTGAATTGTTTAAACACAGACCATTCCAAACAGCAGTATATTCCATTACTTTGCCTTTATGATATGACAAGAAATAAAACCATTCACTGTGTTGTGAAATCATCTATTATATGATGAAATAATCATGTATTATGTAAATAAGGGATCCATATGCTATAAAATAGCCATTCTTTTCCAAAAGCCGTATAGTTAGAAAAGGGACCATGCAATGTAACCTACCAACAACTGAAAAGTGAAATGAAATGCTGAAAACTCAATCAAAATGGATGGAATTTGAAGTCTACATTTTGAGAGTTCTCGAATGTAATGAAATTTTAATATGACTATACATTACATATTGCACAGGCTTCATCCACACATAATAAATTAATAAATGAATACATAGAGAAATTCTAATCCAGTACTCCCAAATTGGTGAAAAAAAAGATTACTAGACCAGTCAGGCTCGAAGGTATTTTTCACAAATTATAAAATTTCTAAACCAGTCAGACTTGGGCATATTATTTCACAACAACAACAACAACAACAAAAAAAACAAGAGGCCCAAGTGGGCCTGATATCACTCACCTCTCTTACATAACTTAACAGTTGACCATTTCACTAAGCAGGTTTATGTAGTATTGTAAGAACACATCCTATGTAATCTATCTCACAAACTTCATATCATGTTGATTTTAACTACTGTACAGTATAAACCCATTTACCAAATTTTATAAAAACTGGATTAGAAACAGTCTCTAGACTAGAGAGAGATAACAAGCTCAGTCAATCAAATACAAGGTGTCTCATTAATAAGCTGATCTTAATTATTATAGAACCTGTCTATGGCAATGATAATATAAACTTCCAACTGAAATTCGATCTTTAGAGTGGTATCAAACTCAATCAGATACAAGATTACCTGATTAATATACATAGATCTTGCTCATAATCAAACTGATTCAACATCTTAACAAACTGATCAAAATCTGATCAGAAATATAGTTGCTAGATTGTTGACAAACTCAGCCAATCAGATGCAAGGTCACATTAATATGCATGAATTTCACTCAAAATCATATTAAATCATGTTCTAGATGACATAGGCCTATTTACTAAGTTTGCTCAAAATCCTTGCATAAGTAGAGTGGTAAAAAAGAAATGTTCAATATCAGATGCACGATCACCTTGTATATGCAAGGATAGGTCTCACTCAAAATAAAATCAACAAACATCCTGATGATATTAGCTTATTTAAACAATCTAATTAAAAACGCACCAGAAATACAATGTCTCAAGTTGTAAGATGCTCAGCCAATCATATGCAAGATTCACCTCATTAATATGTCTCGATCTTGCTCATAAATTAAAAATTTAGTTTTTTTCGGTTTGGGGGGGGGAGGGATAAAACTAATTTTAATGATGCAATACAAAACCGGTTGGTATTGCATAACTAACCTTTCCAGGATGGAAATTGCCCTCGTCAGTATGATGAGAATTCATCCCCCATTGGGTGACTTTCTGGAAGATTTCAGAAGCCTACCCTATGACCTGGCACATGCCCAGTACTCATCATCTTTTTTTTTAAGAACGAAGACCATTAGTGGGACATCAGTGCGGGATGGGAGAAGATAATCTGGCAATAGTAACAAGTAAGTATTGCATCATTAAAATTAGTTTCACCCCCCAAAAAACTACATTTTAATATCAGCAATACAAAACCTGTTGCTATTGTGTAGCTGAATTTGCCAGTTGGTGGGAGGCTGATAACCCCCAAAAACTGGAAAAGAAAACAAGGAAATACTCACCCTTATGGCAGGAGTGTCCACTACTGTAAGATGGTATACATCCACTTGGGCCACTCTCTGTGTCACAAGTATGGTCCCTAGAGAAAAAATGCCTTCGCTTTGGTGTGCCAAGGAATGAAGGTAAAAGGAGAAGGTAGTGTGAGATCACCAAAATGTGGTTTTCATCTCATCCTACAAAGATAAACAAATTAGATAAGCCCATGAAGTAGCAATGGCATGAACCTCAAGGGCTTTAATCTTCATGAATGAAAGGTCCCTCTCAGTAAGTGACTGAGGAGCTCTCTTCATTGTCATGACAATCCACCTTGAAATAGTGGAAGCTGAAATATCAGCCAAACCCTTAAGAGGGAGTAAAAGACACTTCCTACTTATTACCCTTTCTTCTCACTTTAGAGTCTGCCAAATAGAATAAAAGTCAATCTTGATCATCCCCAGCACAGATACAGCTGAGACGGGATCTGTATAGGGAGTGAAGCTACGGAAGGAAGCTGATTTTTTGCTAAAAAACCTGGTTGCCAAAGGAGAGAAACCGACTCATAGTTGCCATTAAACCGCAGACAGCCTGGTTCCATGGATAGGGCATGAAGCTCGCTCCTATGTCTCATGGATGCCTTGGAGAGCAGAAACCCGTCTTGAGGATAAGGTTCTCAAAAGAAGCTTCACCCAAAGGTTCGAAGGGTTTTTTTGTTAAAAACCACAAGACACACGAGAGATTCCATCTGGGCATTAGAGAGCGATACACTAGTTTCTGTAGTTTTAAATACCTGATCAGGTTGGCAATATGAGAATCCGAACCAATGGCTAGACCTTCATCAAGTTTGAGTGTGTTGGAAAGGGCTGCCCAATAGCCCTTGATGGTAAAAAATGAGTCTTGTTTCTCTTCAAAAAGGAAGATACAAAAATCAGCCACTGCACTCATAGATGGACAGCTAGGACTACCACATTTCCTACTGCATAAATTGCAAAGATTCTCATAGACCTTGGATGTAGAGTGTCTCCTGGCTTGAACGATACACTTGACAACTTTACTCAAAAACATGTTCTGGCAGAGAGACAATTTGAGATGAGCCAAGCTTAAAGGTGGAGAATCTGTGGGCTGTTGTGAGGAGAGATCCCTTGTGCTGTGACAGGAAGTGTGGGAGGTGGGCTCTGGGGTAATGTCATGGGCTGGTCTACCAGCAGGTCAAGAAGATCGTTGAACCACAATCACTGAGGGCCACAAAGGGGCTAATAAAATAAGCTGAGCAGTGGAAATCCTTACTTTTAAAGTACTTGTAGGATCATCCTGAAGGGTGGGAAGGTGTAAGCAAACAGACAATCCCACTTCAGGCTGAAAGCGTGCACTGCCAGGGTCTTTGGTCGGGAACTGGGGAACGTAAAAGGGGAGCTCGTTGTTTAGCCTTGTCACAAACAAGTCCACCAATGGTGTCCCCCAAAGTCTGACCAGTGAATCTGCCATGGATTGGTGTAGAAGAGATACACACTGCTAGGTACTAGGTAACAAGTCCCTAGGACAGCCCCCTCCCTACCCCCCCTTAGTAAAGGGAGAAGGACCCACAAACATCCTCCTTGACCTCTTTGGCAGCCTGTTTGAGCACGATTGCCCAGGAGGAGACATGAACCAGGGCTGCTTTTTGGACTGGGGCTACATGACTCTGAAGAACTAAGCTGACAGCCCCTGGGGGTGGTCAGGGTGACCTTCCTGGCCAGTCTTGACAGGACAAGGGTGGATACAAGGGACTGGTGTTGATGGTCTCTGAGGTCCTGAGAAGCCAGAGAGAGAATGAGACCTCTGAAGAGGGTCTCTGCCTCTAAGGGAGCAGCCCTCAGAAGGTTCTTCCATGCTCCAGCATGACCTTGGAAATGTCCAAAGCAGCATCCCTGCAGAAGTGGAGAAACTCCGCTGATAAAGCTATGGACGTGGACAAGGCATGTCGAGATGTCTTGGCCACTGCCTCCAGTAGGCGCTGAAGGCAACTGGTGACAGAGTGTCCTCCTTCAGTAGACAGGGGGAAAAAGATCGGCATATGAGGCTATGGTCACCAGTGCCCTAGCCTTTAACTCTAAGGCCTCCAGTGTCTTGATTGGGAGACGGGCACAGGTCCTCGATGAAATACCCACTTGTGACGACCCAGCATCCAGAGTGGGAGGTTAAAGGGGCCAGGCAGGATTGTGAACCTTTTAGCTAGAAGCAGATACCAGAGGTCTCAATGTAGATTGGGAGACACACCACCCCCTACACTGCCTAGTGAACTCCTGGCCCTTACAAAGAGAAGGTGCTGCCTGATAGGATGTGAAGGCAATCCCTCTCCTCTGTTGGGGTGGCCTAGGACCGGTTTCATTATCTATGTAACTCATCAGAGGGAATCGGTCTTGTTGATTCATTTTTCAACTGATCACCGTATCTTGTTGGTGTGGAGTTTATATACCCCTTGCCGCTGGTGCAACCGCTTATTGGATTGTGACAATAGTTATCTCCCTTTTTAGGATGATGTATTGTCATACCCTATTGTTGCAGCTGGTTTACTGTAGCCCGGACTGCATTCATGTTTGAAGCAGCCGAGTTTCGAATGATATTTTTGTTTCGTGCAGCTGGGGTCAACTTAAGTGGTGTTTAAACATAAAAACCTAAATAACTTTGTATGTAAAGAAGGGGTCAATAAAAAAGTGACTAGAAAACTCTTTTTGAAATATTTAATTTATTTTCTGATTACAAGGACTTTTTATCCTGCATATTGTGAAAGAACACAGTTAATGACTGGATTGTGAAACATAAAACTGCCGTGGTATTACTGGTATATAGGTTCATAGTTGTGTTAGTGTTTGCCGGGGTATCAAATTGTTTATGTATCACCAATCCTGGCGGAATCATGAGATTGTCCACAGGGTTGATGTAAGGGCGAACTGTATCATCGTCCAATGGGTCCTTGAATGAGGAATGTGTGTCCTGATTTTTTTCACAGGAGAAAATGGCCATATCGGGTCCAAATGTCTCGACTGGCAGAATGTTGCAACTATCACTTATTGTTATCAAAAGTCATTAAATGTCACTACAATGAGATACAGCAAACGGGCAAACCATCTGTACAACCTAGCTATGTATAGGAAGTTACAAAGGTAAGATTTTAATAATGCACAGTTGAGTAACATCTCCTTGTGGTCTTAGAGGCCCTGACCTCTTCCAGGTCATCATCATTACACAACTGGTATGCAATCAGAGATGGAAGAGAACGTAGTGACCCACAAATGACTGCAATACACAGTAATTATGATATTAAACTTGAATATTTTTTGTTTTAAAAACTGGGGTAGATGAAACAGTTGGTCTATAGTCCCCTTCGCCTCCTGGGTTGCTGTATATCTCCTAGTTGTTGCTAGGTGTATTTATTTCTTATTTACTTTGTCCACATGAAAGAAAACAATGTATAGTCATATTAAGCTTTTCACTATGGTCCAGAATTCTCAATACGTATACTACTAACTCCATCTGTTTTCATCAAGATTTCACCATTTCATTTCACTTTTCATGTGTTGGTAGACTACACTGTGTGGTCCCTTTCTTAATTATATGGTTTTAGGAGGAGACAGAAGGCTTTATGAATTTATGCCTTATATGACATGCTGATGTCTTAATAGTATTTACATTACACATGTGCCTGATTATTTCATTGTGTAATAGATCAGTTCATAATGCAGCGAATAATTTTATTTCTTATTATATCAAAAAAGTAAAGAAATAGAATATACTACTGTATGGAATGGTCTATGCTTTATACAACTTTAATCTTCATTAAACAGTTCATAATATTTGTTTAAACTGTTTTATCCAAGACAATATGGTTCCTGTGTTAAACAAATGGGTTGATCTTTTAATCTGTGGCATGGTTCAATAAACTAAATGGCTTGGTAAGTGAAGATATGGAATGATAGAATTAAAAAAATCGATTAGTCTATCAATAAATGGTTTGGTATTGGACACTATTTTACATGACTAATGTAACTGTAAGGGTTTTGCAGTGCATAAACACTCCTCAAATTGTTGACAAACTCCACAATTTAACCATTTCTTCCTTTTGTCTTCCTCAATAATCTTACCAACTTTCATGTAATTAATCAAATGGTGGTGGAGTTGTTTTGTTCACACCCAGAGGAATAATTCAACAACCTCTTCTGCTATACCAGCTGTGATGATAAAATCATTTCAAGAGTTCATCAACAGGAGTTATGTACATTAGCAACCAAAGGTTACTACTACAAGCTGTTGAAAAACTTAAATTATTAATATGTATCCCCACGTATGCCCCTTACCGTTATGAAGATCATCTACTTACCATACTTCTATCGAAAGCTGTAAACTTTGTGTACAAAGCGAAGCATGTGTCCTATGAATGGGGAACAGATTGCCTGGGCTACCTATAAATAGTGCTCACTTGGCTTTAATATAAATGTGATTCTACTGGCAGTAGGACAAAAATATGATTGTAAAGGCCTTCTACTGCACAAACCATTTTATAGCTGAAATCAACTGCTTTTGAAAATTAACAGATTTTTTTTTTTTAATTGAAAAGAAAAAACTGTATTTTTATGCATTCTATCCATGCATTACGGAAACCAGCCACAACCAGTCTACTGGGTACCAGAACTGTTCCAGGACTGGTGCAATGATGTGTGGCTGAGTAATGGGATTAAGGCTAACATGTGGACACAACAAGTTGTTAATTGATTACCTTATTGTTGTAGTCTGGTTAGTTTAGGCCAAATGCGAGATGTTTTTAAGGTGTTATAAGTAATAAAGGGATCAAATGTGATCCATGATGGCTTTGGAATCTTTGATTAAAATCGGCCGTCCTTTGGCGGAGGTTACAAACAAAGAAAAGACCGATCAAAAAATTATTTCGGCAGAAATACTTGAGTAAGTTTTTTTATTTTTGTCTTTTTTAATTGCTGTTGGATTGTTCAAGATGTTTCAAGATAGAGTTTCATGAATAATAATTGAGCTGTCCCTTGCTCATGCTTACACTTGTGTAACGTTTTCACATAAAAGTGATTTTTATGATTCAACGGCGGTTACATATACATGTATATTGATACTTTCATCAGATAGTAAAACTTACTGATTTATCATTTTTTTTCTTCATGATAACATGTATTTATACAAATATATGTTGTTTTTTGACAATTTTATTACCATTAATCATACCAGTATAAATTGTTTATTACCGGATACATGTATGTCCAATGTCATTGACATGGACAAGTACATAAACATTTTGAAAAATAAGTGAATTTGCATATAACGGTTCTTAGCTATTCCAGTCCCCACTGAAACATTATAAACAATCTTTACTTTATATATATATATATATATATATCCATAGCTATTACCTAAACAAAACATCAAGCATTAGGATTATTTTCTCATTTGATAAACAGAATTTTATATTGGAGTTAATTTTGTCTGAAATTTATGAAATCCATTATATATTTATGTATATATAACCTATGATAAGCCCAGGTGGCCTGGTGTGTACATTATTAAAAATGGGGACTGGGATTATCACTGGACAAGACTTTCTTACATCAAAATTTAGAGTAATTTCATTAAACTGAAATCACTAATTTCACACGAAAATAAGCACTCACATACAATAATTTATGTATAAAATTTCCATCTACAAGGGAAAAGTTATACAATATTACACTAGGAGACTAACTGAGCAGTACATTTACAGTCACAGTAACCTAAGTCACAAACTGTGCAGTACATTCATGGTCACAATAAGTCACCATTTTTATATCACAATTTAGTCCCCCACTACCCAACTCTTTTTTCCCCATGAGAGTTCATTTCTTTTAATAGACTGATTCTTTGAATGTTGTAATGATACATCTGGAATCTTACCTTACAAGCAAGAGAAACAAATATGTGTCCTACTGTATTGATTATACTTAATACAGTCCTAGTTAATGTTGACCTAAGTCTCTGGGCCAGTGAAATCATTATTTATGAGTCCCAGATGTTGTTTACATTGTTATTGCAAACTGTTTGCCCATTGTTCAGAAAATGGCTATCCACAACCTGTAAACACTTGACAATGTGAAGTGTTAACTATGGCTTTTCATGATTTGTGTTGTATACTGTCCCTATCATGTATGTTGTATGGTACAAGACATTGTTTCAGCCAGGTCTGAACAAAAAATGGCCACCTTCTTTTAAAAAAGTGGGCCAATGGTGTGATCATAATGGACCAAACTCATAGTAAAATGAGATCTCATTTACGTACTATTTTACTAGTTAATTGCATGATAAACCAAACACATACTTTTTTATTTTTGATTCTCCTCTTTGATGCCTCGAACCATATTATACTGCACAGAAGAAGTCAAAGTCTTCAATTTTATGCCCCTGCAACATTATAGTCATTATTCTTTGCAAAGTTTCAGCTAAACAGCAATTTCTTGAGACTGTATGAATGTTTTTCTTCTTTGGTTCTGCCATTTTGGATTCCAATTCTTCATCAGAAGTTTCAGTTTCTGTTTTACTTTCATCTCAGCTTTTGTGTGTTTTACTGCCTTGTTTACTAGTCATCATTTCTGTGGTCATTTTTATCGCTTCCATGAACTAAGCACGATACTGGGGTAAAGAAATCGGTTATCTATCATTTCATATCTACCTTACAATGAAGCTTTGCTGTCTTTACAAATGCAAATGGCTCTGTAGGTCGCATCATGTGACTGGGAGAATGTGACTTACAAAAATAGCAGAGAATACACATTTTTCTTTAAGTCAAAGGTGTTAATAAAACACAAGTGGAGTTGCCTCAATATGTTACTTGAATTTGTTTAATGTTTTCCGCGCAGCTATTACAATTTAGTAGCATACCTTCATCTCAACAAAAAATATTATGGGCTATACTGAATACACGATTATTTCCAGATGAGTCAGAGTTTTACCATATATGGGATTAGAGAATGGAAGAAAACAGACAAGCCAAGTATAGCAACATGTGATTGGAAAAGAGTGCTTCATGGGTTTGGTTCATTTTCACTAAAAAAAAACAATCATTGAGCAATTTGGACAGTTAATGATTGGTTGGAAAATCTGTATCAGATTAAAGGTAATAAACGCACTTATTCATTTTAATTGCGCCACTTTTAGCACATTAAATCACTTTCTTTGCAGGACTTGCTGTCAATTTTGCACAAATCCCACAGTGCTCTGTCCTGGCTGAAACACTGCAAGGGACAAAATTACCTTTTGTGTTTTCGTTCTGATGTTCGAAACTCTGTAGATTTCTGTCCATATGTGCCAATTTTGTCAAGCTTTTTAATTTCAGAACTTCCAATCACATGTTGCTATAGGAGCTTAGTACAGAAACAATCTCTGATATACTTCAGAATTTCCAACATACCAAATTTGGTAACAAAAATATTTTCTTACATGTGTGAGGTAACATGCTCACCAGATATCTCAAGTACAATACAAAATTCTTGCATGTCGTCAGCATGATGTTCAATCTTTGCTGTGAAAGCTGCCCAGTACTGGGACCTTTTCATCTCTTATGAGCCAAAATAAATTCTATAACTGTCTAGCTTATGGTTTTATCATATTTTCAAGTCAGAATTATTCTGCACTCATTTATATCCAGCTTCTGAACTAGAAAAATGTGTCAAAAATAGCTGAAATGCTGTATTTCTGCCCCATCCTTTTTCTGACAAATAAATTTTCCTACAACTACATTCATATGGAAATTTAAGTACCTGAATTTGTCTTTTTCTATACAAAATTTGACTGATTTTACTGAGGATAGTGAGGATGTTATCCTATGCTTTTCTGTAAATAATAAGTGGTGATGCTGACATGTTTAAATAGAAACAGGGACCAAGATTACACTAATGCTCAAAGACCCAGATTTAAAAAAAATAATTTTATGTGCTGTACTGTGCACAGAGAGTTGTAATGATTTTATTTGCTTTTGAATTATGTACTGGCTTGGTTATATGCAACCCAATCATATTTAACATCATTATGTTGAAATTTATTTTATTATTGCAATTTTTGTCCTTTTTATATACTGAAAATTGGGTCAATGAAAATTATGATTTGAAGTGAAATCTTCTCATCAAATTTTGTAAATATCTTGATTTTCTGTTCTGTGACAAGTATGTTCCCTCTCTCACGCCCCAAACATGCACATACTTACGCAATGTAGTCCCTCAACAAAGCACCAGTTTCTTTGCTTTACTGTATAGTTCACAATTCCTTGTTTCCCCTTGTCTTTACCCACCAAAACTTGCACCTAAATAAACAGGAATTTGTGAATGTTAAATTAAACAAAATATTTTACTCTATACCTTTCATAAAAAAAATTTGAAACAAGGATACATGAACAAAAATAGAAACAGTATATTTTCATTTGAAAATGTGACTCCATTTTTCTATATGGTATTGAGGAAAGGTTGTCCTAGTTTTAGCAGTTTAATGTTTGTTTGTTTTTTCACAATCTGAATTCAAATATGAAAATAAGATGAGCACACAGCAATGGTTAATCAGAGATATGACAATTCTAAAAAATCCCAATGAATTTCTCATATAACATTTATCCTCTAAATAAATAATTCTTTATTCTGACCATACTGGACCAAATTCAAAACATTTTCAGGTATTTGTCATAACCAGAAAGATTTTCTGGATGGCCATCAAAGCAGCCATTTGGTGGTTGGGTTAGCATCAGTTTAAAATAGGAATAATTATATATATATATATATATATATATATATATATATATATATATATATATATTACAAGAAAGGAATAGGATTTTTAAGACCATCTGTTCTGGAGAAACAGCTGTTACATGATTTTAACATTTTTTTTAAAGGCCACATTGTCATACGATATAAAGATTTTCTAGATGATCTTCAAGGCAGCCATTTTGGATGTTGGATTAGTATCATTTTATTATAGGAACTACTTCATAGATTACACGACAGAAATTTTTTTTTCTTCTTTAAATGTAGTTATGGCCATCTGTTCAGGAGAAACTGGTGTTATGAGACTTTTCACGTTTTTTTTATGATCACATTGTGATCATTTTCATTTATGACCAACTACATATAGAGAGAAGTGTTTCAGTGAAATACCATGTCAATACAACCATCACTTCAAGAGGAGTTGTAATAACAAAATTTTTAAGATGGCCATCACACTAGATGTCTGATCCGAGACATTTTTATTTTGAACCAACAAGATATCTTAAGAAGTCTTTCAGTGAAAATCCTATGTCTATATGACCATCTGTTCATCAGAAGAAGCAATAACAAGATTTTCAAACAGGTACCATAGTGGCTATACTGAAGGTCAGATCAGCACCATTATTGTTTAGGGCCAACTATATATCATAAAAAGTCTTTTAGTGAAAATCCCATGTCACTATCCAGTCTGGAGAAGTAGCTATAACATGATTTTCAAGATGGTCATCAAATTGGAAGTCTGATAAGCACCATTTAATTTAGGACCAACTAGATATCATAAGAAGTCTGTTAGTAAAAACCCCATGTCTATTATGACCATCTGTTAAGAAGAAGTATCCATAACAAGATTTTCAAGATGCCTACCATGGCAGCCATAAAGGAGGTCTGATTGGCAACATTTCAGTTCATGGCCAACTACATATTAGAAGAAGTCTTGTAGAGAAAACCCCATACTGCTACAACTATCCGTTCATCAGAAGTAGCAATAACAAGATTTTCAAGATGGCCACCATGGCAGTCACACTGGAGGTCTAATCATCACCTTTTTTATTTAGAGTACTACATATCATAACAAGTCTTTTAAGAACAACCAATGTTGTTGTGGCCATCCATTCAGAAGAAGTAGCAATAACAAAGTTTTCAAGCTGGACAAGCTCAAAGTTTGATTGGCACTATTTTCATTAATGATCAACTAATAACAGTCTTTAAGTTCAAACCCGATGCCAATACGACCATCCATTCAGGAGAAGTACATGTAGCAATAACAAGATTTTAAAGATGGCCACCACAGCTGCCATAATGGATGTCTGATCAGCACCATTTTCATTTAGTAACAACTAGACATCATAAGAAGTCTTTTAGTGAAACCCCATTTTCTGTGGCCATCTATTTAGAAGTAGCAATAACAAGATTTTCAAGACGAACGCCATGCCAGCTGTATTAGACATCAGATTGGCACCAATTTTATTTAGGACGAACAAGATATAATAAGAAGTCTTTTAGAGAAAACCCCATGTCGCTATGGTCATCTGTTTAGGAGAAGTAGCAATACCAAGATTTTAAAGATGGCCAGTGTGGTAGCCATATAGGATGTCTGATCATCATCATTTTCATTCAAGACCAAATAGACATCCCCATGTTAATATCAGTATCAGTTCAGGAGAAGTAATGATAACAAAATGTTCAAGATGGTCACTGTAGTGGCCATACTGGATGTTCAAGAGGCACCATTGTCATGCAGGACCAACAAAACATTGTTAAGAAGTCTTTTAGTGAAAATCCCTGTCAATATGACTATCCAATCTGATTAAAATCATCTTCACCGTCCTACATGGAGATCTGACAAACACCAACAAAAATTCATGTTTTGGTGACCTTTAGAAGTCCCAGTCCACTTATTTTGAGTAGCCTATCAGATCAAGTTTTGCAAATTCATTAGGGAAAGTTATCATTTGTAACAATATGATCTGAATGACATCTGTCACTGTCAGAAATTTAAAAACTATGACTTGATTGGTGAACCACAATGTCAACAGAACATGACCTCTTATTGGCATCCATCTGATCTCCACACTGGACTGTGGAGATCTGATTTTAATCAGATTGTATGAATATCCGTTCTGGAATAGTAGTGATAACAATGTTTTCAAGATGTCTGCGTGCGTAAAGTTTCATGGCAATCCTCTCAGTGGTTTAGAATAAGTAGCAATAACTTGTACTAATGGACAATGGACAATGGATGACAGGCTAGAAACTATCACACATCTTAACATTGCTCCCAACAATGATACTGCTGCCACTGGAAAAATGATACCCTTCTCACCATTCAAATACAAGAGATGAAGTGACAAATGCTGTATAAACTTTGCATTAGTGCATGGTAAATGTACATAATAGACAAATTTACAAAAGAAATGAATATGAGAAAGAGAAAATAATTTCTAACATAAAACTGCTGATGTGTAATACAGGACAGAACATCTAAATTTGCGAACTATTGCAAAAAAAAAGAAATTGGAGACAACAGCAAACAGCAAGAGTGGGACCTAGAAGGTACATGTATAGTGGTTTACACCTCTACAGTCCCAGGTTTAATCTCAGATGCAAGCTAGAGCAAATTCAAAAGCCCACCTACATCATCAGTTTTCCCTGGACTCTACAGTTTCATTAACTTTAAAACTTAAAATAAATCTCACATGACCACACAGGATTTAACCAACAAGAAATGTACCAATAGTACTTGCTTAGAAGTCGAGTCCAACTGTAAACTGCACAGACCCTGATCTGCTGTCGCATAATGCGCTGGCAGATCTGGGTCGCTGCAGTTTGTTAAGAGTAATCAGTAGAACAAACAACACAGGCCCTGATCTGCCAGCACATATTGCAATGGCAGATCAGGGTCTATGGTGTTTGCAGTTGGACTTAAAAACAAGTACAGACGGTACTCAAGAAACACTGATGCTCCACAACAACGCCTAAAATCGGACCTAAATGCCAAACTTATTAATGAAGTTATGATGGATAATAATAACAACAACAATGATAATAATAATAATAATAATAATAAACTATTTTATGAGGGTAGCCCAATTTGTACATAAAATTAATCTCACTTGAGGCCATCTCTTATATACAAATATTTGGAAGTCAACGAACAAAGATGCATCGTAGTGCAGGTATTCACAATTTCACAGAAAGAGAAATTAAAGGAGGGGAAAGAAAAGATAACAGAAAGATATTGTGAGGAGAATAGAAAATGTTAAGAAACTGTTGAATGAATATACTTTTTAATCATACAGATGTATCATGTCACCAGTTTCTTATTCTTTGATGAAAAACATTTAATAAAGTGCTTCTTTTACTTCTTTTGGTAAACTATTCCAAATCAATGGGTCAGAACGTGCAAAATGTTTCTTAAATAATTCTTTTTGTGGTTTTGGAATTTTGGAATTATCACTTGATGATGACCATAAATTGATTGAATTTGGATTTGCTTGCTGAGGTTTGACCATAAACAGAAGAGACCTGCGAGGATCCTGTTGATTTGATATTTTGTACTCAAGTTTTGACTTTCTAATAAATATCCTTTCTCGGATTAAAAGTATTCCTAGTTGGTCCATTACATGAATGGAATTTGTATCATTTTCATCTAATTTAATCTTAAATGCTCATTTCTGGAGTCTTAACAGTTTAGTTACAGTAGATAAGTCTGGCAACAGTCTCCCCATACCATATTGCAATAATTAAATAAGGGCTAAACTTAGCTTTCATAAAAACTGTCTGAGAAATGGGGAGGAAGTGCTTAATCTTGGATAGCAACCAGAGTGTAGAGGAGACCGTTTTCATCATATATCTAATGTGTTTATTCCATATTTGGTTGTTATCAACATGCACACTGAGATGGATGAATGAATGGACAGACAAGGGTAATATTTTATTTCCTAATACCACTCTTGTGGTGGTACACAAAAACACTTTGAATCGGTCGTTACAATTTATTGGGCAAAGAAATTCAATTAAAAATATGTGTTTGTTTCTCTGTGTGAGAGAGAGAGAGAGAGAGAGAGAGAGAGAGAGAAAAGAGGGTTAAAAGAGTCACTCATATTGCCCAATTAAGAATGCTGCTGTACAGTTCAATACTGATAAAGATAAATTACTTTTTAAGAAAGTTACTGGATGGTTTTTATACCCTTCCATGCTTGCTGGCTAAATGATCGTCTCTGCTCAATAATTTGTATGTTCAAAGGGAAAAAGACTAGAAAACTATCACCAAGTTACTCTGCTATTCAGCTTGTAACAAAATCACTGCTGGAATATAAACCCTAATTTCTCCTGTAATAACATAAACATGTATACGGCACTAGTAATATAATTTTATAATTAGTAGGCACTACATTTGAGAAAAAACTGCACATTTAACATCACTACAGTCTTCATTTTGCTGTAGGATATACATTTTCATTTGGTTTCCATGGCAACCACTGAAATGTAAAATAGTGACATTTTGGCAAATCTTTTATCTCCTATTCTACTCTAGACCTTTAATACAATCACTGCAATAATTGATGACTATAAAAATGGATCCTTTATAACTGCTGTAAGAGCTTCAAACAGCTTTAATTGTGAGGGTCTTAAGGAGCACCCAAAACACTATAAAATCTGCTTAAACAAGATTTTCAAGATGGCCACCATAGGGGTCATATTGGATATCAGATTGGCACCATTTTAACTTCGGACCATCAAGAAATCGTAAAAAGTCTTATTGTGAAAACCCCATGCTGATATGACTTTCCAATTTGGTGGAGTAACAATAACAAGAATTTCAAGATGGTTGCCATACTCAATATCAGATTGGCACCATTTTCATTTAGGACCAACCAGACATTACAAGCAGTCTTTTGGTGAAAGCACAATGTTGATATGATCAGCTATCAAGAAAAATTAGCGCTACAAGATTTTCAAGATGGCCACTGTGGTGGCCAGATTGGTACCATTTTCATTTACGACCAACCAGACATCATAAGAAGTCTTTCAGTGAAAACTCCATGCTGATATGATCGTTCATTCAAGATAAGTAACAATAACAAGAGCTCTACTGGTCAAGGATGGAAAGACAGACAAGAGATTTTCAAGATGTCCACTATTACAGCCATATTGGATTATCATTTAGGACAAACTAGACGTCACAAGAAGTCTTTTAGTAAAAACCTCATGTTGATATGACCATCCATTCATGAGGAGTAGTAATAACAAGAGCTTTCCTGGTACAAGGACGGAAAGATAGACAAGACAAAATCAAAATGCCACTGATGCAAGCAGCGGAGACATAAAAAGGATGGGTTTTCAAAGATTGATGGACAGGACTGAATCAAGATAACCCTGTAAGCATTGGGGGCCATAAAAAAGATAGTATTGCAAGGATGGATGGACTGATCTAAATCAAAATGCCGCTGCTTCAAGGGGTGGGGGCCATAAAAAAGACAGGTTTCAAAAGCTGGATGGACGGGACCACATAAAGATGCCGCTGCTTCAAGTGGTGGGGCACATAAAAAAAGATCTATACATTAGCACAAATACATAGAAGTTTGACTGATGGTATCTCATCTTTCTCATTCCCCCACCTCTCTCCACATGACAGATGGTATCCCAGCTTTCTTGTTTCCCCACCTCTCTCCACATGCCCCCCAATTTATCCAAACATTGTCAACACAGAGAAAACAACCTGATAAAAGGTTGGAAATTCATTTATCCAACAGCCTAGAAAACGATAAAATAGTTCGCAGGACAAGTAAAATTTGGCACAACTTACCCAGAATACCCAATATTTACTCCTGTATGATGCATACTTAATTGCAAATATAAAGGACCAACTATTTTAATTGGGGGTGGGGGGTTGCCATGGAATTTTCTTTTGAACCAGATCAAGAATTTTTTTCAAACTATCTGGGGGCTGGCATTTTTTAAACCAAAAACTATTTTTTTTTTAAAAAAAATCTGTTCCCCCGTCCCCATAAAATGAAATGGTTAGTCCCTAATCCTAATCTGCCAGACAATTATGCAACAGCAATGTATATACTACATGTTTGAAGTTCATGCCCGTAGGCAACATAGCCACTATTGTGCTGAGGTGCCATAAAGCGCTACATACTACTTTTAGTAACCTCTCCATTTAGGATAAGTAGATGATTTCAAGATTTGTCCTGTCCTGGATAAATAGCCACTCTATTGCTGTTACAGTATATATTGGAGAGTACCATATATACTCACATATAATCAGACACCAACTGCAAACTGCATAGACCCAGATCTGCTGTTGCATAATGCGCCAGCAGATCTGGATCTATGCAGTTTGTAAGGACTAATTAGTAGAACAAAACAACATAGACCCTGATCTGCCGACACATTATGCAATGACAGATCAGGGTCTATGTTGTTTGCATTTGGACCCGAATTATACGCGAGTATATATGGGAATTCTTTGAAGCAAAAAGATATTATTTTTGTACAATGTAACCAGTTTCTGGCCAGACCAAAAGATTCATTTGGAAGTGTAAATTGTTCCAACAATTTTCAGAAAGACTGATGTCACATTTCCTGGCCAAAAAAAGTATCTACAATGTGCCTGCTAATTAGCTTGAAACTTGTATGCCCACTTTATCTCACTTATTCTACTTTACTGTTACTTACTACCCTCTGGATTTACCCTATTGATTTAATGCCAGACAGAATGAGATTTATGGACATCGAGAGAAAAGACAAGTATTAGCTTTTGTAAAAAGCATGCCATCTCTTAGCTGAACAAATTGAGTTGGTACTGAAGAAGCTTTGTGAAAACTACCTGTTATCATGATGGCAGCATTTGTAATACAGTGATTGAAAAATGTTCATTTAACACTTGAAAAACATTTAAGACCAGGTAACAGTTATCCAATGCAGAGTGTATGAATGTGTCAACAGACTGCGAGCAGCAATGTATCATTGAGATACTGACAAGACTATATGGTATCAAGCTTGGCTCACTCTCAAAGTTTCACCAATTTTAAATTTCTAGTGCTGCCCTTCTGGCAATATGTGCCCATTGCCTAAATGATGAAAAGGAAAACAAAAATTATCAATAACAACCAAATTACATCAAGAAAGGGTATTAAGCCTGCAATGTTTACATATATAAATGTCTTAGTTTAGTTTACTGCCTGTAAATGTTTACAAAATCGATTAACGTGTAAATAAACATGCACGTGGTACATTTTGTGCAAGTTGAGGCAGTACATTTAGTTGCATTATCAACTTTTTCTACCTGTACATACATGTAGCAGTACGAAAAAATATCACAATGAACCTCAGTTTGTTTACTTTATTTGTCAGATATATTCATCAAAGATATGCCTTACAAGCTAAACTGTCATGATATCCAGGCAAAAGGTATGGCATGCACATTGCCAATTGCTTACATTTAAATAGCTATCATCTGTAAGCCTAACTGGCAGATCTGGGAAAAGGTTGAGTTTTGAATTGGTTTAACTGAATGGCATTGTTTTGGTTAATGTATACCATGTACATGTTTAGAAATTTCCATAAACCATGCAACCTTACAGGATATACACTGGTACCCAGCTGGTTTAGATGCAAGACAATAGTCATTTTTAAAAAAAACTAATATTTGTTAATTAAGCCAAGGCATTGCTCAAGACCTCTAGGGCAATATAAACAGAAGGTAGAGACACTGGTGAGCTCTAGTCTCATTTCAACCAGAGAGCTCATGAACTTCACGAGATCTCTGTCAAATAAGGGACTTGTAAAAAAAAGTTTTCCTTGTAATGCCAGAAGAAGGCTTTTCCAAAATTTGGAAAAGTGATCTGGTTGGCTGATAGGATAAGGCAACATAACATGTAAATTTGATGATGATAAGATATCGTGTTTCATGTACACATTGAAAGTTTCATTGGCTGATTGAAACTACCTTCTGCATCTGCCTTTGTTTAAAACACGTTTTAAATTATATCCTGTTAAGCTTAGAACAGAATTCGTCAGAAAGTAATTTTAGAAAAGTCTCAAGATGCATGTAATGTCTTTGTAGTTTCACATGTACAAAGTTGGACCAAAGTGCCTTCTATCAGTAATAGCAATCATAGAAGCTTTAACCAGACCCTCATATGACAGAGATCTCATGGAGCCATGCACTAGTCTAGCAAAACGAGAACAGTGATCTTCACAATGGGAGATAATCTGCTCATTTCCAGTAAAGCCAACAAGCATGTTATGTATCAAAGAAATCAGAGAATGTATTCAATCGGTATACTCCCTTTTAAGTCGAGTCCAACTGCAAACAACATGGACCCTGATCTGCCATTGCATGGACTGGCAGATCTGGGTCTGTGCAGTTTGTAGTTTAACTTGACTTATAATCGAGGATATGTGTGTGATTTTCTAAAGTCCATGTGACAAGCAGTGTGCGGGTCAATTGTCCTGTTTCCCAATAATCACTACTGCCATATTGCATGTTTCCATAGAAACTTGGCAACTAAACTGAGGTTGGACAGCAGTTTCCCACCACTCTGACATCCTTATATGTAGTATGCATGTAGGACTGGACATGTCAAAGTGACTTCACTATGCTTAAACTTGCAATACAGAATTTTAGATAACTCAACCATTGTACTGAAAGCAATCAAGTCATTATGTAAGAAATGAGACAAAGAATGCCTGGATTTTCCCTTGTATCAGAAAATCTGCAATCCTCACTAACTACAGGTAACCAAGGGTTCTTTTTTGTCTCAACAGCTTTCTTGCTGCTCCAGGACCCCCATTGAGAAAAATGCAGAGTTTGCAGAAAATCGTAATCCAATAGCCTCCACAAAATCCTGGAAAACGTTCACACATTTTGAATGAGAAAGTATTTTGATGCTTCTTTTAAAAAAATAGTAACAATTACATAACAATTGTTTACCCTTTTTTTAAAACAATTATCTCCATTCAATTTAACCTGTGTAATTCCACCAATGCTGCTGGTAATTTACCAACTGCAAATCCTGCTGGTAGTTTACCAACCCAGCTTAAGTGACACCTATGTCTCAGTTCCATTAGCAACAGATGAAGACAATGATAGGTCATAATGTACAATATTCAATCAACACAACGAATTTCTGGGATTTATATTTTATTTGTTTTTTACTTTAAAAAATGGCACAATGGGATAAATACATTCACCACAATAGTATAAAACACATGCAAAATATATCCCTGATTTAACACTGATGTAAATGGAGGAATATTACTGAGATACACATAATTAAAAACACACCTGTATGGTATTTACTAGTGGTGGGACTCAATTGAAAGTTTAACATCAATGATTGATTCATCACAAGTTCATGAACAATGTACAATAAATTTTAATGACTGGGGGTATTTTCTACATTTTTTGTAGATGTCAATGGTTTTTCTTCACATACTTGATAACTGTTAAGTTGCTTACTGGTATATCCTGGAAAGTCCATTGGTTTACCAGTACATTTATCATGTGACAAGCTGTTAGCACTTGGATTACACTAAACAATGAAATACTATATCAAGCAAAAGCTGTTAATCACGTACATATTCTTACTTTTCCCCATAGGATTTTGTCCCAAAAAGTCAAACAGTTTAATATGGAGAAAATTTTTATAATTTATATTCGATTATGGAAATTCAAAATTGGATGCTTGGTCATTTGACTTGTCCAACCAATATTAGATTACTTGTATTAATCACCACACCACTAGTATTAACCTGTGTAAAATATGCACTCCATCACAAACACTGTAGATAAAGACCAACCATACTGTGCCAACTGGGTCTATGCTGTCCACTTGAATTCGTACAAGGAAGAAATAGCGTAGACCCAGGTTCTAGTTTCACTCAAATTTCTCAAAATTTTTCCTCAACTTCAGATTGTATACAATCTTGCTTATTATATTCCCCACAATACTGGGTTTTTTTGAGAGGAAGATATAATACCAGGGTTGAAAAATAACTCTTTAGTTTTAAAATTGCACACGAGAGTCCTTTCTTTCTTCAAAAACAAGTTGATGAATTCCTCAGAGACAAAACAAAGACAAATTACAGGAAAATGCAGGATATTATGACTATTTTAATTCTTCATTTATGCTTAATATTCAGTGAAAAACTCATAATTTCAAACCAAGCAATGAGAAAGATACTGACAAATCTCAAATTGAGGAAGAAAATTTGAGATGTTTAGTGAAACCAGGGCCTGATGTGCAGTGCATTATGTGATAGCACATTCAAGTCAAGAAATACTGGCTACACTTGGGGACATTAGCAAATATGGCACATAAAAGACAACAAAACACTTTTAAATTTTACAACCAATGCCTCTTGTTGCAGTATATATAAAACTTTACTGAAAATTAAAATAGGTAAATTATAGCATTTACAATAGAATTGATAAATAGTATCATAAAAATTCAGCAAGTCCTCTGAATATGTAACAATGTATGTATGTATTAGGGTAAAGATGTAAAAATGTATGTATGAATTAGGGTAAAGATATAACAATCTATGTATGTATTAGGGTAAAGATGTAACAATGTATGTATGTATGTATTATGGTAAAGATGTAATAATGTATCTATGTATTAGGGTAAAGATGTAACAATGTATGTATGTATTAGGGTCAAGATGTTAAAATGTATGTATGTATTAGGGTAGAGATGTAACAATGTATGTATGTATTTGGGTAAAGATGTAACAATGTATGTATGTATTAGGATAAAGATGTAACAATGTTATTTATGTATTAGGGTAAAGATGTAACAATGTATGTATGAATTAGGGTCAAGATGTAACAATGTATGTATGGATGTATTAGGGTAAAGATGTAACAATGTATGTATTAGGGTAAATATGTAACAATGTTATGTATGTATTAGGGTAAAGATGTAACAATGTATGTATGTATTAGGGTCAAGATGTAACAATGTATTATGAATTAGGGCAAAGATGTAACAATGTATGTATGTATTAGGGTAAAGATGTAACAATGTATGTATGTATGAATTAGGGTCAAGATGTAACAAAATGTGTACCTATGTATTAGGGTAAAGATGTAACAACATATGTATGTATGTATGAATTTGGGTCAAGATGTAACAATGTATGTATGTCTTAAAGTAAAGATGTAACAATGTATGTATGAATTAGGGTAAAGATGTTGTTACTGTTGTTGTTGTTGTGGGTTTAACGCCATTTCTCAGCACATGATAGGCTATACATTGCAGCCAGTTTGATCTGATGGAGGAAGAACCCAGGAAGAACCACCGACCCACAGGAAGCAACTGGCAAGCTTTCTCACATATCCACATTGGCCGAGCCCGAGACTCGAACCCACGCAGACAGAGGTGAGATGGCAGTGATCAGTAAAGGCGAGCGCCTTAGACCACTCGGCCACCCGGGGCCCCATAACAATGTAAGTATGTATTAGGGTAAAGATGTAACAATGTATGTATGTATGAATTAGGGTAAAGATGTAACAATGTATGTATGTATGAATTAGGGTCAAGATGTAACAAACAAAAACAGAATCTTATGCAAGTGCTCATTTCAAATGAAATGTACCAAACAAGTAGAATAATTTTATCATTTGCAAGCTTTGGTGAAATAAATGAGATTATTCAACAAGTTTTACAAATTTCATTTGAAATGAACTTGAGAAGAAAGATTCTATTTATCTCATGATGAAAAATATGATTTTATGCAATAAAACCATTTAAAAGTGTAGTAATTTGACATTAACCCACGACTGTACCTAACATCATGACATTATTTGTGATGTCATAAGGCAGTATTATAAACGTGTCAAATGACAAAATTAAAATATAGGTTTATTAACATAAGAATACTGATAGACTGACATCATATATTTACAAATGTACAGCACACCTTGCACGGTGTGTGCAGAAGTGACTTGTATTCTGTTAACCATATGGTGTACGTAAACATACATTTGATACCAAGCCTTACAATAAACCAGGACAATGCAATCAAACACATCAGTATGTGATGAGGAAGGTCAGTAAATTCTAAATAGGCTGTCCCCGGCCTCTACAGCTGGACAGTATTTCCGAACTGCCATGGATTTTTACCAAAAACAATTCTCACTGACTTAACAGTACATGAAATTCATCAAGTACTGACGACTTATTGCTTGTGCATTTGTGACCAAGACTGAATTTCACTGACCATAACGGGACTTCTATACTATGCTCAATAAGCCAGGCCTCATGGGTACATCATGACTGTGAAAAGTCAGAAATGCATTTCAATTTTAAAAGATGATGTATTTTAAAGATTTGAACATATTATCTTTTTTCAAATTTCTTCAACTGTTTTCATTTTGATTTAAAGTGGTTGGAATTAATCACATTCATATTAAAGCCTGTAACTTTCTGGAACAGCCCGACAGAGGTAAAAAGGAAAAGATAAGAGTAAATGTAAAAATAATATCATTATTATTATAGATTTATTATTATTGTTGTTGCTGTTTTTGTTTTAAAAAATATTGATTAGATCTACATGGTACATTTTACTACAATGATGATTATTTGCTACATAATTGTCTACATGTATTTCAATTCAAAACTATTAAGAAACTCACTAGGATTTTGGAAATACGCTCTTAACTTCCTTTTGGAGAGTGTATTTCTGAATACACTGGCATACATGTACTGCAAGGACTATGGGATGAAAGGCAGTAAGAGTAACTTAAACATGTAAGAATTATATAACTTCTTATTTTAGCATTGATTTTGGAGGAATCACCCATTTATGCAATGCTACTGGCTTAGATGTTTATGTCAAGAGACTCGTTAACATGCCCAAAAGTACATGTTGTGGTAAACAATCATCATACATGTAACATTGATCTATGCAGGCAAAACATGTTTACCTGACAGTAGATGATGTATCAAACTGGTCAAAGAATCTTTGTTTTTCAAACCATGGGCATACAATTTAAAATTTCTTGAGGGACAAAATGTGACAGGGATTGGATGACTTCGTGCTGTAATTATCACTCTTTGGAAATATCCAAAGTTGCCCTAATGTGTACAGGAATTCAATAGCCAGTTCTTTTATAAAAGCTTTCTCCTGAATCCTTTGCAGTGTATATGCCTGAATTGGCAGGGTTTCTCTAAATGGTAACTTACAAACCACTTTATTACATGTAGTTGAAACATACTACAATTGCTGGGTTTCTTGGCAACATAACCAAGAAAACCTTCCGATCCAATACTTCACAACATGATTTGCATGACTCGGTGAGCCCAGAACTAAATGATAGTCTTTTTCTGCATGGTTGAAATCACATTATGATTCAACACTAAAACTCATTTTAATTGACAATTACAACACTAAAACTCATTTTAATTGACAATTACAACACTAAAACTCATTTTAATTGACAATTACAATTACAACACTAAAACTCATTTTAAATTACAACTGGCAAATGTCTGATTGTGAAAATAATTAATAGATAGGATTATGTATTAATAAAAGAATATAGAAAACACTCCTCTATTGCAGCCCAAAACAGAGTATTTTGCTTTGATTGGTAAGGTGTACCAGCCAAAATTAATCAATACTTTCAAAACAAGCTTACAATACAATTATACCTGGCCAAAATCAATTTTTCAATTTTGTTTTGTTAACTGGTTAACATAAATAGGAAGAGTGATTATCTATGACCCCTGAATTATGGAGAAAACAATATTTTGTATGTGAAAGACAGTTTTTTTTTAAATGGCACTTTCAGCACTTGATTTGGCTAAAATATGTTGCTCTGTTGTAAGCTCAAGAATGTATCTTTTACAGAGGATAAAAAGTTATCTACCACTCAACCATCGGAAATTATTCTATAATGCATTCATTCTTCCTCTATTGGACCACTGCTTCACAATTTGGGGAAATACAACTGATAGCAATATTGAAACCATCCACAAACTTAAAAAAATGGGCAGCCTGAATTATCCTAGATTTACCATTTGATACGCCTTCCAAAATTCTACTCTGAGAATTGAAATGGCTGACATTTAAATACATATTAGCCTACCACAAGTCATTACTAATGTTCAAAGTTAAGAATGAATGCTGCCATCAATATTTGCATGGTATGTTTCATTTTAAGTCACAAGAACAACACCAAGGACCCAAACTGTGATCAAATACAAATGATCAGTGCTGAATACCATTTCAAAAAACAAATACTTTGAAAAAAATTATTTGCTTACTCTGGTGCTATTGTATGGAATGAACTTCCCATAACCATTAGATCAGAAACAAATCTAAACGTGTTCAAAACAAAACTGTATAACCATTATCCTGAAGGGCAGTTGTCATTTTAAATATTGATATATTGAAATGCATGCTCTCCAGTTTGCTCTGTTAATGCATATCATATACACTTTGCGCTTTTATACTTAATGTATCCTGAGGTCTTCAGAGGAGAATAGTACATTATACTAACTGAGATATCCTCATAAAATAAAGTGATTATTACATGTATTATTAATATTATTATTAATCACGTCCCACCACTAATCATTATGGAGACAAGTCTATGGCCCAAAAAGTGCACAACTCTTCCAGAAAATAGTGTGAATAAATTGATTGGTCAACATACGTATCTTCTGATGATCACAATAATATCTACCACGTTTCACAGCAATCCACTGAAAAATGCAAGAAGTTGCATTAAAAACCTCATAAAACTGCATCCAGCAGCAAGTCAAAAAGGGCTTTAACTGTTACAAGATTACCATAAATGGCACATCATATGCCCCCCCCCCTTTAATAGTACTTTATGTTGGAAGCTGAAATTTGTGCAGAAATGATTTTTCTGTCAGTTACAGTGACCTTGACCTTTTGATCCCAAAATCAATAGGTTTCTTCCTTATCACAAAGTGTATGCCATCCACAAAGTTTGGTCTAGGTTTGTGATGTAGAACAAATTTTATTGTGCAGAAAACATTTGTCTTCTTTCAGTCACAGTGACCTTGACATTTGACCTTTTCACCTTAAAATCTATAGGCTTCTTCCTTACACCAAGTGCAAGCCATTCACAGTTCGTTCCAGATATGTGATGTGGAACGAAAGTTATTGTGCAGAAACCATTTTTATTCTTTCAATCACAATGACCTTGAACTTTGACCTTGAAATTGCTGTGCGCTTCCTTACCTCTACTGCAAGTCATACACAAAGTCTGCTAATTGCAGACAGTGGAAAACTTGGGTTATTATGCGGAAAACATTTGTCTTCTTTTTGTTACTGTGACCTTGACCTTGGAGCTTTTGACACCGAAATGGATATAGTTTTTCATTACCTCAAGTGCAAGACTTCCACAAAGTTTGGTAACTGTAGATGGTGGGCAATTCGAGTTGCTGTGCAGAAATGAAATTGGTAACAGACAGACATCATAACATAATATGCTCCACCTTATTCCAGGGTTCTTTTCATTTTTAGACATGAAAATTCCAACAGCTAAGTCCTTGGTACACAAGTTTTTTTGGCTGCAAATTCTCTTTTATTTGATCTGTTTCTACCAAGCGAGTATCAGTCATGTAGTGTGCAAGCTATCAAACAAAGTTCAAGCGATTTTAATCAATTAGGTAAAGCTGCATATGTTAATCTTAGCAGACTGGATTAAGACACATGTCAATCGCTTGTCAGTGCCTAACAGGAGTGTACTGGGTAAGCAACTCAGCCCTGGACTTTTTGACGGCCCACCGATGCGGCGGTCTGCCGGGACAGGCCCGGGGTTTTGCTCACACCAGTAAAACACCGGTAAAACTGATTTTTTTGCGTCGGCCCACCGGGATTTGTCCCGGTATGCCCAATGGCCAGTACACCACTGGTGCCTAATGATCATTTTGATCAAAAGACTAATGAGACGTGCAGGTGCTTTGACACCTCTCTTTGATAAACATTACTTGGCACCATTTTAATCCATCATACTAAAATCCTTACGTGATGTTGGAATGCTTGCATGTTATCATATATACTGTAGCAAGAAAAATAGTCCCAAGATTTTGGGATTTATTTTATATATTAAAGGAATATGAACTCCCATGTTAATTGTGATAAAATCAGCTGTTTTTTGGTGTCATGTACTGAGATATACATTTGTTTTCAAGTGATTATCATATCTGTACTATTCCGATGACAACTTTACGTAATTTCTTCGGTGCCAAGCACAATGCTATAGATGAGCACGATTCATACGAAACTAGGTGACAGAAATTAGTAGATACATCTAGTTTTGATAAAGAAAACAGAATACCAAAGTGACTAAGAGATTTGTGGAACAAATCATGGAATAAGATATTCCCATGGGCCAAAAAAAAAGAAAACAATGGAGCAGTATTAGCTTTATGCACATGGTGTCACGACTGGAAGGAATATTGCAATGGCAACCAAAGGAAGACTGAACTTGCAAAGTTCAACATAATCGTGTCAAGACAAAGGGCTGTGGATGTTTCAAATACAAAATTAATGAAATTGAGGAGGGTGATGGAGGAAGGTCCAGAACTTGAGGATATTGATCCCAAACCTGCTGTGGAGAAATTGGTTAAATTTTATTTAAGAAAAAAAGTAAATGTAGCATGCCGTGTTGCTTAAAGATGAAATGGGGAAAAAAAGTGAATGGAATATGGTCATTTGTTTCTTCTTCCAGTGAATTGGTAAATTGATTGATTTGAAATGGAATTTAGCTAATTAAATAAATTAATATAAAAAAAGAAAGTGTAATTTCTTCCTTGATTCCATCTAGCTGAACACAACATTAAAAAATAGCAAGGTAAAGGCACTGAGAATTGTTATAGTTGCAACAACACACACGATCAAAATTATCACGGTTATCAACTGCCTTAATTTTTAATTCCTTTATTCTGATACTAAATATTTCACAATGAATGAGCATTAGCAATCTGATGACATATATACATTGGCAACACAAAAATATACTCATAATGTTCTAAATTGTTGGGACTTTTTTTAGTGCTGGGACTGCAACTTTTTTTCAAGGAAGCAGTCCTGGACTGCAACTTTAAAAATCCTTTGGAGAACCCTGTTATTCAGATGTATAATAAATATTGCGGGAGCAAAGACTTGTTAATATGCACAGCTTAACATGATGACCATAATATGTACCAAGGTTCACTTTGATACACAGAAAACTGCAAGATATAAAAAAAATACAAGAGCAAAGCGATTTGTCCATACGTTCATCTTCAGATGATGACTATAGGAGGTACAAAGTTTCTGGCAATCCACTGAAAACTGTGTTTAGTTGCCTTCACAATAATCTATCATAAAATGCATTGAACTTCATGTAAACAAGAGACCCTCGATGGAACTGAAGCCCTACTGCCCAAAAAAAAATTCCCAGGAATTCAAGATCATTTCTTCTTTTAACTGCTGAGTGTTGAAACCATCTGATATTATTGAGAAACAAGATTTTCAAATTAGCCACTGTGGCAGCCATACTGAATTTAAGATTAGCACCATTTTCATTTAGGACCAACTAAACAACATAATTAGTCTTCTGGTGAAAACCCCATCATGTCGATACGACTTTCCATTTTAGGAGCAATAGCAATAACAAGATTTTCATAATGGCTGTCATGGTGGTCATACTGAATGTCAGATCGGCACCTTTTGCATTTAGTAACAACTAGACGCCATAAGAAATCTTCTGGTGAAAATCCAATGTTGATATGACTTTCCATCTTGGAGTTGCAAAAAGACTTTCAAGAATGCCACTGTGGTGGCCATACTGGATATCAGAGCAACACAATTTTTATTTAAGACCAACTAGACATGATAAGAAGTCTTCTGGTGAAAACCCCATGTTGATATCAGTAGCAATCACTAGATTTTCAAGATGGCTGCCATGGTGGCCATACAAATTGTCAGATTGGCACCAATTTCATTTAGAACCAAATAGATGTCATAATAAGTCTTTTAGTGAAAACCCCAAGTTGATATGACTTTCCATTATAATAATAATAATAATAATAATAATAATAATAATAATAATAACAATGTCTTTATTTAGAGATGACAACTCAATTATTTACAGGACCTAATCTAATTTGAGACCTTCTGTTATGTACAATATATACAGTATATACAGCACAATGATCACATAAACATATATAAAATATCATATTGTATTGAAAATTCATCTGTGAAAAAGATGTACAAGCAAAGCAGGTCTTAATATTACTTTAAATTTGTTTGATTGTCTTAAGAACTCATCCATTTGAGACATTGATTATGAAAAGAAGAAATGCCATACAAGTGCCTTATGTCACTGGGAATGTTGTTCCATACCAGTGGACAAGTATAATGAAGCTCTTTTTAAACAATTCCTTCTTTGGCTTAGGTATAATGTAATTTTTACTTCTAACAGACCTTAAATTTGGTATCATCAGCATCTCTTTGGTGAAAGATATTGCTTAGGTAGATAGGAATTACTTGTCTGGACCCTTTATACATAAATTTGGCCTTTCCAAGGAATATTCATTCATGTATTGGTAAAATTTTTTTTTACATAATTCATTGTGTCCTGAAAATTGTCCATCCACTGATCTAAAATTAAACGCTATTAAAAGGTGTACTAAATAGCAAGATTTTCAAAATGGCTGCCATGGTGGCCATATTGGATATCAGATTGGCACCATTTCTATTTAGAACCAACTAGGCATCATAAGAAGTCTTATGGTGATATAGCCAGACAACAAGTAGTAGTGATAACAATATCTTAAAGATGGTCATGGTGACAGTCATATTAGAAGTCAGATTGGCACCATTTTCATTTACAACCAACTAGACATTATAAGTCTTACAGTAAAAAACCCATGCTGACATGACCATTCATTCAGGATAAATAATGACAAGATTTTCAAGATGGCCACTGTGGCAGGCATACTGAATGTATGAGTGGCACCATTTTCATTTAGAACCAACATAAGAAGTTGTAAAACCCCATGTTGATATAACCATCCATTCATGAGGAATTGTGAAAAGATTTTCAAGATGACCACTGTGGCAGTCATGTTGAGTATCTGATCAGCACCATTTTCATTTAGGGCCAACTAGACATCACAAGAAGTCTTCTGGTGAAAACCCCACGGCAATATTACTTTTCGTTCAGGAGTTGCAATAACAAAATTTTCAAATTACCACTGTGAAAACCATACAGGACATCAGACTGGCACAATTTCTTCTTCAATTTTTCACTTAAAATTAGGTTCAGGTGGAAAGTTACAACCAAAATGTTGAATTACAACCCGTGATGCATATGAACCACATCTCAAGCATTCGGCGAGTGGCTTCCCCTGAACTAGCTGTGACATGAACCCGCCAACAAATGCATCTCCACATCCATTTGTGTCCTTGATCAGTTCTGGCTCAACAGGAACAACAAGTACCTCTATAACTTTCCCGTCATGAGCCACAATGGTGGGGGCTCGTCCCTGAGTAAATACAACAATTCTTTTTCTAGAGGTATTCAACTTTGGCAGTTCTTCTGTGAGTCGAGCCATTTCTTTCAGATCTTTTGTTGGAAAACCTTTTAATTTTGAAAATTCAGCAGCTTCATCTCCATTTCCAAACAGTATATCTACATACTGTAGAAGATTCAACTCAGGATCAGCATAATATTTGCACAGATAAATGGCATGAAGATTCATAATGACTGTCTTATCTCTTGCCACAGCATGTTTGACAAGTTTCAGGATGGAGTCAATACTGACAGGGATAAAGAATCCACCAATGTAGAAATACTTAGCTTTCTCGACTAGGTTCCAACTTTCTGGTTTCTCTAGAAATTCAGAATTAAAATGTTGTGCAGCGCCAAGTTCAGTAACTAATGACCTATCTTCACCAGTTATAATTGCACCACATCTTCCAGTGGACATCCCCTTGTGTACATAATAGCAAACATTTACACCAACTTTTCTTGCTGTCTCTTCAAGAATGTCTTTATATTTATCATCTCCCACAGCTCCAAAAAAAGTTGTGGTTCCTGGACGTCGAAGAAGCCACTGTGCCACACGAATACTATTCTGTGTAGCCCCACCAGCCAAGAAAGCTGGCTCATACTCCTTCATCATCTTCTCGTATATGCTGTGATGCTCCTCCATTGCTAAGATGGCATTGTTGGGAAGAAGATTGTACTCGTCCAAGAGAGACTTATCTGCATGGATTAAGATATCTAGGAGGGGGTTTCCTATTCCTAACAGGATTCCTTCTGGGACAGCATTATTGTCTTCAGTGGCCATGGTTTAGATGTCTCTGCAATAAAAAAAAAACAAGGCATAAAATATGGAGTATTATCTGCCAGAAACTCACAATGACTCGGGAACACAATACATGTATCTCTAAACATTGCCTTAAGACAAACCCCTAGCAAAAGTATCAGTTCCCTGCTGATCAAAACTTTTCAAGCTTGAACATGTCAAACTTTTAAAAAACCCACTAAAAAACATGTAAGAAATACTGATTTTCATTCCTACCATATTTGTTTCACAACATGAATATTCGATCAGATAAGGGGCATGTCTGAATTGCAATAGATTTGGTCAGTTCAGCACACAATTTAATGGTATGGGAAAATATGTGCCAATACTTTATTTTATGGAAGCTAATGAAAACTGTAACTGATGACGTAGATGGCTGAAAATGAAATTCTTTGGAGTTTTCATCAAATTTAAAGCTTCATACCAAAATTGGTTAAACTCAAACAATTCCCAGCAAAGTTATATTGCAGAAACCAATTTGTTGACAGATGGACAGACAACATGGTTATTATAGGACAAAGGCTCAGCAGACTTTGTTAAGCTTCATTCCTTACTCAATTTCAATACAATCAAGATCACTGATGCAAAAGAATGTTCACTGATGTAGGAGTTGCACCTTTTCATACTTATATATGTCCTATGTACTTCCAAATTGAAACAAGCGGCCCATGTGGGCCTGATACAGCTCACTGGCTATGTCAGGTAAGTCATGTCAGAAACAATTTTGATAACTCATATACTAAGACCATTGTTAGATTAGCCACTCAAGAACAACATTTTGAACATTGATAGGGCATTTTCTTATGCTCAGTGCAAGTCATCCACAAACTTTGGTAACTGTAGAATGTGAACAACTGGAGTTATTATGCAGAAACCAACAGGCAGACTGATGGACAACATTATAACATAATATGCACCGCTCTATCATGTGTATAAAAATAGGTTTTCCACCCAGTTGCTAAGAAAGACACATGGTTTCTAGGGGATCCACCCAAAACACAATTTTGGTAGAGCATGTCCTAAGGAACATTCCTGCCAAGTTTTATCCAAACTGCCATAGCATTTTTTTTTAAAGAAGTATACAAATAGCAGATGTGAAAGGTTTGACACACAGACAGACAGCTGATGGATGTAGGGATAGGCGAGCTAAAAATTGTGGGTCTCCTTTTTTGTTTTGGTAGAAAATTCAGGGCTGAGCAAATCCCATAGCCTGACTTCCCGAACTATTCATTTCCGAAGTTGGGCAAGTAAAATTTTCCAAGTCGCTAGTCGGGACAAGTGCTTTTTAAAAAAGTCTGGCAAGTCCTTATTTTTCGTACTTTAATGATTATATCTACCTTTATTTGGCCAATCATGCCCTCTGGGCATACTGAATACTTGATTCTACCCATCTTCATGTATACATTTACATCCTGTACAACATATAAATGTGGTCAGTGATAATTGTCACATATGCACACTTTCCGTTACCGCTTGACTGCATATTGGGCAAAGCGACCAAATTATCGGCAAGTCAAAACACATCAAACAAAAGAAAGCCAGTATGATCAATTAGCACAGTTTTAAGCGGCTTTGTTGCATTGTGTTTACTCAAGCCAGATCCTCACAAGCGTCTCACTATGATTTTAATCCACGGAGTCAGTGTAATTAAATTAATGAAAGGTACTTTACCAACATCAGTGCTGGTTTCCTTTATGAACTGATTAAATGACAGTAATGATTCTTTAATTTTTCATTGATTACACAGATTATTAACTTCCACGTGCGATATTGCATTTGAAGCGAAACAATTGTGCTAATTAATTAGCTGTCTCTGTTCATATTTTAAAGAGAAAATGTATGTTATGATCACTTTAGAAGTAGTTGCAAGCTGATAGTTACTCTGTGGATAAAATGAGCTTGCTAAATTATTTTCGCAAGGAAGGCAATTTGGGCGATTCGGAGAAGCAAAATTTTTGTGAAAGTGGAGGGATAAAACGTAAGACTGCTACTGAGTGTCTCCAAAGAGACATAAGCAGAAGCTCTGAGATGCTTTAGAGCATTTGACTACAAGCACTTTCCCCATGAGAGGGCAGCTCTGTTGAAATATGGGAGGGAAGACTTGCAGGTTCTTCTTAATTATCTTGAAGTGATTTTCGAACAGGAAGACCATCATGCCATTCATGAGCAGTATCTGGAGTTCAAGGCAAAGATGAGGGCATACAAGCAGTCACTGGATCCACCTGTTGAAATTCTTGGAACACTTAGTGAAATCTCCACCTAGTCATTATGCAAACTATCAGAAATCATGTTTGTTATAAGCCCATCCACTGCTGAGTGTGAAAGAGGATTTAGTTCAATGAACTTAATTAAGACTTCTTTAAGGAATTCCTTAAACCGAAAGAGTTTACAAATGCTAATTAACATTTCCGCAAATGGACTAGAGCTTGAGAACTTTAACCCAGACACAGCTATCAACTGCTGGCTTAGTGCTGGTGCAGGTGGCAGATATATACATGGACACTTTTTCAAATCCATCAGCTAAAACATATATGCATGAACCTGAAGAAGCCAAATGTATAACAACCAATGTTTTTGAAAAATTAAATTCTTTTAAGAAATAATTATGTTGTATATTACAGTATTTCATTTGTTTTTTCTATGGATTAAGTACATACATCTCATCAAATCTTGGCAAGTGATTACCATTTTGGGACAAGTGAAAAGTAAGGTGGGACAAGTGAAAAGTAAGATGGGACAAGTGAATTTTCTGAAACCACTTGTCCTGGACTAGTGGATAAAAAAAAATTTGCTCAGCCCTGTAATTAATATTTTTCCTATTTTACAGATGACTATAATTTCAGATTTGATGGATAAATCAATCTGCACAAATATATCATGAAATAGGGGCTCTTATCTCATTATCTTGTACAAGTTACCACTTTCATCCACCATACATGGAATCAAGACATGATGGAACCTTTAAATATTATTACAGCCCTTATACAATCAGTGGGGTAAAAAGATGAGATACAGCTGCCAGCATATAGCTGGTAACCCTTATCATATATCAATGTCCTAATGGTAACACCACAATATCAGTTGTTATTTCCACAGCACTTCACACATGCTGCCTTGACACTCAATATCCAAGCTGGATTGCCAGTTTTCCAAGGCTTAACACATTTTTTTAAATCTGGAACATCTGCTAGCAATCTGTAGTAGAAACCTACCAGTGTGTAGCTCAGCAATTTTACTCTGGGTATTAAAATTTGTGATCCATAGCAACCACAAAGCCCATCAAAACTGGTATCATATGTGAATTCACAATACATTATTATAAAACACAATGAGTGCATTCCAGTGTAACATACTGTTAATTTGTTTATTTTCATATATTTGCAAAATGTTACATTTTCATCATTGATAAATTTGTGGATTGCAGCAGTGTTCCTATAGTTTTCACAGATGGATCACTAGTTTCTTTGTCCTGACAAAGAAATCCTGAAAAGTGGACAGCACACAATAGAAAATGCATAGTATACAGTCAAACATCCATTTTCTGGCTTTTATGAGAAACATAGATTTTGTCCGGATAAATCAGTCATGATGAATGATAACACCATCAAGAACAATCTATATATCCAGAAGAAAACTGGTATGGTTAAGTGCAAGTGAAAAGTCTGAATAACTGATGTATAGAAAACTGATCTTTCACAGTGTCTCTAACTGATAAAAGTTCCTAGCAAGTGCAACTTTGAGTAGCTACTTTTTTTGTCTCTGACATAGCCATCAACATATAATTCTTGTAGAAATGTTCACCTCTATTTTTGAGTCAAAAAAATTTTTAAAAAAATATTGATATTCCCTGTAATTTCCAAATCCTCTCCTCCCAGTAATCTTTTGACAGGACTCCTGGACCTTCATGCTTTGGAAAATGGAGGTCCAGTGTAAAGGTGAAAAAGAATATGGTGTTTTTTTAAACCCAATATACTATGTCTTTTTGGATAGACTAAACATCATCTAATTATTGTCCCCTATCTACCCACAATAACAAATGGAACACATAAGAAGCCCTAACCTTCCTTCGCTTAACAAACACTCTCTTATGTAAGAATCTGTCAGAAAAAAATCTTGAGTGTTTAAGACGGAAAGTGTCCCTTTTGCCATTACAAGATGAAGGATGAAGCCCATTTCTTACTTGTTGTGCTCATGTGAAAAATACTTCTTCCATGGTTCATACAGCGATTTATGGTCAAAACATACCCTGACCGAAACGTACTCAAATCAAAATGTACTAAAGCCAAAATGTACCTATGAATGCCGAAAATGTACCTGTCAAAGTGTACCTATGAATGCCAAAATGTAGTCATGAAGTCAAAACTCTACCATACCAAAACATACCTGAAAAACTGTAATTTATTTGAAGTTAAATTATAATATAACATTTTGCAGTTTATCCACCAAATTAAAAAAAGCTAAGTATTGTATCACAGGTATAAAGGCAATCTCAATGTGACAAAACCAGATTTAATAATTTTATATAATAATTATCTTATTGAGAGACACGTAATAATATTATGAATGTAATATAAAATAGATAAGTTTAATATAAGTATTTAATCGAATATAGTATGCCAACGTGATGTAATAAACTTGAAGATATCGTATGACAAAGACAGATTCATTGTGACAAAGTAAGATGTACTAATGCTTTAATATTATAAAATCAGCACTATCAAAATCGGCTGAATATACAAAGTATTATATTTCATATAATTTTGCATATGTATTCTTTTAAATTATGTCTCAATTAAATATTCTATTAACATTCATAATCATAAATTCATGATGTACTTTCATCAAAAAAGATAAACCATGACAAGATGAATAGTACAAATACAGAACATCATTTCACATGTTAATGTCCTAAAAAAAAAGTTAATATAGTATAATGTATACAAATATGTACAAATGTACCAAAAATAAACAAACTTTGTCTGCCTTTGTCTGACTTCGCGGTGTTTAGTGGGACCGTGTATGTCTACCATGTGCTGAAAAATGGCGTTAAACCCACAACAACATAACTTCATAAGGTTACAATTGATTAGAACAGCAGTCTTCGACATTGTTTTGTTACTGACAGAAACGAATGCCTGTGAGATACGAGTATAAATAAAGTAAATTTACTATAGTTTATGTCGCCCTTTGTATTAACCTCCAAAATTGGCTTCACGTGGCTAAGGTCAATGTTCAGTAAATAGGAGTCCTAAGTAACTGATATATACATGTACTTACCTGTGCGTGATCGTGGCAGTACACGTTCTCCTTTCTAAGGGTTCTACTCCAAACCAACGCCTTTTGTACTCTCGACTGAAGAAATTCGCCAACCCTCGAATCGGTCATGCAGCTAGCAGCATTACCATACGCCGCTTGTTCCAATTCAACATAACCAAATAAGTCGGCGCCACTTTTCTCTTATCAGCTATTCCAAAAGCTTCGCTAACAACTCCGCCACACTTTCTGTGCTCGTCAGATCGCAAATTACATCCATCCGCCATCATTAGTAAGAATACAGAATTACCGTACTTTTTCCCCATGATGCACCGCGCTGATGTTGAAGATACCAACTAGTCTGGTTCCCTGCTTCGTATGCTCCCTGCGTTGCACTCCGCTATAAGAATATACACGTATAGCAGAGTGCAACGCTGGGAGCATAAGAAGCAGGGAACCAGACTAAATACCAACCAGTCACTGTTTCCAAGGGGGCGCTCTACAGATAATACATGCTTCTGAGAGAGTGACAGGTGTAAGATGAAGTATTTTGCATTTGCAACATGCACAATGGAGAGAATGTTGGCATACCTCTATGTTACTTTCATGTACTGTGGCTGAAATTTCTTTACATATTGTACTTGTGGAAACTGGTCATGATCTAAGGACACGGCAGACAAAATGGCCGCTCCAAAGTACTCGAAAAATCAGCCCGAATTAGTCAAAAGTGCACTATTTTCAGCAGTTATTAAAATAGGAAAACGAATTTTTCCAGAGCAGACAATACCAGCCTCTGAAAGTACTATGAATGAATTACAAAATATCTAAAAAGTAAAAAAGTTATTGGCTCTTTTTTTTTTTTATTTACCTTTGAAGTCCAGGAAGTGAAAATGACCAAGCGGAGCTAGCAGTTATTTTAGAGGTGCACATCTTAAGTAAGACCAAGCTGTATACTCTATAACCCAAATTTCACCCATCAATCATACACCAAAATAAAGGGAATTCAAAGTTCTTTTAACAATACCTAAGCTATACAAGGTCTTTTTTAAATAGCCAGGACAGCCAGTGAGGAAAACCTGGATAAATCTTTTTCTTTAAAAATCTAACCCTATGCAAAGTACGAAACTGGAGAGCGCCACCCAAACTAGCTGGTATGGGAATGACGTCACAGACTAACCAATCGGGAGCTAGAAATACTAGTTCCTGGAATATGATATTGGTTTGCCAAATTAAATCGGGTACCAGAATTCCAAAGCTTTAATGCATGCAAAAACTAGAGCGACACTATTAAAGAACGCGACCTGTTTTTATTCACAGCTCACCAGCATTTACTATTGAATAAAACTATAAAACAAAAGGATTTTATTCATCATGAAAATTGTGTTAAAATGTAATCACCCTAAAAAAAAAAAATTTGAAATTTTGCTAACTTTCCCGTTAAACCGAGATTATAAGGGACCAACCATACACCTTTTGGGCGGCGCGTCTTTTACTCCAATATACTCCAATACACTCCAATAATCGTAAAAATTATAAAATGGACCAAACATCATTGAGTTTTGGACGTATTTTTGAAATGTATAAATAATGATTGTCTGTTATAAGTATTAACAATGAAATAAAAATATAAAAAAATTTATTATCATACACACATATATATGCATCTATCTGTCTATTTAAATATATCCATGTCTTCGTTGACCAGGCTTTGTTATGATACACGTGGCTTTATTCGGGGCGCTTAATTTTCCATCACTGGAAAAGATTACATCTGGTTGTGCTTTTACTCAGCAAACAAGAAACATAAGATATATTTACTTATGGCATCTTCAATCCATTGAAAGCAAACACCACTATGTGTAGTCATGAAATCATATTATTCTTTCACATCAATAACAAAATATCTTTTACTTTATTATTATTGCTTTTTTAAAATATTTTTTTCTTTAAAATCAATCTTATAACTCGGTATAAAATTATGAATATTTTTACATGCACTGATACCCTTTACTTGATTTTTTAAATTCTTTTACGTTTATTTTTTATTTTTTTATTTTTACTTTCAATTATAATTTCATAAACGCATGGTATATATAAATATAGTTTAAAAAATCCATTTTACATTACGGATATTTTGCAAGATTTATTCGGAAAGCTTCGGTAATTTATTTCAGACATGATCACGTGAAGGAAAGACAAAACAGCAACCAACAACAAAATGGACATTTTCTATCAAAAACCAAGAAAGAGTGGTGAAATAACATCTTTTTAATTAAAAGACAACCACATACATCCAAAAATCACTGATGTTTTGGTACATTTTTACGATTATTGGAGTATATTGGAGTAAAATGACGCTCCCCCTTTTTTTTGGGGGGGGGGGAGGCTAGTCGAAGATTTTTTTTCCTCTTAAATTTAGGCCCCCATATAGCTTGACAAAAAGAATCGTGCTCAAATTTGTAGAGAAAAAAGAATTACTCCAATCCATTTTAATAGTCGGAAAAAGTTATCTTCAGACAACAGGAACAAAATTATCCTGGTTATACAGAAAATCACAGGTCCCGCCACCCACAAATTCAATAGTTGGTCCCTAAGCACCGCCGTCGTCAGAATCTTGAGAGTTTGCTAGCTTTCCAGTTAAACAGAGACTATAATGGACCAACCATTTACTTTGGGGTGGAGGTTGTGGGTGAGGGCGAGTCTAAAATTTTCTTTTTTCGTTTTAAATTTAGGCCACCAAATAGTTTGAAGAAAAAAAATCTTGCTCAGATTTGCAAAGAAAAAAGAATTGATCCAATCCATTATACTAGTGGGAAAATTTTTTCTTAAGAAAACAGGAAAATATATCTATATATATTGGTTGGAAAGAAAATACCACCAGGCCCCGCCACCCGAAAATTCAATGATCGGTCCCTAAGCACTGCCACCGACAGAATCTCGCTAGTACAAGATCATTTGGAACTTTTGGAATTTGTCTTACAAATTCATCCGTCTGTGAGGATAGTCTTTGGTGCAGTAGGTATGCGGCTGCCGTGCGGAGTCCTTGGTTGACACCCTATCACTTATTTCTACATCTCCTATTATTACTCTTCTGTCTCTACCTTATTTCCTATATTCTTGACCGAGCATCACCCGCTGTTTAAAAGTCAAGTGTGACTGCATCATCGGATATATACATAGATGTTAAATACGCGTCCTCCGGACGAACAGCCATCGCCCTCCCGTCCTAACCCAAACACATTCGAGTTACTTCCCTTGCACCATACAATAGAAAAATCTGTAAGTTGCTATTATTCTGTATTGTTTTGTCGTAAGGACACGAGTTGCATTGAAGGTCGACAGATTGACTTTGAATGCAAGCAAAATTTCGTCTGTTATTCGAGTCAACAACATTCAGTATATATATATATCAGCATCAGGCTAAAAAAAAATTAAACAACTCTTTTTTCAGTAGGATGCAGAGTTGTAGAAATCTGATTTTGAAAGAAAGAAAAAAACAATCATTAAAAAAACACTATGTTATTTACCAGGTTATGTAAATATTGCATGCAATCACCTGTTTGAGTTTGTCTCATTACACTATGACTAAAATACTTCACCTATTGCTTCCTATTAGTTCCAACATGGTGTTTTTATTTTTTTTAATCACTTGTAGCAAAAGTTTATATATATGACAATCTCCCAGCAAGTATGGATTATACATATATTGATATATTTATGGTAAGGTGTTTGCTTTAAAATAAAAATTTTGTATCCTTATGATTATATCCATGTTTTTTGCAATATCATTACATGTACTTGTATTTGTAATGTTGCATGTGTCTGTGTCTTTGTATATGTGTGGGAATGAGTACATGTATATAGGTTGTACATGTGTGGGTATGAGTATATAGGTCTTTGTACATGTGTGGGTATGAGTATATAGGTCTTTGTACATGTGTGGGAATGAGTATATAGGTCTTGATCAGAATAGAAAATCTCAAGTAGAGTCTCCACATAAACTATTAAGATTTATTCTTCACTGCATTGTGATTTTTTTTTAAATTGAAATTTCATTGGAATATTATTAATATATTGGTATCTGGCCCTGGTAATCAAAAGTAATATATCTCTGGCCCTGGTAATCAAAAGTAATACATCTGTAAAATCAAAAGTAATAAATCTGTAAAATCAAAAGTGGTATCTGGCCCTGGTAATTAAAAGTAATACATCTGTAAACTGGCCCTGGTAATTAAAAGTAATACATCTGTAAAATCAAAAGTAATAAATCTGTAAAATCAAAAGTAATAAATCTGTAAAATCAAAAGTAATACATCTGTAAAATCAAAAGTAATAAATCTGTAAAATCAAAAGTGGTATCTGGCCCTGGTAATTAAAAGTAATACATCTGTAAACTGGCATCTGACCCTAGTAATTAAAAGTATAACATGAGTCTTCTCAATAATTATATGACATCTAAAGAAATCCACAGGAATAACACATGTTCATATTAACATATCAGTATTAGACCTACTTAAAAATAATCTGTCCTGCTAACGGAAAATAGTAATACATCTGAGATCTTCACTGTCATGATAATCAACAGGAACAACAACTGCACACAATACTTGTAATCATCATCAGTCCTGCTAATGGGAAGTGTCATACAATTCAACACACTTATTTAATAGATGCAAGTAAATAAAACAATTTTTTTTTAATGCAGTGTCTTTTCATATGTCAGTTTTTAAGTAGTTGGGATACCTTTGACCAGAAACTTACCCATATTTTATGTTTAACTGAGTTTTACACCATTACTGTTCATCTGATTGTTATTCCAATACTATTGATCCAATGGCTAAACTGTCAGGTAACTGTAAACTTTCCACACACAGTTTTTTGTTTATGCAGTAGCTGTTGCCCCACATAACAATACAGTATACAACAATTCTGATTGGTTCACTTGCCATATTCTTTTTGCTAAAGTTATCCAACAAAAACAACTGTCACATGCTCTACAGCAAAACTCCCATTTCTTTAACAGACCAATGAGAAAGCGTAATACTACATCACAGGTATTCATTGTGTCAAGCGAAGATGAAATAAACTAAACTGCTGCCATATGTTGGTGTGTTGACAAAGACGAACATTCCTGAATTTTGATTTGTAAAATATTCACCCTGATGAGTTGGTAGAATTGAATGTGTTTATCTAATTACATAATGAACAGCCACACCTGTGTATTAGCGTAGCTTCAACAATCACCAACACTAAACTACAGCTTTTGGTAAAATCTCTCATAAAAATATCCACTATGAGTGCATGTCTAAATCCCATCATGCCATGTGGGAGGAAAGCTGTTGCTGAAACTCCTCTAGAACTTCATAATTTTCTTGCTGAAACTCATCTAGAACTCCATAATTTTCTTGAAACATACGACATGCATGCCTGGAAGCTCCTTAAACTTGTTTTATTAGGTACAACCATGTGTTGAGAGAGAATGCACTTCCGAAGTGAAGAGCTCACAACATAACTAAAGGGTACTAACTCTTTAAGTAGGTATATCTAGATGTGATGAGAACAGAGTTTAATCATTGTCGGTGTGCACTTCTTAGGTTCAGCTTAAACCTCATTAAATTTACCCAAATAATAATTTTGTAAGTGCACAGTTTGGATGCCAAGTCAAATACTGTATATGAATATACTCCTTATATTCTTGCATACTCCATCATTTCTTCTCCCTGGCTTAGTTCCTTTCAGAAATTTTATTTTTATGTCACATTATCGCTGCTCATTTAAAAAGACAAAATGTATAAATTATTTGCATATTACCTACAAGTTGGGTTAGTCATAGGATCTTAAAACTGAGACACATCAAGAGTCCCAATCAGTGGCAGCGCAAGTGGAGGGTTGGGGGGAGGGGCAATTGCCCCCAGGCGCCAGGCAAAGGGGGCACTGTTGGGAGTTTTTTTTTGTTTTGCAGCAGAAATTTTCATATTATTTCACCTTCACCTTAGTGTAACAGAAACAATTCTTAACAATCTTAACAAACCTTGTATCGGGGGTGGTGAGTGGTGAGTGGAAGTTGGCAACTAACATAAAAACTGTTTTCTGTAGCAAAGTAGGGGTGCCACAAAAGAACATTGCCCCCTGGTGCCTCAGTTGGGGCACCACTAAAGAACATTGTCCCCAGGCACCTCAAACCCTCGTGCCACCGCTGGTCCCAATTATATCTATAACTTTTTTAAAGGTGAGAACAACCAGAAAAATTCCCCCCGTCATGGACTCTCCTCATGGTGGTCAAAGAAAAATCTCCCTTAATTGCTGTCCCTTCTCTTGTGTGCCCCCCCCCCCCCATTATTTCATGAATATTACATTTCTGCATTAACATTTATACAAACAGCTTTCAGAATGATGGACTGTCATAAGCAATGGCAATGGCAAACTCTCTTATGATGGACTATCATAAGCAAGGGAGACAGACAAACTCTCTTATGATGGACTATCATAAGTAAGGGAGACATGGCAAACTCTCTTATGATGGACTGTTACAAGCAAGGAAGATATGGCAAACTCTATTATGATTGTTATAAATGCCATATTATTAAAATCCAGCATGTATATAAAATATCACATCCATAGGAGAAAGAAATTTATGTTGTTTTTATAAGCCAGACAACAAACGTACTAAAACACCAGTCATTAAAAACAAAATTGTGTAACCATGATTACATAGTTCACCTCTACTTTTAGCCATTGTAAGCATCATCAAACAGAAAAAGATGTTTATACTAAAGTGACCTTGGCCCTTTTTCTACTGAAGATTTTTGTTCCTCAATCTTTTATCTTTATTCATTAGAACTTTTAATCATTTTTAAATTTAAAATTTGAACTTTTAATTGGCTCTATATAGCCAGTATTGTGCTAACATATTGTGAAACCACCTACCTACCTGCCCACCCACTTTCCTACCTACCGAGACAGGAAATGACAGACAAAAGAATAAAAAGAACATTCTTTTGTGTCATACCAAAGTAGAGATACTATAATGAGTTGATAAAAAACATAATGTTATTTTTTTACTTTTTTTAACATCATTGTTTTTAATACCTGCTTGACAAGCTACTATCATTGTTCACCCCTAGAAGCCAGATTTTTACATGGTGATGGTCACAGGCTTTGAGTAACCTTGAAGTGTTACCCAGCAGTACAAACATAGTTCATACATCAATAATTATTTTGATTAGCCATTACAGGTAAGACCTCACATGAAAGGCAGGTAGGGTGAAGTCTACTCATCCAATTCCTATACTCATTCACATGTACAAGACACAGTTAATGTGATGAGAGTAACAGATCACAATATACAATATATAGTCACTGAAATGGAAAGTTTTACCACCAAATAAACATATTTATTCCTACTTCCCACTGCACTGGTCAGAAAGGCCCTTCTCAGTATGCTAGGATGTATATAGGTTTGGTAAGGATGAATCTATGTAATCATAAATACCAACACTTAACCCATATTAATAAAGCTTAAAATTGAGGTCACATTTACCTTTTTTGATTTTAATGTTGTAGTAGTAACAGAGATGCATCTAATCATCCATGATCAGAACCTAAACAGCACCCAATAAATGAACTGTCAACACAAGATTTGAACAATGTCACTGAAGTATGACATACAGGTCACAGAGACCTCTTTTGGCAAAAAGGATGTAGAACTTGTCGATATGCATCCCTCACGAAGTTTCATGATTTAGGTAGGATACTATGCATATAACATGCCCAAAACTCATGTGGCCATGAGCTAAATGCAAAAACTTTACTAAAGCCAGTAAAAGATGAAATATGGGTCACAATGGTCTTCATTGTTGTAAGGGTGTGGTACTAACAGGGATTCATACAATCACCGAGTTTGATGATTCTGGCATGAACAGTGCTTGAGGCTGAACCAAAGTCAGTGGAGCATGAAATATGGGTCACAGTGGCCTACTTTTGTGATTAGGATCTAGTACTTATCAAGATACATCCCCTCACTAAATTTCATGAATCTTGATATACCAGTATGTATACAGGGTACTAAACACCTATTTGGTTACAAGCTTAACATGAAGACGTAATCTAAGCCAGTAAAATATGAAATATAGGTCACAGTGACCTTCTTTTTGTGGTAAGGTTGTGGTACTAACAGAGATGTATACAATCATCAAATCTGATGATTCTAGCATCAACAAAGCTTGCAAAATAAATTTAAAACACAAAATTTTACTAAAGTCAGTGAAGCCTGAAATGTAATGAGGGTATAGTACTCATCAAGATGCAACCATGTTTCATGAATATAGGTATAACAGAATCGGGGTTCCCACACTTTTTAAAACAAAAATTTCCAGGTCTCTTTCAGGTGTTTTCCTGGGTGAAATTCTTTTTTAAAGTTTCACGTATACCCATTACTGAACAGAATTAAAAAACATTTTGGCTTACAAAACATGCATTTTTAAAATGAAAAGCTGTTTCTATTTTGAAACTCTCCCATAACATCTGCATTAGACATATGACCATGTACTAAAAAAAACACAGGATGTATCAATAGAAAGAAGTATAACTACTGAAATTCATATAAATTGGCATGTAATTTATTTAGTTTACAGAATAAATCTTAACTTTTGCACTGCTTAACTGCATATGTTCGTATGAAGAAAAGTTTTTAGAAAAGGGTTGTCTTAAATTTTGACAAAAAGCCCATAAAATTTTTATACCTTTATATAGAAAGGACTGAAAGTTTTTTTTTTGTTTTTTTTATTCCACTTATCCAGGTCTCGGGGAAAATTTGTTCCATGCATTCCTCCTTGGAACAAGTGAGTTGCAACACAGACTCATCGGTGTCATCAAGTTACTCAACACAGTACACTTATCACAACACTACTTACTCTCTTCCTAACAAGAGGCCCTCGAAGAGACTTACGATCTACTGGGTGAAAAGAATATCCAGGAATTCAAGATAAGGCCATTTCTTCTTTTTAACTGTTGAGTGTTGAAACCATCTCCCGATATTCTTCAGCAATAACAAGATTTTCAAATTAGCTGCTGTGGTGCACATATTGGATGTCAATTTGGCACCATTTTCATTTAGGACAAAGTGAATATCATTAGAAGTATTTTGGTGAAAACCCCAGGTCATAATGATCATCCATTCAGTGGGAGTAGTGACAACAAGATTTTCAAGACAGTCGTCCTAGCAGCCATATTGGATGTACAACTGGCACTATTTTCATTTAGGACCAACTAGGTATCATAAGAAGTCTATTGGTGAAAACCCCATGTTAATATATTGGAGAGGAGTAAAGATAACAATATTTTCAAGATATGATGTTCCATTCAGGAGTAGCAATAACATGATTTTCAAGATGGCTGCTGTCGGCCATACTAGTTTTTAGATTGGCACCATTTTCATTTAAGAACAACTGGACATCATAATAAATCTTCTGGTGAAAACCCCACATCAATATGACTTTCTATTCAAGTAGAGTTGTGATAACAAGAATTTTAAAATGGTTGCCATGGTGGTCATCATTTTTATTTAGGATTAGCTAGACATCATAGGAACGCTTTTAGTGAAAACCCTATGCTGAAACAACCATCCATTCAGGAGGAGTAGTGATAACAAGATTTTTGCAATATGGCATGTCTGTATTGCAATATGTATCAAAACGTATTGGTCATTGGCAGCATTTATGATTTCTAATGTTAATTGTGCATATTATGTACTGAAATAATGAGTACCGGTAATTTCCTTACATGTAATAAAATTCTGAACAAGAAAATAAAAATATCTAGCTTTTCATTTCACCAAAACACCCACTAGATATAATAATCACATCATTGATTTAGAAAATAATACACATATCAACATGGGTGAAAACTTCTACTAGCAGGAAACAACAATAATCTGAAAAGAGTTTCAGAATTATTTTGCCTGATTACAAAGGTCTTTTGGTCTACAAACAAAAATGATTAATAGATTCATATCTTGCCGTACAATCATGACAAGGGACAAAAATAAGCAAAATACATGTAATCACAAATTATCATATTGACAAATGTCTTGCTTTGATTAGAAAAATTAATAAAATAGTAAATTAGTAATATAAATGATGCCAATACTTTGTTGGTTTCAACCTGGCAGACTAATAACTTTAACAGGTACCTGAAATAAAATCACAGAAGAACCAAATTTGGCAGACTAGAAACAGTATGTTTTGTGACTAGCAAAATTAAACTAATATAACAACTTTAGCAAATATGAAAACCCAGTGTTTTTATATATAACTTTGCAACACTGTCAAACTGTAAATAACTTAAAAAACTCCAAAACGAGAGAGAGAGAGAGAGAAAGCACAAAATATTTCATGTGAATAGATGAAACAAAGTCCTTTACAACCGGACAAAATTGGAGCTCGTCTCTAGCATGTCAGTTTATCTAGCTCCAGATGTTTGAAACAAAAGATGAGCAAATTAATGTTTTTCGAGAAAAACATGTTTATGTGTTCTAGCCCTCTTAACTGAATCCATCAAAGTCCAGAGTTCGTAGTGTTCACAAAGGAGACATTAAGGTATGGTCATAGTAGCATATCAACATTCTCTGCTCTGATTGCTGCTCTTAGGCTTGAAACAATATCTCCTGCAGTACTAAAGACCCTTTCAAAAAGGACAGATGTTGCTGGTATGCCGAGCAATTCATTTGCATAACTGGATATTAAAACACATAACTCTGAATTTTATAATCAAGAGCCCCCCCCCCCAAAAAAAAAAACATGCATTTATTGTAACATATGACTGTTGCTCTAGAAGTCCAACTGGTGGTTGTTAATGCAGCTTTAGATGCTAGGGACAAGGAGGATTTTATGTCCTATTTGACTTTTAAATATATGTCTGGGATAATTCTATGAAGAAGACTTGTCTAGATTGTACATTATATCATGGGCCAAGCACCGACGTCATGTTTAAGGATCCCTTGTTTGACAAAACATTCTACAGACAGAAGTCATGAATGATGAAAAACTGGCAATGGCATGAGTGATAGCTGTGGCCCTTGGTGATGAAGATTTGTAAATAGTCTATGCACCTAGCATACTCACAATCGCTGGTTGCCAACCTGAAACATTCGCTATGTTTTTAGTTGAACCTAGCTTCGGCTGTTGAGCCAGGGGTTGTGTCACTTTGTTGCACAGTACTGATGGATGGTGACCCCATAAATGAATTGTGCAGCTTGTTGTACCACCTGTATGCTTGATTTTGGTTTCACACAGCGACAGTTTTGTCAGCTGTATTTGGTGCCAAACTCTTCAGTGATAAAGTATTTCAAAAAGAACTCTTTACTCTTCGGTTCTTCACAAATGGTCATTTCTTCTTTTTAGCTACAGAGTGTTTAAACCATCTCTGATCTTCTTCAGCAATAACAAGATTTTCAAATCAGCTGCTGTGGTGGACATACAGATTGGCACAAGTTTCATTTAGAACAAAGTAGACATCATCAGAAGTCTTTTGGTGAAAACCCCAGGTCATAATGATCATCCATTCAGGTGGAATAGTGATAACAAGACTTGCATAACAGCCATCATGGCAGCCATATTGGATTAATGACTGGCACCATTTTCATTTAGAACCAGCTAGGTATCATAAGAAGTCTACTGGTAAAAACCCCATGTTGATATAGCCATCCACGTGGGAGTAGAGATAACATGGTGGCCATATTGATGGTTAGTCATTTTCAATTAGGACCAAGTAGACACCATAAGAATTCTTCTGATAAAAAAAACACGTCAAAATGACTTTCCTTTTAAGAGGTGTAGCTAAAACAAGATTTTCAAGATGGCCACGTATTGGACATCAGATCAGCACCATTTTAATTTAGGATCTACAAAACATTATGAGTCTTTTAGTGTAAACCCCATGATGTTATGACCATTCATTCAGGAGTAGTGATAACAAGATTTTCAAGCTGGCCACTGTGGCAGCCATATTAGACCCCAGATCAGAACCATTTCCATTCAGGACCAACAAGACATCGTAAGAAGTCTTTGGGTGAAATATGACTTTCCGTTCAGGAGAAGTAACAATAACAAGATTTTCAAGATGGACACTGTGTGGCAGTCATATTCGATGTCAGATTGGCACAATTTTCAATTAAGACCAGCTGGACATCATAAGAAGTCTTTTAGTGAAAACCCCACATCAATATGACTTTCTGTTCAGGAGGAGTTGCAGATGGCAGTGATTGGTAAAGGCGAACGCCTTAGACCACGTGGCCACCCGGGGCCCCCCATTCAGGAGTAGTAATGATAAGATTTTCAATATGGCTGCCATGGCAGCCACATTGGATGTCAGATTGGCACCATTTTCATTTAGGACCAACTAGACACCATAAGAGGTCTTTTAGCAAAAACCATATGTTGATATGACCCTCCATTCAGGAGGAGTAGCTATAACAAGATTTTCAAGATGGCTGCAATGGTGGCCATATTGGACCTCTGATCGGCACTATTTTCATTTAGGACCAACTAGACATCATAAGAAGTCTTTTAGTGAAAACCCCATGTTGATATGACCATCCATACAGGAGTAGCGATAACAAGATTTTCAAGACAGCCACTGTGGCAGCCATATTGGATGTCCGAGAAGCACCATTTTCATCTAGGACCAACTAGACTATGGGATGAATGTGTGTGTAAAGTTTCATGGCAATCCTCCAAGTAGTTTAGGAGGAGTGGTAATAACAAACTTGTGCTAATGGACGGACAGACAACAGACGACTGACAGCAGACCATCCTATAAGCTCTTCTGGTCTATGACCAGTAGAGCTAAAATTCTCTGGCACCCAACACAAGCTTGATACTATTAGGGTTTTAACCTGCTGTCTTTGCTCTGAACATAATATTTTCATGATCTGAACCCATTTTAGCATCAAGTTTGTGCCTGGTGCCTGTGCTTGACATCCTTTGCAACATGTTCTGGGCTGACAAGTAGGCAAAATAGGCAAATCGATAATTGCTATATGCTAGATGTTAAGCAATGTTGCACTTCAGAGTTTGTTAAGGGTAGAAAATGTGCACAGATATTCTCAAGGTGCAAATCTGCATCTATTCAACCCAGGAATGAGTAAGTACTAAAGTTTTCCTTGGCACAACCAATTTGTACATGGGATAATGAGAGGACAAGTGGTTTCCCCGAGCCTTGATTATGTCTGCTTAATGCCCTAACTACTTTCAATGTAATCCAACTATGTACTGTATATTTAATGGAATCATTATCAAGGACACCCAGAATATGGGATTCTGCCTTGAAAATTGCCCCAACAGTCGGTTCGATTTCTACGTATTTAGCAACGTCTGATAGTAAAGTTCACCGCAAAGGTGAGATGGGGTTGTTGAAGGTTACTACCAAATAATAAGCAAAGATTTATCATAATACATTTTTGTTAAATTTACATATCAAAAGGGGAACTGGGGATGATAAGCTTTATTATTTTTCTAAAACATTTACCAAGCTCACACGTCGTAAACAATGTGTTGGTACAGTGTGATGCTAGACTGGTCTTCTTATCTTCCACATAAGACAAGATACAGATATGAAGAGGATTAAAGGGTAATCTGTCTATTTGACCAATCCAACTGCCTGAGCACTTGGATTGACTATACATGTTTAGGGCAAGCACCCAAATGATCCATTAGGGGTGAAACGATACACCTGTGTCGTGAATCAATACGATTCATGATACACAGCCTACAATACGATACATTATCGATACACATATCAACTTGATGGTCTTTTCATCTTTAGAAAGTCCGTCAGTTGTAGGGTGGTGCCCTTGTATGCATGTTGACATATTGGTTATATTTCCTGTATGCAGATTACAGAGAGCCAGAGACGCACCATCTGCTCATATGCCATTCTCATCCATGACAAGATAATAAAAGTACTTTCAAACAGACTACCTGTTAGTGGCCAGTTTTTTTAATTCAACCGTTTAGGCCATTTCAGGCTGCTCCACTTTATTGGATGCATGACTCATCTTCGCCACCACGCCCTTTGTTTTGCACTGAATGAATGCTTTAAAAACATCTTATTACCAGTTTCATGTCTTCACTTAAACTTTAAAGACATTACGGTGTTATCTTCAAAACAGAATAGTGCAGTTTCCTCGTGCAAGGAAAATCTCATCTAGAACAAGTCCTTTTGTGGTAGCGGAGATGACTAACACCCAAATCTATCACAATTTACCCCTCAAGAAGAAAAACAACTGCCGCGACAACAGGAATTCCCCTTCATTAAAAAATTTACATATGTACACAAGGTGACAAACTCGTGCGGTTTGAAATCTGCCCCCTATTTGATACGAAGCAACAGAAAAACTTCGCGTAAAAGTTGTTATTAAATGATGAGTAAAGTTCTTCATCTTCCATGGGGAACAAATCAAGAATGTCTCCTTTATGCTCAACATGCAGACGGAATAAACTAATTAGCATTGAATCGGTGAGGGGGGAGGGGAGAGCAGATTTCAAACCACTTCATCTTGTGTTAATTTGTAGAAGGTAAGTGGGTGTTGTCAATAGTTTTGTCTTTTTTACTGACAAAAATGAGTGCCTGTGCCAGAGACGGCTGTCTCAGTTGAATTCTCAATTTAAAAAAAAAAAAATAAATAAATCAAATGGTTAATAATTATTCACAACTGCTGACAATTAAAGTTAGTTGTATATGGTAAGTATCGTTTTGTATCGATTCTTCACCTATTGTATCGATACCTGTATCGATATGGCAAAAGTATTGATGCATCGATATATCGATGAATCGTTTCGCCCCTATGATCCATACAGCAATTGTATCTCAACAGACTGAAGAGTTCCACAACCTCTGAAAATTCTTGTAATAACTCAATAAATTTAACTTGTGATCAGTTAAATTACAACTCAGTTATGTATTTTTTCAGTCATCAAGTGGTGGTTGAAACTTCCTGGTTCTTCCCCAACTTTCATCAGTATTTGCAAAATTTTAGGGCTTTTCCCGGCCAGAAACAAACCTATTCTTTCTCCCAACTTTACAATGCTAAATGCTTAACTTGTGGATGGGCATACATTACGTGTTATACAAGTTTCTAAACCAGACTGACTTGGGAGTAGAAATAATAATATGAGCGAGGCAATAGTCAATGCTAAATTTGTGGATGGACATATATTAGAGGTTATAAAGTTTCTACTCTGGTGTAAGATAAACTAGTGTGACTTGGAAGTAGAAACACTAGTGTGAACGAGACAATGGTCAATGCTAAAGTTGCAGATGGTCATACATTAGAGGCTATGAAAGTTTCTAAACCAGAGTGACTTCAAAGTAGAGACACTAGTATGAACGAGGCAATAGTCAATGCAAACTTGTGGATAGGCATACATTAGAGGTTATCAAACTTTCTACTATGGTGTAAAATAAACCAGAGTGACCTGTAAATAGAAACGCTAGTGTGAACGAGGCAATAGTCAATGCTAAATATAGTTAAAAGTGCTTTTGTCCATTTGTATACTACCAAAAAATAATATCCTACATCTGATCATCAGCTAGATTTCATTTGGTTGCCAAAATATTGCCACTATCATGAAATGTGCCCCTCTTTCCCACCTCTCTATAAAAACTTTGCCAGAGAACTGATGATGCAGATATTTTTACCCTGTCTCCAACAAATATCTTCCACTCCTTGATTGGCTCAACCAGAACTTTGGGCTGCTTCATTATAGAGTTATTTGCATTCTGGGCCTCTGTGGTCCATGGAGGATGTTCACTGAAGTACCATTTTCTTTTTGCAACAAGTTTTGTACCCCTTATGGGCTTCCATGTCCTGAATCCAGTCTTTTTCTCAATTTCACTCTGTATATATCTTTTAAAGTATTGACAACACAAAGAAACTGTCAGCCTCATCTTCTAGTCTATACCAAAATCTGAAAGTAAAATAATAAATTAAAATCAAAATTCAATCAATTCATTATTTTTTGTGGGGTACTAATTTTTGTGGATTGTTTGGTTGCCACAAACCATGAATTTAAATACCCAATGAACAATGATCCTTCTCTGGAAACACCAATCATGGAAACAATAGGACCTAATGCTCCAATCAAGGAATTTAAGTATCAACAAAATTACATTTGTCACAAAACCACATATATTGATATCCGTCAAAATAAATAGATTCAAAGTAATTATAAAGACAATCAGTACCAATTAGAAAAATTAGTACCAATGACTTTACTTTTAACTTTTACAACAAATATCATTTTTTGTAAGGGGTCAATTATTTAATTTTCAAAAGGCCTGGTATTTTTTGAAGAAAAAAGTCGAGCCCTCAAATAGCTTGAAAAAAATATTCTTGCTCTAAATTACTGAAAAAAGAATCAAGTATATCCTTTATATTAGTTCCAAAATTTTTTTATTTTGAGGTAAAAGAAAATGGTTGGTCCCTAAGACACTTTTTTTTTATAGACTCATCATACTAGATTTAGGGCTTAAGTTAATGCTGTATTATTTCACATTTTATCCTTGATGGTGGAATCCAGGCTTGGTTCCTCCATACAGCTCCAATTAAAATTGAATTTTTTTTCCCCCCAAGACTTCCAAGATTTTTTCATAATAGTTTTTTTTCTTGTATTTACTGCATGTAAACCAACCCAGACCAATGTGAGGGAAACAAGTGTACCTACATGTATTTCCCAAAACTCAATTCATCAAGTCTTTATTCAAATAAAGCTTGGATAATCTGTTGCTTGAGTTACGCTACATTTATTGAAATAGGTATGCTTGAAAGTGGGACAATTAGTAATAAAATGAATAAACATGTCACCAAATATTATTGCTAGTAACTCATTACTCATGCTTTAATATTTAAGTTATTTGGAAATTGCATGTACCAGGAACTGATTAAAAAGTAGATCTACCATTTGTCATTGCTTTGACTTTCAATGTGATCGTTTCTAAAAAGTAAAAAGATCTGAACACCAAAATGATTGAAAAAGGGCAATAAAAAAAACTGAATCAATTTAAAACATTGTTTTTAAGTGTTTAAAATTTTACAAGTTTTAATGTATCAGTACAACCCAACTTGAGAGACCACCCACTTCTGCCAAAAAAAGCGATCTCTAAAGACAGGTGGTCTTTCGCAATAGGTCTATGCAGGAGGGTAAATTCAACTGGGTTTAAGAAAGAAAAATACCCACAATTACTGAACATGTAATTTATTCAAAGTTCTTGTTAATATATTACATGCATTCATCTCGATATAATTTTATATAGCTATAACAATATACATCAAATATTCATATTTATTTTCATGAAGCTGTTAATGCATCCATGATCAGTTGTAATAATAACTATAGTGTTCTGATCAGTCATTGGGTTAATATATTTTTGCTAGCCATGGTATGTTGATCCACTTCATTTCATATTGACCCTTGGCATATGTAGCTAGCTGAAACTGTTTTTGCACAAATATGAGTCATGTGCTACTAGAAGTCATATTTTGTGACTTTTGCTTATCCATCAGATTACTACTCCAGTGTTCCCCTTGTTATCCAAATTTGGGGGACAGACAACATTTCAAAGAGACAATGCAACAAGAGTACCTCGAAGGGACTGATGCTCTACTGGGTGAAAAGAATTTCCAGGAATTCAAGATAAGACCATTTCTTTCTTTCAACAATTGAGTGTTGAAACCATCTCTGATATTCTTCAGCGGTAACAAGATTGTCAAATTAGCTGCTGTGGTACAAATATTGGATGTCAGCATGGTACCCTTTTTCACATTTAGGACAAAGCAGACATCATTAGAAATCTTTTGGTGAAAACCCCATGTCATAATGATCATCGATTCTGGAGGAGTAGCGACAACAAGGTTTTTAGGACAGTCATTGTGGCAGCCATAGTGGATGTATGACTGGCACCATTTTCATTTAGGACCAACAAAACATCATAAAAAGTCTTTTACTGAAAACCCAACCCCATGCTGATACGACCATCTATTCAGAAGCAGTAGTGATAACAAGATTTTCAAGATGGCTGCCATGGTGGCCATATTGGATGTCAGATCGGCACCATTTTCATTTAGGACTAACTAGACATCATAAGAAGTCTTTTAGTGAAAATCCCATGTTGATACAACCATCCATTCAGGAGGAGTAGCGATAACGAAATTTTCAAGATGGCAGCTGTGGTGGCCATACTTGATGTCTGAGCAACACCATTTTCATTTAGGACCAACTAGACCATGTGATGAATGTGTATGTAAAGTTTCAAGGCAATCCTCCAAGTAGTGCAGGTCTAGCAAGTAGGAGTAGCAATAACAAACTTGTGCTAACGGACAGATGGACGACGGACAACAGACCATCTCATAAGCTCTTCTGGTCTTTGACCCGTAGAGTTAATAATAGTAGATAGTACTTGATGTACTAGTATTGGTTAAAAAAACCAAAATAATCTTATTTGTTTTGACACTTTATCCACCTGGGTATTTATATTGTTGTAATAAATGTTTTATCAAGTGCTCAAGTAATCCATAAAAAGACATTACAGGTTTGAATACCTGGTTCACATAAAAAAGAGCTGCTCTATGGAATTTCCTGTTCTGGATCTTGCTCACTTTTTACTCTAGTGTTCTATTGTAGCTGTCGTGGTATGTAGGTTAACAAGTAGAGCAAACAATCTTTTTGGCTACATATTTAATTGTGGCCCTACACTAAACCAAATTCAAACTTCCACTGATAACCATTGCTGCCCTCTTAATGAATCGACCTAACGAACTTCACAGAAGACATCCTGATATCGTATTTCTCTGTCTCGAGTGCTTCTGATATAGAAATCTGTGTTTCATATGTTAAACTAAACCTTAAATTTTTCATTAATGATTTGTCTAGAAGTTGATTTGTTTACATGTGAGTGATTATTTTCATCTCTAATCACACTCACACTCACTTTCAATCTTTGCATCAAAATATAAATGTGAAATAAATGTGCTTTAGGTGTAGAGGCCTGGCAGAGATTATCAAAGTTTAAGAATAAATTCTCTATTTCCTACATAGAATTTACTGTTGCTAATTAGAGACAATTAATCTACTATCTTGTCTCTAATACCATCAACATTTTCAACTTATAAAGTTTATGCTAAGTCCTGTAAAAAACCCTTAATTAATTTATGTAAACACACACACAATGTACCTGTTTTCTCTACTACATAGGCCAGAACTCGATTTGAGAAACTAAGGATTATGTCCATAGAGTAGGGAGGTTTGGGGTGAGTGTGCTGTAAAGATTCTGCAATCACATCAGTTGTCCCTACAACAGTTCACTCATTATCTACAAGTGTTTATTACAATATTCCAATTTTTTATGACTCATTTTTCTTTTGAAGCTAATAAATTTATTGATTAAACACCAACATCTGTATTTCTTAATGTTTTCACACCAGAAATGGATTCCCATTTTGTCATTAATCATAATGTAACCCGAATACATTGCATTTGTGGCCATAAGTGGCTTTGCACTACAACTTGGAAGACTACTACATACCTCGCATGTTTTGATTGCTAAATATGTTGTTTTAAAATGGAAATTAATTGCCATCTGAAAGTTTTTATCGACTCTGGCCATTGGACAGACATGCACTGAAGAAAAAAAAGTGTGCCCAGGGGGTACACAGGAATCAAGATTTGGGGGACACTTGTTTTATGTTGTGTAAGTAACATAGCTTGCATGGGGCTAGATTTTTTGTAAATGTTATCCAGACAGCCAGCACTGTATCTGTACATGATCTACAGTCGAATAAGGATCCTTTAAAAATAAAAAAAATAAAAAATAAAAGTGTTTGGAAGCTAATTCCTCAAGCTTTTAGTTTTTTTTTTGGGGGGGGGGGGTTACCAGTAACATTAGCATTCTTCAAGACCTAACCTCCTGTTTATTAAATTCTAAGTTAAAGTCTTCCTAGCTGTATCCAAACAATTTGCAGTGTTTTTTTTCCTTGGAGATTATTCCCATCCAACTCACTCTGAAATATTAAAAATAACTTTGGGTCAAATTGCAAAAAAGATCTAATGATGTTATGAACTTGCTGAGTTGACACTTGTTTTGCATTGCATGAGTGTTTTAAAAACACCTTTTCACCAATTTCATGTCTTCATTTAAATTTGGAAGGCATTATGGTGTTATCTTCAAAACAGAAGAAATACTGCAATATTCTTGTGCAAGGAAAATCTTATCTAGAACAAGTCTGAGTGTGGGAGCAGAGATGACTAACAACCAAACCCTTCACATTGTACTTCCTACAGATGCAAAACAACTGTTGTGGCCACAGTCAGTCATTTCTCTCAGTAAAAAAGGAAATTATTGACAACATCCACTCCCCTTCTACAAATTAACAAGGTGCCTATAAGTTGTGCAGTTCGAAAATCTGCCTTGGCGATTCTGTGGTAATTTTTTAAAAGTCCCGTCAGCACATTCAATCACTGATTACATATATCAGCATAAAAGGAGACATTTCAAACTTGTTCCCCTTGTACAATTGAAGTGCTTTACAGATCATTATTAGCCACTTCTGTGTGAAGTTTCTCTGTTGCTTTATATCTATTTGGATTGAGTTTGGATGCCAATACTTCCAGTGTGTCACGCAGTAAACAATCTACAGTTGGTTCTGTCTGGTGGTTACTGTTCTACCCTGGACTTGAATAAACAATAACCACTAATCAGAACTGAATGTAACATATTTCACTGCATGACACACAGGAAGTGTTGCCTTCAAATTCGATCCAAGTAGACAAGATGCGAAGCAACAGAAAAACATCATGTAAAAGTGATTAAATGATCAGCAAAGTACTGAAATCATACATGAAGAACAAATCAGAAATATCTTTTTTACGTTTATATATGTTATCAGTGGCTGGACATGCTGTCAGGATAAAATAATTAGCATGGAGTCGGCAAAGGGGGGGGATATTTTGAACCACATTAGTCACCGTGTGTTACTTTGTAGAAAGCGAGTGGTGTTATCAATAGTTTTTCTCTTTTGCTGACAGAAACGAGTGCATGTGCATGTGATGGCTCTCTCAGATGAATTCTCAATTTACAGAATAAAAAGGCAAACGACTAATTATTATTCATGACTGCTGAAGATTAAAGTAACTTGTATAGGAGAAGTATCATTTTGTATTGATTCTTCACCTCTTGTATCAATATGGCTATCAATATGGAAAAAGTATTTCTTTTGTTCTTTCTATTGATTACAGTGCATACATCTCATCAAGTCCAGGCACATCATTTAAATTTTGTTGGAGTAGTGAAAAGGTAGATGAGGCAAGTGAATTTTCTGAAACTACTTATCCTCGAAAAATGGGTGAAAAAAATTATGATCAGCCCTGCATTCCAAGATTTTTTTAATTCTTTTAGTTGTCAGCTTTACTTAAATACCTTTCTTCTCCGCCAACGCTGTTCCAACAAAATATAAGAGTAAATCGTGACTGCAGTTTCACAAAAAACAGATGCTGTATCGTCCAACCATCCGATCTCGTGCGAGTCCTTCAATGTAGTGACCTAACACGCTTGTTTAGAGACAATGATGTCATCAACTGTGTCACCGGCATTCTTCAAGAGTGACCGGAATGAATTAAACAGTAAAATCAGACAAAATGAGATTTAAACAGGTAATTTCATGTAATTTTAAAAATCATAATGAAAATCTGTATTCACTAATGCCTTTTATGTGTCAGACATTTTGGCCTTGGATTTTCTATTATATGCTAAAGATAGCGCTGCCAATCACACGATGGATGTGTTTACATATTTTGAACAGGACAACCCACTTTGAGAATTTACACAACTGGATAGCCAATGTAAATATTTGGTTTTAATCATGTGGGGTCCTTATACAACGTAAGAAAAATTTACACTCTAAATGTATATACACTACAGACTTTTTTGTTTCAGTATTATAAAAAATAATAAATTCACATAATGAACATATATTCTACATCAAAAAACATTGAATCTATTATAATAAAATGTGTATCCATTCACCAGTGTCTATTTTTAAATTTCTCTCTCCATCTACTGAGTCATGTATTTATATGGTAAAGAACAAGCAATCAGTAACGTACGTGCACAAAGTGCATATAGAATTAACAGGATTTTTTTTTTCATTGTTACATTTTTTTTATTTGAAAAACATGGAGACGCTATAAACTAATAATATCCATACCTTGACCTAACTGGCACATTCCGGTCATATGCCACGTGACTTTTTAGTCAGTGTCACGAATCATGGATGCACTTCCAGAAATAAGTAAACTTACACACGCTCGGAAAAACGGTAATTCTGAACTAATGTACATGCATGCCAACAGTTTTTTAACCATGATTAAATGAAGTAGATATAGTTGAACACTTTCTATGGTTATTTGAATAGATTATCACAATATTATAACCAACGCGTTAAAATTCACGTTAAGTGCACGAAAAGTGGTTCTTCGAGGATACGCACAACATACGGCCCGCAAGCTGCATGCGTCCCGCTGACACATTTATGCTTTTATTCTAGACACAAAACGTTCGCAGTGTGGCCGTTTAGTTCAAATCAATATCGATTCTGGCCCATGTAAACGTCTGAATTGTCCACCCCTAATGATCAGCAGTTGCAAACCTCTACTACATGCACTCGCGAAAACATACTTTGGGCCTAGTAATTTCTTTTACATTTTCATCATATGCACTTTGAAGCAACATGATTCTGTGCCCTACGTCGCTTAGATTCAACGAAAAAAAATAGTAACAGATTTTTAAAATTACTCTGTACAGATTTTGGTTTTATACCTTTGACTTTCATGTAGAACCAAATCCGGAAATCGCTACATTCTGCCTACAACTTTGAAACCGTGATGTGAAGAAAACAAATCTATAAATGGAAGCGGATTTAGCGAAACGTCGCGGAAAACAGAGAAAGAAAGAAAGAAAAGAAAACTCCCACATATTTCTTCACTTTTTTTCTAACAGAGTTTATTGATTGCAAATAATTTTTTCAGCGCAATTCAGGATTTAACTATCAAGTTTTAATCCTGACTTGGTTACACTGCTGTATTAATGTGTGATTACAAATTGTCTTGTGCATGAGTGACACTGAATGTTAATTAAATTATTTTTAAATAGTTAGTGGTAAAAGCTCAGTAGAGCTTGTGTTTTCACATGTTGTAAGTATATCCACCGACTTGAAATAATGATTACTTCAACTTGAACAAAAAGATTTGAACAGTCTCGATGTCTTAAAAAAAAACATGTCTGCATCGTTTTCGACTCTAACGTATGTTTTTACATAGAGTAATTCACAACGAGATGAATGAGTATGTATTGTTCTATACATGATTTTGAATTCCCAAAATATTGACCTCTGTCACTGAAAAGTTGGTGACTTATTTTCTATAAGAAGAATTTACCCTGTTTTTTTTAGTTTCATTGCTGTTGTTGATTGTGGTTCTACAGTTCTTAATATTTCTTCTTTGCGAATTGTTTATATTTAAGAATTCAATTTTTGTATAAATCAACTTTGCCTACAAGGTTCTTTGATATTCTTGTATTATTTTTGGAGTTTTATGCTGTGATTACTTGGTATCCCATGTTAAACAGGGTCAAAAGTGTATAGGCCCAAACGGGAATTTAACATGGGAATTTATTATACACCCATACGGGAATTTAACATGGGAATTGTACTCTGGACCCAAATGACGTCATGTGAAGTGACCAATACTTAGTTATCTACCATCAAACACGCCATTTTTCAATATACTATCCAACACACTACTTTTTGATATATTATCAAGCACACACTTTTTGATTACTATCCAGCACTTACTTTTCGATATACTATCCAACACACACTTTTTGATATACTATCCAACACACATCCGACTATCCAAAGAAAAGAGTAGGAGTGTTTATACACACGCTATACTTACATACACACAAACATATTATCACACACAAGCAGTGGTAGGGTAGGTAGTGTATAGACACACTATACCCACACAAAAATACTATCACACACAAGTGGGGTACGGAGTTTTTAGTTTTAGTGGATAGTGAACATAAACACACACAAACATACAAACACATAGAGTGGCAATGAGTAGTATTTCTCTTTTCTAGAGACCTGGGTGGAAATGAAAAGGACCTTTTGTTTTTCCATCACTCTCCCTTATTGGTCGCACCTTATGAATGTCGGGCACCGCAGGCCGCACATCGTTGTCCCCATCTATTTGCTGCACTCCGATTTGTCTTCGTGCAGACAATAAGCTTATATCTAGGCTCGTTGGCCTTCTTCTCCCAATCCTGTTTCTCCTCTTCAGGGATCCAGTCTTTTTCTCCAACCTGCCGCATTAATTCTTGGATCCTCATCCAATTCTGGTTCAGGGGCTCGAAATCCCTCTCCCTCTTTTCCTCCACCCATGCTGCTTTGATCTTCTCCACTTCTTCGTTCATGACTTCTCTGACGAGCTTCTTTGCTAATTCCAAGGAGGTCGTGTCCCTCTTTAGATGGTGTTAGTTTGGGTAAGACTCCATTTCCTTTATCCGACCCAGGAGGTGCTCCTCTCTTTCCATCAAACTGATGGCTTCCATCAACTTTCCCACTTGGCAATGTTGAGTTGTCATTTTTCTTCTTCTTCTGCACAGGATCGACGATGAATGGTACTTATGGCGATGATGATTTGTATTTACAACGCGTGCGGCCATTCGGCCGGTTAAAATTGAACAAGTGCACAAGACACTATTTGTTCAATTGTACACACCGTGTACTATTTAATTCACTACGAATGAGTGCAAGCACCCAAGTAGGGATTTATTCGTCAAACGAGTTGCCGGGCTGTAACCCCATTTGACGCATTAATGCGCGCACCGCACGCTATTTAATTGTATGTCCGGTGTGGCAGGCTGAACGGGCTAGGCACGGGAGGCGCAAAGCGGAACGAAAGTAATGAAACGCCGTGAATGTACATGGTCAAATTCTGCCCAGTTAGCTAAGTCGGACTGTCCCTAATAACCATTTATGTGTTAGCCACATGCTGTAATTGCGATCAAGCTGGACAGCTTTCAAAAGTTTCAGTCTTTGTCTCTAACCTTTTAGAATTTAGCGTACATAGTGTACGTTATTTTCTCGAAAAATAGTTCAATACCAGGTCAACGTGACCCATTAACTTTTGTGTTCCTAATTTGGCAATTTCAAGTATTATTTTTGAAACGGTGAACTAATGGATCATATCAGTAAATTAAAATATAGTTGTTATCGAAATATGTTTTCAAGCCTAATTGAAACCTTTAGGGATTTAGTCATTCATTTTCCCTTCGACAAACTGTGTTCTCTGGTTGGATGGTCTTCTTCCGCACACTCTTTCGCCGTTCTCGTCTCCTGGTATTTCGAGTTCGGGAACTGACGCAGGTAGTGGATCTCCGTCAGGTTTTCTGCTACCTCCACCAGACTGGTCACCGAGTATTTAGTATAGGCCTCCCTGTTATAAGCATGCATTACATGGCCCCAAATTTCCACTCCTTTTATTTACTGGCTTTCCCCTTGTGCGCAACGACCGCCAGGCAATGTCTCGTATTGCATCTACGAAGTGGCTTGCTTTTCTGTGAGTGTCGCTTCAAGCCCCATGTCAATTAGACGTTGTTTGTCCGGGTCGTTATTTTTTCTCCTCTACCTCCTCCTCCTCTATCTCCTTTTCCTCATCATCCTTGCCGGTGACATGGGTAGATTCGGGTTTGGTTTCGGCAACGTTGATGGGTTCCGGTACAGCTTCAGAGTGTGTAGCCCTAGTCTGCCAGGAGAGTTCAGTCTGCCGAAGGGTGGGGGTGGGGTAGAATTTCCCGTCATCTCGCCGGTCAGGTTACTGGATTCGGGTGTCTGCATACGGCCTGTTTGATTCTCGCAAGGCGTAGAGTGGTCAGTGTTTATAGACTGTCCATCTTTCCTCCTCTTGGCTCTTATCATTTTATATCTAGTCCTTGCAGACTCCCAAGTCCCCGTAATATCTTTTTTGTCGGCATCTTCTGTGGCAGTACCCCACACCAATAGTAGCGTAGTCCACTATGGTCCTGTCCTTAGGCTTCAGCTAGATGCTAGTGCCCTACCTGGGGCTCGAGGGACTTTAGTGCAGGCATTGGAATGATAGCTGTAGCTGGTATCCGTTGTGTGGCACCACGCCTCCTGTAACTATCTCTTGCTCCATCACTAGTTCTGCTCTGTTCAATATCTTAACTGTGAATTATGGCACCTCTGATTGATTGATTGATTGAATAATTACATTAAAGACGTGTTTGGCCAGTTGGCCATGTATGTCTAAACACCCCAAATATGTATTAAGTTGTTTGTACACTTTTTAATTATTCATTGCCGGGCTGCAAACCCATTCGACACATTACGGCATGCACGGCATGTTTCTTAATTACATGTCAGGAGAGGCAGGCTGCACGGACTCGGAAAGGGAGGAACGAAGCGGAAGGGAAGCACTGAAACGCCACGACCTTACATGATCAAATTCTGCCCAGTAAACTAAATCGGGCTGTCCGTAACAACCAATTATGTGTTAACCACATTTTTAATTATGTCAATCCTATCAGTTCCAAATTTCTTTATTTATTTTGTCATTCGAGGAAATCTGTTGTGTACATAGTGTACACAATTTTCCCAAAAATAATGCCAATCCGTGAGTACAAGTTATTCATTTCAATTTAGTATCACGGACACATTGCTTACTCAAGGTTGTATGTTTTAGACGGTGGTTCAAAATCGGTCAAATCTGTGTTTTAAAAGAGTATAATCAAAAGAGTTTTTCAAAAATCCAAACGGAAAACCCCATACAGTCAGGCAATTTTGATCAGCTGGTTCCTGGAGACTCTCCTGGTGGTGGGTCCGGTGCGACCGAAGGGCTGGACTCTCTTCATGAATCACACCGCACTCTTGGATTCAGTGTTGACGCCAGTTTCCGCTGATCTCATTCCAGACCTCCTTCTGCTGCTGTTTCTCTCTCTCTCTCTCTCTCTCTCTCTCTCTCTCTCTCTCTCTCTCTCTCTCTCTCTCTCTCTCTCTCTCTCTTTCTGGCCGATAGCTCGCCAAAGCTCGCAAGTATGGCTTGCTCCAGTTTATTAATTACTTCAGGTAGCTCGATGGGTGTATGTTGACTGACCACAGTCCAGATGAAAGATTCGCAGACTAGCTTTCCTGGTTTGCAGTCACCCACCCCACCCCCACCCTTTAATCTACAGCGGCTATATTGTACCACCAGCTGTTTTCCTTCCCGGGTTTATACTGAGGGTCCCCTATCCCTGCTACAGTTGAATGGCTGGCCTCTCTGTTATTTCAAGATGGCGGACCTCTCCACATGCGAGATGGGTTGTCCCGTGCCAGCTTACGCCCATGTTTTGCCTCCTGGCTTTTCGGTGTCGCCTATGGCTTCGCCGACCCTTTTCTCTCCACGGCTGGCTCCTGACTGGACCAACTCTGAAATGACTGTTGCTGCTGATGGCACCTCTGCTTACTTACTTAATTTGGATTTTTTACGCGTTAGGTCTCTTGGCCATGTGCGTTAGGTTAGCGTACACACCGAAGTACTGAAACGCCATGAACGTACATGATCAAATTCTGCCCAGTTAACTATATCGGGCTGTCCCTAATAATCAATTGTGTGAAAGCCAGATGTTGTAATTGGAGCAATCTAGAAAGTTTAACAAATTTTCCTACTCTCTACCACATTTAGAATTTAGTATGCACAGTGTACATTAATTTTCGGAAAACACTATATCAAAGTCGAGTTATTGTAACCCATTTATTTTATGATCTTAATTAGATAATATCGAGTGATCATTTTGTACGGTGTAAAATGGATCGTGTTTGCGTATTAAAAGAGTTATTATCGAAATAGTTTCCAAACAAAAGTGAAAACCTTCAGGCATTTCAAAGAATTCTTACTAGCCCTCAAAAGGGCTGGGTAATAGCCCTGGCGGCGAAAGGAAGGCCGACAAATGTTCCGGTGGCTTGAACATCCGTCTTGGACGTTCTGTTATGTTGATAGGGTCCATTAGGTCTGCTATGTTCCACTCATTCATATGATTCTCATAACATACAGGTTTGATGTCTGGCGGCAATTATGTAGTTACAAAACAACCCTACTAGGGGGACAGGACATTCGCTGTATATGCTTTAAGCCCGGACGTGAAGGAAAACGTACCTCTAACGTGGAGATGCGGACGTGAAGAAAAATCCCTTGATGTAGTACAGAATGCAAAATCAAGAACAATTGCGCGGACCTAAAATAAACTATTCCTCTTATTGTTCACATCAGTTTAACATCATACAAGGGTAGGAGTGTTTATACATACACACTATACCCACAAATACACTATTACACAGGGTAGAAGGGGTTTTATGTTTTAGTTTTTTGTGGAAGACATAGACATACGTAAATATAACAAACAAATGGCAATGATTGAATAGTATCTCTTTTCTAAGAGATGTGAGTGGCCCTGAAAAGGGCCGTTGGTTGTCGTCCTGGATCGATGATGGTAACTACGACGATATCCAGGACGACTAGGTCTCACTGTCGGTTCCACTTACAGCGACTGGACGCCTCGTTTTAACAGTAAATCTAAAATTAGGCTCATCTGTCTCCATTTTCTCCTCCGCTTCTTCTTGTCTCATTTTTTCTCTTCTTTAGCTTCTTCTTCTTTTAACACCGCTTCAACTAGTTTATCTGCCATCTTTAAATATGTGATTGGATTATGTCCTGTCTATTCTGACCAGAATGTTTCTCACGGTGTACATGTGCATCGGGGCTACATTTAATTTCCCGAAGGTAGATAACATGATGATTGTTGACAAGTCAACGATGGGTGGCAAGACTGTTGTTTGTTTATTTATTTAGATTTAATTCGTTTTCGGACATTCGGCCTTGTAGGAATGGTTAGTAGGCGCAAAGCGCCCTATTTAATTTCTCGTCAAATGGGTTGCCGGACTGCAAACCCATTTGACGCATTACTGCATGCACCGCACGCTAATTAGCTGAGTGTCTGAAAGGAGAGCCCGCACGGTCTCGGCAAGGGAGGCGCGAAGCGGAACCGAAGTAAACTGAAACGCCACGAACGTACATGATTAAATTCTGCCCAGTTAGCTATTCACATGTCCCTACCACCAATTGTGTGTTAGCCACATATTGTAATTGAGTTCAAACTAAACAGTTGTAACGAATTTTTCCCGATCTGTGTCAATTTTAGAATTTAGTGTACATAGTGTGCATTTATTTGTCTGAAAACTGGATTAATACCGGGTCAATGAAACCCTTTGTTTCTATTTTTAGAGTTATTATCGAAATGGTTTTCAAACCAATGTGAAAACCTTCAGGCATTTGAAAGAATTCTTTTTAGCCCTCAAAAAAGCTGGGTAATACCCTTGGCGGCGGCCGCATGGCACTCAAATGTTCCGGTGGCCTGCACTTCCATTTTGAACGTACTTTTAGGTTGCTAGAGTCAATAAGGTCTGCTACGTCCCACTCTTTCATATGATCCTCATAACATTTGGGTGGGATGTCTAGCTGGTGGCAAGCAATTAGGTAGTTGCACATCAACCCGACTAGGGGGACAGGACATTCGCTGTATTTCTCCCCCTTTCTCTTAATGTTTTCTGCAGCTTTTTTTTTTTTTTTTTTTAAGTCCTTTATTTATTTTTCTATTTTCCAAGCTTTCGGGCGCCATGAAAATCTGGTGATCCTAGTTATAGGTCAAGGTCCCCACTTTGTCTTTCCAGATGTTGGCTCCCACTCCCACATGATTGGACATATCATACATATTTTCCACGCTTCTTTCTGAAGCGTTGGGTTTTTAATAGTAATTCTCTCCATAGGCTGCGGAGCGGATGTTACCAGTGGGGTTGTTGATGTTGTTGTTCTTGTTTTTGTTGTCACTATTGCAGGGGGTGGTCCTTGTTTTCTCACTTCCGCCTCTTTCTTTCGTTGCCCTGTAATGTTCTCCTTCTTCTCTGGCGCCTTTCTCTCCTCCCTTGCGGCCTCTGCCCCCTGTATCCCAACTTCAGATAACGTTGCTGGGAGTGGTGCTGGTGTTGGAGGTGGTGGCGGTGTTGCTTGGGGTTCCATGGTAGTGTCGCTCGGCTTCGTCTGGGTCTGCGCTCGTCGATTCCTCTGTGGAGTCTGCGGTTGTCCTCTCCACCCCGTACTTCTTTGGGGCTGTATCTCTTGTAAATTCTGGGATCCTTACAAGTAAGTAAAAGGGTTGTCCTCTTAGCTTGGGCCCTTAGGCTCCATCCTGAAGGAATGTTAAGGCCTAAGCCTTTAACTAAACTCAGGGCCTGAAGTGGTATCATTGATTTGATCTCTAGCTTGTTTATTGTGTTACGACCCTATGGCTCTAACAAACGTAACAAAAAGAATTTGAAACCAACAATGTTTGTAAAAATCAACAAACAATTTATTTTAAATAATTAATGTGAAAATCAAAATGCACTTACAGTTTCGTGTATTAAAATCCAAATAATCCAACAATTATTAGTGTCCTAATCACAAGTCCTGTATATATAGAAACTATAAAATGTTCCAAATGAATGAATGTTCCAAGTTAATGAATGTTCCAAATGAATCTTCGTAATGAACGAATGTTCCGAAAGAATGAGTCTTCGTAATGAACGAATGTTCCGAAAGAATGAGTCTTCGTAATGAACGAATGTTCCGAAAGAATAAGTCTTCGTAATGAACGAATGTTCCGAATAGAAGATGGTTCAGAATGAATGAGTCTGGACTGTCATGATGTTCCAACGATAATATGATCCAGGAAGCTCTGTTGAATGGTCCAATAAATAATTCCTTTTGAATTATTTATACAGCATGGCATTACATCATTGCAGGATTCCAGCATGGCTATTATTTCAAACAATCTGATGATTCCAAAAAGCTGATCATAAAAACAAACAGTTCTTTTCAACTCAAGATCTAAAATGGAATGGAATTAATTCGTTTTACCAGGTCTTTTAGACAACTTGCAAATGGCACATTTCACAACAGGAAACGTGTCATATTACGACCCAGAATGCAATACTAAATGCGTATATTTCATGGAATGTTACTGAAGAATGATCAACAGCTCTGACCTTGAACAAAAGGTCAGTAAACATGTTGTTATTTGATTAATAGTACAACTAAACCCAACTTAAATATGACTCACTATTTGACACAACTTTAAAGTAGAGTCATCGGACAAAAGTTTAAGCACATTATAGATTCGATATACTTAATTCCGTAACAATTGCTATATGTTGCTCACTGCTTTGTTAACTGAAGACTGTTAATTAATTAATTAATTAATTAATTTGAGATTTAATTCGTGTGCGGCGATTCGGCCATGTTCGAGTATACACCCCATAAAGGGGATTAAGGTGTGTGCTCAGCACACTAATTAATTTTCGTCAAGTGGGTTGCAGGGCTGCAAACCCACTTGACGCATTACTGCGTGCAATGCACGCTATTTACACACCACTCCCTCGCTGCATGGTTTCCCCACTATGGGGGTTTATTGAAAGCGCGATATGGGAGGGTGTGTACAATTATTTATACCTGTGCATAGGAATGGAACCACAATGTTTACAGGTTTGCGGGTGTGCTCACTGCGCACTGCGCATTACTTAATTAGATGTCTGGAGTGGAAGGCTGCACGGACTTGGCAAGGGAGGCGCGAAGCGTGACGAAAGTACTGAAACGCCATGAACGTACATGATCAAATTCTGACAAGTTAGCTAATTCGGGCTGTCCCTAAAACCAATTATGTGTAAACCACACGTTTAATTATGACAATTCTTACAGTTACAAATTTCTTTATTTATTTAATTAATCCATTTAGTTTTAAATTTTGCGTACATAGTGTACATAATTTTTCCAAAAATAATTCCATTCCGCGTGTACAAGTAACTCATATCATTTTAGTATCACGCACACATTACTAAATTCAAGGTTTTATTTTGAGGGTGGATCAAAATAGGTCGAATTTGTGATCTAAAAGAATCTAATCAAAAAGGATTTTCAAACATTCAAAAGGAAAACCCCATACAGTCAGGCAATTTTGGTCAGTCTGTTCGGGTGGGAGAGCTCCCAGGCTCTCCCAGGTTTCTATCGGGCAGGCTGGCTCTAATCCGGCAGTAAACAGCAAATCGTTTGAGGAAGGGGCTAAATGTGTCGCCTGTCTCTGCGGGTGGGCGCTCGGATAACCTGGGTCTGCGCCGTAGGCTGTGTCTTAGAAGTTCGCTTCCCTGGTGCCTGCGTTTTCCTCCCTGCTACCTCCTGCTTTCAGCTGCAGGCATGGCATACTGCACTTGATGCGTCGGGGTACTTCCGGATGGTCTCCACATTTCTATGTTCCTGTCCACTGTACTCCTCGACTCGGCTTCGGCTCTTAAGGGGCTTTGCTTTGGTGTTGGGGGTCGATTGGAAATCTTCTGTGCCGTTCTGCCACGTATCTGCAGGTATGCCCCTGACTTCATGTATTTCGATAGTAGGATGGTCATAACGTGCACGTGGCAGTCCGTGTGAAGTCACTGGTGGCCCCCTCCCCTTCATCCCACTACAGCAGGTGTAGACGATCTTCAGGGACGATGTGACTTGATTGACGGCTGGCTCCTGACTGACGAGACCCTGTGCTGAAGACTGATTGATTGATGTTTGAATTAGAGTCGTGTTCGCCCATTCGGGCATGTACGACTATATACCCCCAGTGCGTGCATTGCACGCACTGGGGGGGTTAGGGTGTGTGCTGAGCACACTAAAATTATGTACAGGTGTGTTGTCACAACACACCTGATATGTTAATGCGTATAAGAAAGGCTATTTTATACACTCCTCCATCGCTGCATGGTTTCCCCACAATTAAGGGGGCTCATTGAAGGGGCGATATTGAAGGATGTGTATAATTTACTTTAATTTATACCTGTGCATAGGAATGGAACCACAATGTTTACAGGTATACATGTGTGCGCAAGGCGCACTTAATTATTTAATTGATTTGTTGATGTCAGGACTGGCAGGAAGCACGGGCTAGGCAAGGAGGGCGCGAAGCGTGACGGAGAGCTGAAACGCCATGAATGTATATTATCAAATTCTGCCCAGTTAACTAAATCGGGCTGTTCCTATTACCAATTTTGTGTTAGCCACATTTGTAATTAGAGTCAATCTACAAGGTTTTATACAATTTTCCTTATCCCTAACCATTTTAGAAATTTTGTGTACATATTGTACTCTAAATTTTCAGAAAATTATATGAAACTTGTCCGGGTTAAAGTAGCCCTTTGTTAAAATTTTTTGATCTTAATTTGAAAACATTAAGTGATCGTTTTAGAACGGATTCAATGGATGTATTAGATTATTAAAAAATAGTATGTTTCGAAATGGGTTTTCAAGGCCAAACAGAAAACCCTAAAGCAATTAAGGCAATTCTTTTGTAGCCCTTAAAGGGCTGAGGTGTAACCTCTGTAGGTGGAACCAGATATGGCCTCAGGTGTTCGGGCGGCTCAAATTTGCGTCTGGTGCGGCCCTTCATGCTGTCTGGGTCGATAAGGTCACGAACCACAAGCTCCTTCATCGGCGGCCATACGGTAACGGGGTTTGCTGACATCTTCCATTGCTGTACTAATCCATTCAAAACTAGTACAGCTAGCGGGATTGGACTCTCCAAGTACGCCCTCCCAATGGCTAGAATGTTATTTGCTGCCTTGTTGGAGTCGGATGTCTGTGTTTTATTTAAAACCCCGCCACATCTCAGTCTCTTGGAGCATGCTGAGACCGTCCGGAAGTCTTCTACATGCTGTTTGGCTGCTTCCCTATTTTCTAACAGCATGCCCAGTCCCATTTTCCTGGCTTGGTCGACGAGGTATTCCTTGACCTGTTGTTGAGGTAATGGCGTTTGAGGCTATTTCTGCTGCTTTTTTGCCATTGCTCTCGTTTCCGGCTGCAGTAACCGTGGTCCCTGTTTTTCCGTCGCCGGCTGCGTCTCTGCTGGTGTCTGGGCTTTTCTCCTTTCGGCCTCTAGTTTCTTGTTTACTTCTTTTGCCTCTTGCTTTTATTTCCTCCCTTCTCTCCTCCTCCCTTCCCTGCCTTGCCCCTTGTTGAACTGTAGTCGTTATTTTTGGCAGCGGAAATTGCGTCCTAACCTCAGGCAATTTCGAGGCTTGGACTGGTGTAATTATTGGGGGTGGAGGAGCTGCTGGCCTGGGTTCCACGGTGGTAACGCTAGTTTTTGGCTGAGTCGTCTGACCACGCTTCAGCTGATCCCTCGTTTCTCCTCCATGTCCCGGTGCTGTTGGTTTTGGGACCATGGTGGAAACGCTCGGTTCCGGCTGAGTATGCTCAACTAGCCGTTCCCTCGTTTTTCCTCTATGTCCGGGCCTTCTTGGGGGGCTTCTTCTATTTTCTCTGTTGTCGTTAGAATCCTCCTCCCATATAAGCAGAAGAGTGGTTCTTCTTGCTTGACCCCGAAGGCTCCACCCTGATGCAATCCTAAGACCTAAGCCCTGAATTGCATGCAAAGCGCGGGACGGTATCATCATTTCCATCTATAGAACGAGTGCTACTGTGTGTTGCTTGTTGCTCTTCTGACTGTGCTGAAGACTGACTGACTGAATTGAATTATAGACGTGTTCGGTCATTCGACCATGTACGTCTTTTTAAGGTGTGTGCACCGCACACTATTTATTTATGGTCAAGTGTGTTGCTAGTTTGCAACACACCTGACACGTTACAGCGTTAAAAACGCTATTGTCACACCCCTCCATCGCTGCATGGTTTCCTCCAAAATGGGGTTCATTGAAGGCGCGATATGTTTAGGAGGGTGTGCAACCTTTACTTTCCACCTGTACATAGGATTGGAACCTCAATGTTTTCAGGTTTTAATGCAATGCATGCAGAAGACTGGTGAACGCACCGTTTTATATGTGAGAAGCACTGACGTGAAGGAAAACATCACTCCAATTCGGTACGAGGACGTGAAAGAAAACATTATTTCTTTTTTTTTTTTTTCTTTTTTTACAGATATTGACAGAGAGTATGAAAGAGCATGGCAACACACTTTTGCTTTTGGGGTAAAATATAAATACGACAACGCCATTGTGTTCTATATGAACATTTTTAATAATAAGAAGAAGCTTCGCTAACTCAAACATGAATACAAGCTGACAAATTAAACATGAATGTATTTACAAGGTTGACATCATTGTGGAGTTAGGCTAGACTTCCGATGATCTAATGCACTATTATTTTGCCATCGATGCACACTACGTTTCTGAGCTAAAGAAATTAAATAGCCACAATGTTCACAAAACCACCTTTCTGTTTTATCATCGTTTATTGAGTACTCACGATCAATACAAGTCACTAATTGTCATAAGGGAAATCAAAGACTGCGTTGATGAAGGAAATACACACAATGGAATCTGATCCTTGTAATGTCACATTATTGGATTGAGTATATACAGCATTCTTCTCATAAGGTCGATGATGCCGTCCTCCAAAGGAGATAATCTATAAGAATAAAAATAATCCACAGCGTGGTCGTTTGCAAAAGTAGACGGCTACACAATAGGTTCCTGGTCGATGACTGTCATCGGTGTTGGTGACATAGGCTTGAACGTCTTTACGTTTTCATCTTTAGCACATACCACAGAATTCCAAGAAGCTGTGTGTGAACTGTGAGTGAGAAGGTAATGCAGTTCCAGGTATCCATTTTTTCTTCTTTTTGTTCCCACAGGTAATGATAAGCCATCAGTTCACATCTGGCTATTTCCTTGAAAATATGTCAGGTAAGTCGACGAACGGGTAGTCTCTGTACTCGATTACAAGAGAGCTTCGATGCGGTTCGTCTCCAGAGAAGTCAAGGGTTTTAAGGAATGGTCAGGCAAGTCGTTATACCACTTTTCCGAAATCGTCTCTTCTGATATGAGGGCCCGTACATCTTCCAGATACTCTTCCAACTTGTTTTTTGAACTCATCATCAAACATTTGTCGAGTTGTTTCCGACTAGGATGATGGATTTTGACATCCAAGACATTCTTCTACGGCTAGGCCTGTAATTTTTTCTGCCATGTCACGAGCAAAACAGGAGACTAAATGTTTTTCTTGTTCTGCCCATCTTAACATTATGACTGTATTTTTGTCTTCTTCACTTGTGGTCTGTGACTGGTGTTGTTGTTCTGGATAGAAAACATCCTCTTCGCCTATCTGCATACGTTCGTGTTCGATCATTTTTTACTTCTAATAGTCTAAGATCACTTCTCTCTGACTGTTGATTTCCAGAATATTGTTGAATTCTGCATAATAGATGACGTTCACTGTGTTCATCAGAGCTACTGTAAACTGAAGTTCCACACGACGATGGGCCAATTTTATAGGGTGGAAATGTCCCTCGTCGCTGCCTTGGTCTGGATTGGAATCAAAACGTCACAAAGCATACCCTCCTGTACCTAACTGCCATGCGGCTTCAAACAGTGTCAAGTAAGATTTCAAGTAAAAAAAAAATTATCGGCAAAGTTAGTTTCAAAAGGTCTGGTAAACAACGTCTGGCCATCTCGGGTGACTTCTATCTTGGACACGTTGAAGTGCTGGAACTCGAAATGATTTTGATGGATAGCTCCGTTAAGGGCCGCATTGCTGACGATACCGTTGACCAAACGTTTTGGTAACTGTCATTGGAAAACATTATCTTCGATCTTGGATTGGAGTTCAGAGGCAATAATGAAGGTTTTCACTTCCACTTGTCGGAAAGGATAATTGGTTGTCGTTCTGCTCAAAGTTTCACTGATATCGTTTCTCACTTTAGGTAAGACCTCCACTTGTCCCACGATTACTCGTTAGCAATAGTCATCAATGGAACACGGTACTACTTCGATTCAGTTTCAGACGTACATCCACTCCATTCAACAAATACTTGTCTTGCAACCACATGTCCAAAAGCAAACGATCCATCATTTCTAAACTACGTTCTTCTTTTATTTTCTTTCGACAGTCGTTAAATCCACCATTGTGAGGACCGTCAGTTTATGTCAATTCTGTGTCGTTGAAGGCATCCGAAGTGTCAGGTTTCCATACCAATGAGGCATCCAGATGTGTGTTCTTGGATACTTTCCCGTACGTCAAGAGATTTTCCAGGTACGCCCGGTAAAGTTATGTGTCCATACTGCTCAGTGCCGGATTATCCAAGTAGCAAAAGTAGCATATGCTACGGGCTACGCACTTGTGTTTTAATATTTATGTGTTTTTTTCAATTTAGGGCCCCTTTATAACATATGCTACAGGCCCCGCACTAGCTTAATTCGGCACTGATACTGCTGCTGTCTAGTTTTGTCATTCAAGTACAAATCCACTTCGTTGAACAATGAATTAATACAATTATTTGGAGTCACTCTGGGATATTCCCGTGGATAGTTGTTGTCCGTTTTGAGAACTTTGACTTTCAAGAGTAGTATATGATAAGGCAGCTATGACCGCAACTTTTTGGTACGTTTTTGTATCCGCCTCATTAAGTACAATCAATGGGGCTCTATGGCATCTTTATCATCAAACATAAAAGATGACGAACAAGCCTTTTGCAACCAAAAGAACGTTTTGCGGTCAAGGCGGCTCGTGTACAAAAATGAGATTGCGCATAGATTGCCAGGCCCTTGATTGTTCTTAATGAGGTGTCTAAAAAGCGAAACATAAAATTGAGGTCGCCTTATACTATACTACCGCTTAAAGAGAATAAGATTTGACGCGACAGTTTAGTTTGCACAGCATCTTTCTTTTTTATTTATTTATTTATTTTTATATTTATTAATTTATTTTTAATTTTCTTTCCGTCTGAAATAATGTATAGGCCAAGGTCATCAAAAACATCGTTTACTTTCGGTCTCGTGGAATAGTGTCCATAGGTCAGTGTGTTAATGCCGTAATCAAGCAGATATCGTTTATCATCATAAGCAGACAGATCAATTTTGTTAAGTGACACCCAATGTAAAACATGCTCGTTGGTTCTGATTGTATTTATGTTAATGCGCTGTTTTTCTTTGTTAACTAGTACGTCATGATAATCTTGTCTGGTAATTGTGTTGCTGACAACAGATTTATTTACGTCTTTTGCGCGTTTTTCCGTTTTATCAATTAGCTCAAGCGCGTACATTTTGGCTTTGGGTACTAGCACCTTTTTGATCTCTGCTGGGTGTTCTTCTTTGAATTTGCCTACAACCTTCATATCTGTCTTATCGAATAATGTGCTGATTTTTCTAACAGAGTTTTTCGGGAAATCTCAAAAATCGAAATGATCCTTCATGGCAAACATATCTTTGAAAGCGTCTTTGGTCTAGATTTCATAGCATAACGAGTCCGTATTCTGTAAATAGCAGCTTAGCTGATTTCCATATTTCTTTTTGATAATATTGTAATGAAACCAATGCATGAGGTGCTTTAACAATTTTAGCACAGAAATCCCACGAAGCTTGGCTTGTTGACCTCGATACATTTTTTGGTCCGATGGAAGAGCACCCAGCTGAGATCAAAGAGGTGCAAGCCTGAGCTAACTGATAAAGCGAAATAACGCGCAAAAGACGTAAAGCAACACAATTACTAGACAAGATTATCTTGACGTACTAGTTAACAAAGAAAATCAGCGCATTAACATAACTACAATCAGAACCAACAAGCATGTTTTGCATTGGGTGTCACTTAACAAAATTGGTCTGCTTATAATGACAAACGATATCTGCTTGATAACGGCATTAAGACACTGGCCTACGGACACTATTCCACGAGACCAAAAGTAAACGATGTTTTTGATGACCTTGGCCTATACAATATTTCAGACGGAAAAAAAATCAAGATGCTGTTGCTATCAGTAATACGTTGCCCATCTCTATTGTTGAGCTGAATTTGTCAGTACGGAGACTGGCTGATGGACTGTAAAGGAGTAAAATATGTCAACAATTACTCACCTTGTAGCTCAGCCACTCAAATGCTGTTATGTAGCAGCAGTGTTTATGCAGCAACTATAGGACCCAGGGAGAAAATAAATTACCTTGGATTTGGTTTGCTAAGGATCGAAGATAAAAAGATAAGGTTGTGTGTGATCGCCAAAACGCATCCTTCATAATATCGTCCAAAGATGAGCGATTGAGATAGGCCCAGGAAGTAGATATAGCCCTTACTTCATGGGCTTTTATGCTCGTGAAGGAGACATCTCTTTCAGTGAGAGACCTATAAGTTCTCTTGATGGTGATCGAAGTCCATCTAGAAATAGTGCATGCTGAAATATCAGCTGAGCTTCTTAAGGAGAGAAAGAGCTTTTTCCTACCCTTACTTCTCCCGTTAGCAATTGTTAAATAGAACCCAAGTGCCCTAATTGTGCAAAGAAGTCGATCCTGATCATCCCCAGCACAGATGTGACTGAGACTGGGGATCTCTATCAGGGATAGAAGTACTGAGGGAACCGGTTTTTTGCAAGAAAACCTGGCTGACACAACCAAGATGTTTATTTTTATTTAATATTTTTTGGGTTTTTTTATGGCTTTATCGCCATTTTTCAGTACATGATAGTCTATACATGATGGCCAGTATAACTGGTGGAGGAAGAACCCGAGAAAACCCCTGGAAGAAGAACCGACCCACGGGATGCTACCGGCAAGCTTTCTCGCATACCCACGTTGGCAGAGCCCAAGATTCGAACATCGATTTCCAGACTTGTCGTTCGCAAGCTGCCTGATGTTTTGAATAAAGTCCTACCAACATTTTCTGACAACGGCTTTGATAGATTTGTTTTATGCTGACATCCCGAGGCTTTAATTTGGACATACAACCACCGGTGGTTTTGACCATAATTGCATGGAACCGTCTAATTTTTTTTTTTTTTTTTAATCATCCGACACGTGCTAGAAACGAATCGAGCACAAACTGTGCACCCTTTCCATCTTTGTGTAAAGACTCTGGCGGCGTGGGGGGGGGGGCAGTCGCCCCCGGGCAAAGGGGTGCGACGTTGCGAGCTTTTTATTTTCTTTTTTCAAACTAAAATTTTCATAGTATTTCACCTCACCTTAGTGTAACGGAGGCTTAGATGGGGGTGGGGGGGGGGAAGGATGTAGGTTGGCAATGGACATAAAAACTGTTCTCTGTGGCAAAGTACGGGCGCCACTAAAGAACAATGTCCCCATGCGCCTCGGTAGGATCGCCACTAAAAAACATTGTCCCCAGGTACCTCGAACCCTCGCGCCACCACTGTGTATAGGACGATAACATCCCCGATTAATTTATGCATTAGGGGCTAATCCACACACCCCGTGTCCTGCACCATTACAACCCAGCTAATTGGGTTGTCAAGTTGTAGTTCTCTTTAAATATATAATTGGCGGCAAGACTTTACCATAACCGCATCTGCGAGAACTGTATAATGTTGCTTCTCTTAACATGTAGTTCTGATATGTACGCTCTTGGTACCGACCTGATCAACTCTCTGTCGGGCATAAAGTCAAAATACATGATGATGATCAGGTGATCATCGAACTTGTCTTCCTGTTGCCTACTTCTTACAAAGTCGTGAAACGAAATTATTTTCAAAAGATCTTCTGGAAGTTGCTGGGTGAGAAAACTTTATCCCTCAGAGCCAAGTTGTGCCTGCCCATGAATCTGGTGGCCCAGTGTTGGGAAGCCTTAAATTCTGTATCAGGGCAGTTATAATGCGTAATTTCTTAGGCATAACTATTATATACTGACGCGGCGAACTGTAAGGTCTCTGGATCAGAACCTATTCCAGAATTTTATCTATTTTCGTGCATTTTAAAAAAAAAAATTTAATGGTCCTTTTGAGGTAATTGCATACTAAAATCGGTTTTGATTCACGTTAAACGTGCTCATTATGGAATTTTTTATTATCAAGGCTGCGCATCGCACCTCATGATGTCCGTGATCAATGGCCCGTTTTTTTTTTTTTTTTTTTTATTGTGACATCTTATACTTCCCACTGACCCTTGCTCATTAGCCAATGACCCGTTTTTTTATTGTGACCTCTTATACTTCCCACTGACCCTTGCTCATTAGCGTGAACATTACCACCAGTATCTAGGTTCTGCTCGTTCATTTTCGCCCACTACTTTGTTGAGAGTACTAACTGTACCCAGATTTTACTCGATGTCACATTTTTACGCCGCCCCATCATAGCACCTTCAGTCTGTCCGCTCCAAGTTGATACGGGGACATCAACTTTGTCTTTCCCCTTTACCAGATTCTGCCGTTTTTCACTACTTTCAAGAGACTCTGCTGGTTGTTTTTCGGACTGACTGACCATCTTTTTGGGGGTGCCTCTGGCAAAGGGTACACCCACCGAACCCTGGGAAGAGTTTCTTCCGCAGTAGCGTAATGTACAATACATTTATCCATACTACGCTCCAAGTCAATGTGCACTGACTGCCAACAAAAATATTTTGACGACGTCTTATATGCTCTTAATTGTCAGTGTCACGAAATTGTGTGTACTTAAATACCTCTGTATAATAAATGAACGAAAATGTACATGGGTTTCGTTGCCGTGGACAGCGTTGAGCGGGGGGAGGGGTAGTTTCAGTCTTGGCTGTTTCAAAATACTGAGCTCGGTTCACCCACATCCTCATGTAATAAGTGCCGGCGGTCTGAAACCAGACTATCCGAGTTCTCTAGCTGTGTATTGGACTACAACCATGGTATTTATAGCCCAAATTCTCTGTTGTCACAATACAGATGCTTTTTTTGTTGTTGTCGGGAAGCGATGCACTTGACGAAGTAATCTTCAGTTGAGGAGGTATGTGAAAACGAAAATTTATTCTTTCTTGTCCTCCATTCTGCGTGGTAAGAATATCATTATGTATATTGGATGTTTCGGAATTTAATCTAAATTTTATAGAGTCAGACTTGTGTCACAATAACACCAGGCTATCAGATAAACTACAGTCCGTTTCAATTTAGCCATTTTTATCACTAAACAGACAAGGTGAATTCAATTATATGTTGCATGCGTTAAATGACAATAAGCATTTGAGTTCTTATAATCCAGTGCAATTATTCTTGCCATAGACAGATTAATGTACAAACGTGGTTATTATAATAATAATCTTGTACGTTCTTATGAAAGAATTAAATGCATAATGAAGTCAATTCATGTGCATGCATGTATAATGTATACAGTTGTATTTGTTATTAACTATGTCTCATGTATTACATGGCTCAGTTATTGTATTTTTCGCTGTTCACAGGGTGTCCTCAAACTCTGGGGATTTAATCCAACCCAGATACTGCAGTCAACGATGACATTGGTTTCAATGACAGCTCCAGTATTCTCTGCAAGGCCAAAGGTTCTAGACCAGAGGGACTGCAGAATAAGGAGGCTCTCAAGGGATCCATCAGCAGGCTATGCCATTCCTACACCATCTGACGGGAGCTATGGAATCGGAAATCTCATGATCGTTGACTGGAGTCCATGAGATAAATATCATATGTTCCACTTTTTAATAAATTTATTTCAATATCCCTATAAATGTGAAAAATCCAATTCAGTCACTACATGTGTGACAATCAATTGTACATCTATAATACTTGTTGATGAACCATATATCAATCATACTTGTTTATAAATTTCATGCTTTGATCATATCGTGTCAATAGATCCACATGTCAACCATACTTGTGTACAATTCCATATATTAATCATATTGGGTGACAGTTCCATATGCTGATCATATCCATTCACATACTGGATCATCTGGGTTTATTTGCTGAAATTCCATTCTTTGATCAGTTCCATTTTAGGAACATTATTTTCTGGTATCCATTGTTGAACTTTGTAAGCATAATTTTGTTATATCCCCTGTGAACTTTATGTGCTTGAGTACTATGTTAGATTCTTTAATTATTGATATGCATTAAAAATAAAATCTCGTTCACGCAATTGTGTTTAGCATTTTCACTATAACCAATCCCACCAGGCTTCAATCCTGTTACAGTCAGCACAATGAACTTTCCAAAAGGAGTATCAAAAAGTGCCAATAGCTATGCAAGTGACAATAGACCAGCTTTACAATAAATGAAAATAATAATTAGCTTCTAGAAATTGTTCTTACCAGTAGCCAAAAAAATAGTGACATAGAAATAAAGCAATGTTGTTAATAATCTAGTGGTATCCCAATAATTCCAGCAAGCTTTGTACAATGAATGCTATTGCATTTGCTTTTAAAAGTTGTGTCCACTGCAACCAGTTTTTCAACTGGAAACTTTACTCGGCACATTAAAGATGGCTCCAGCACACTCGCCAATTGGTTGCAATTATTGGATAGCTTTGGAATTACGTTTTGTCTTGGGATTATACACAATCCATTTATGAACTGAATAGATTTATTAAGCTTTTCATTTATTTGGAAAGTAAAATCCTGAATTCAAAATTGCAGCCAGATAGATAAAGTGAGCAGATGTTCCACAGGTACTAATTAAAATTCCCCAATTTATTATGACATGTCATATGTACCAGATCGTTGTGTTAATTTTCAGATCTTGTCACTTATCAAGTTTATCAAACTGATTTTCTGTCAGTGTGTATTCAATTATTAGTTACTTAAATAAGTGAATGAACAATTTTCATGAAAGTCTTAGGTAATAGATTATGGTCTTGCTTCTGCATACACGCACATCTGGTAGCACGACTAGTCTCAATAATATAAGCTGACATAGCAAATCTGATCAGAAATGAAGCCTCTAGAGTAATCATAATAAAGTGTTGACATCCATCAAACAAATGGCCATACCATAAGCCAGGGGTGGCCAATATGTCGATCACAAAATAGTTTCTGGTAGACTGCACCATATTGGTACGACTCGGTAAAAAAGTAGATCCCATGTCACTAAAGTCTGACCACCACTGACATATGTATTTTTATTAATAGACCTTGCAAAAAAGATGGTAAGAGTGTTTGATATATCCATAGCCACATAATTTGATTATTAAAAGAAATTCACTATTTTGCAACAGGTTTCAATGTCTCGTGAAGGCGAGAGACATGCTTGCAGACCATGTTCGTAGGACTCTGTAAAAAGTAGATCCCATGTCACTAAAGTCTGGCCACCCCTGCCATAAGCTAATTTGGCCTTTGGCCAGGTGCGCTAAAAAGAAGACAAAAGCACACCGTTTTATAAGGGTGTGGTATTCCGAAATGAATTTGATGGGTGGATAGTACATTTCAACAGAAGTCCCTCTATGGGACAGACGTTCTACTAGTTAAAAGAATTTCCAGGAATTCAAGAAAAGACTATTTCTTCTTTTTAACTGCAGTGTTGAAACCATTTTGGATATTTTTGAGCAGTAAGAAGGGTATCAAAGCAGCCACTGTGGCAGCTATATTAGATGCAAGTCAGGCACCATGTTCATTTAGGACCAACTAGACATGTCTTAGGTGAAAACCCAGCGCGAGTAGAAGTATCCATTCAGGGGGAGTAGCAATATGATTTCCAAGATGGCCAACATGGTGGCCATTTTGGATGTAAGATCAGCACCATTTTCATTTAGAACCAACATCACAAGTCTTTTAGAGAAAATCCATGTCAAGTTTACCATCCATCTAGCAGTAGCAATAACAAGATTTTGAAAATGGCTGTCATACTGGAGATCAGATGATTATTTTGATTTAGCTTCAACTAAATATCACAAGGAGTCTTCTGGTGAAACCCCGTGTCAATATGATTTTCTGTTCAGGAGTAGCGATAACAATATTTTCAGAAAGCAGCAATAGTGGCCATATTGGATGTCAGATCAGCACCATTTTTAGTAAGGTCCAAATAGACATCACAAGACTTTAGGTGAAAACTCCATGCTGACATGACCATCCAACTAGGTGGAGTAATGCTAATAAGGTTATCAAGATGGCTGCTGTGGTGGCCTATTTGGTGACCATATGAGCACCATTTTCATTTGGGACCAACTAGACATCATAAGAAATCTTCTGTTCAAAAAAGCCCATGTTAATGAGACTTACTGTTCAGGAGTAGTAGTGATAACAAGATTTTCAAGATGGCTGCCATGGCGATCACAATCGGCACCATTTTAATTTAGGACCAATGAGCCATCAGAAGAAGTCTTTTAGTGAAATCCTCATGTTGATACAACCATCCAATCAGGAGGAGAAGTAATAAAAATATATTCAAGATGGCCTCTGTGTTAACCAACTTGGATGTCCGAGCAGTAGCATTTTAATTTCGGACAAACTAGGCAGCACAAGATGTCTTCTGATAAAAACCCCTATGTCGATATGACTTTCTGTTTAGGAGTAGTAGCGATAACATGATTCTCAAAGTGGTGGCCATATTGGACATCACACTGGCACCATGTTCATTTAGGATCAACTAGACATCATAAAAGTACTGCTCTGCGGATATTATGTACTTCTGAGATAGAAACCGGTATAATGATGAAGTTTTTTGCACTGACAACATGCACAATGTAGACGACTGTTGGTATACCTCTATTCAACTTTCATGTACTTTGACCAATATTTCTTTACATGTGGGAATTATGGAAACTATCGGAAACTATGCACTATCTAAAGCAGACAGCTGATAAAATGGCTGCTGCCATATTGCCTGAAAAATGAGCCTGAACTAGTCCCAAGTACACTAACATTAGCAGTTATTACAATAGGGAAAATGAACTAGTCCCAAGTACACTAACATTAGCAGTTATTACAATAGGGAAAATGAACTAGTCCCAAGTACACTAACATTAGCAGTTATTACAATAGGGAAAATGAACTTTGCCAGATTAGACAATACCAACTTCTGAAAGTGCAATGAATGAATTATAAAATATATAAAAAGTAAAAAAAGTTAAGTGGAGCTAGTGTCTTTCAAGAGGTGCACATCTGAAGCAAAGCCAAGCTGTATACTCTACAACTCAAATTAACCCCATCCTCAAATTAACCCCATCAATCATGCACAAAAAAAAAGGGAATTAAAAGTTATTTTAACATGACCAAAGATATACCAGGTCCGTTTTAAATTACCAGGATAACCAGTGAGGAAAACCAGGGAAATTCTTTTTCTTTACAAATAAAACCCTATACAAAGTACGAAACCAGAAGTCTTTTAGTGAAAACCCCATGTTGATATCACCATCCATTGAGAGGAGTAGTGACAAGATATTGGATGTCTGAGCAGCACTATTTTCATTTGGGACCAACTAGACCTTGGGATGAATGTGTGTGTAAAGTTTAATGGCAATCCTCCAAATAATTTAGGAAGTAGCGATAAAATGCTTGCACTAACAGACAGATGGATGTCAGACAAGAGACCATACTATAAGCTCTTCTGGTCTATGACCATTAGAGCTAAAACGTTTCTTCCAACCCTCACGATTCCCTCCCCCAGTACAATGTACATTGGGTAAAAAAGGGTTCCATGGAACACTATATTTCTTGGGAAAATGGCATTATGTGGATGCATCCAACCCAGGCAAGACTGAAATCCTTGCAAATCAAAATACAAACTAAATGCATCTATCAATATGGTACAATGTTTCATGTGATTACAGGATTACAGCAACAGACATGGAAATTATTTAAAGAAGTTTTGAAACTAAATCAGAACATCAACATTACTGTATCCACTGGATCAATGATACCCATTTCTTGTTCTTTTAAATACAGACTTGCAGGCTTAAACAAAATACAAGCAGCTTTCTTTGCCAACGCTTTATTTGGTCATTTCAGAAAGGTCCAATACATACATCTCAAGATGGATGTTTTTAATTTGTAACAAAGTGAAAGTCGGTGATCAGTCTCCTTTCCAAATGCACAATAATGCACAATGTTGGACCTCAATCTTCATGAAATATTTACTTCTTGGAGGGTTTTTTGGCTTTAGCCTTCTTAGCAGCTTGCTTCTGGACAGCTGGCTTCTGAGGCTTGATCTGTTAAGAAATCAAAGTGAGGAAACTTGGTCAAAAGCTAACAAGATGTAACAGATTTTTTTTTATTCACTAAAAGGCTTGGTAGAAAATTGGAAATTGTTCATAAATGTACCGTGAATTCACCATTTTTCATGACGTATCAATTTTTGTGAATTTCATTCGTTGTACAAACCACAAATTTAAAGACCCAACAAAAAATTATACTTCTGTGGAAGTAATAGAACCCTTTCTCAAATTCACAAATTTAAGGCTCCTCCACAGCAAACAAATTGATATGAAGGCTAAATGAATATTTGTTCTGGCCAATCATCTACATGTAATACTAGTCTATCAATCTGCCCAAAGAAATAAGTGCAGTGTTCATACCATTATTTCATTTATTGGGGTCAAATGGTTATCAGTGGTTGAAAAAGGCAGGTCATCTTTCCATTTGCTGAAGCCACGAATTTTACAACAGAAACAACAAAAATATTTTTGCAAATACTGAATAAAGTCAATACTTCAAATATATTACACTTCCTGCAAGCTTACCTGAACAAACTGGCTAGCAAAATTTTCAAGATGGCCACTGTGACACCCATATTGGACATCAGATTGGCACCCTTTTCAATTAGAACGAATATGGTAGCCATATTGCACATCAGATCAGCACCATTGTTGTTTAGGACCAAGAAGTCTTCTGGTAAAAACCATATGTCAACGTAACTTTCCACTCAGGAGGAGTAGTGATAACAAGATTGTCAAGATGGCTGCCACAGCAGTGGCCATATTGGATATCAGATCAGCACCATTTTCATTTAGGACCAACTGGACATCATAAGAAGTCTTTTAGTGAAAACCCCAATGTTGATATGATCATTCATTCAGGATGAGCAGCAACAAGATTTTAAAGATGGCCACTGTGGCAGTCAGATTGAATGCCTGAACGGCACCATTTTCATTTAAGACTAACTAGACCATGGGATGAATGTGTGTGTAAAGTTTCGTGGCAATCCTCAAAGTATTTTAGAAGGAGTAGCATTAACAAACTGGTGCTAATGGACAATGGACAACAGCCCAGCCCACAAGCTCTCCTGGTGTATGACCATTAGAGCTAATAAACCAATCTGGTCAGGAACTCCAATTTTGCTAATAAGCACATAGATGGTTACTAATTGTAGTTCAGGGAAATTCCAACAAACAACTCCGCAAGTATACTTACATAGATGGTTACTAACTGTAGTTCAGGGAAATTCCAACAAACAGCTCTACAAGTATACTTATTTCTTATTTAACATGTAGTCAAAGCATTTATTTTTAAAAGCACTAAGAGAATTTGTTTGTTTTATATTTAAAGATAAGCTGCTCCAGACAAAAAACCTGAAAAACTAAAGCTATTCATGAATTGCTGTTATTTCAGGTTTTGGTAGCAAGAGCTTTCCAGCTTCTGCAGAGCGCAGTGCACAACTTGACTGTATCTGGCTAATCATGTCTTGCAGATATTATGGTTCAGTTCCATTTAGAGCTTGATATACTAAAACAGCTTTACTATAATCAATTCTTTTGTCAATTTCCATCAAACTTAATTTTTTAACAGGGCTTCTGAAGGTGCATCAGAAGGTTTATCTAGAAGTATACTTGATGCTCTTTTTTGTAAATTAAAAATTCCGTTAAAGTCTTGTCTGGATCATGTTCCCCACACACTGAGGCTGTAATCTAGTACTGGCTGAATATAGGCATTAAAATATAGATATCAGGAGGGAGGTTTTTCTTCATTTTGGCAAGCTGTGCTATCTGCTATCTTTGAAGCAAGCAATTTACATATATTATTAACCAGTATACCTCAATGAAGAAAACTATCAACACGATTGCCAAGAAGTATATGATTTGAAAAATTTTCAATGGTTGCATTCTTAAGATTTAAATAAAGATGCTTCAAGTCCATGTAAACCAATTTCTGAGCTGTGGTTATTAGCATGCACTTTGCCTTACTTTGATTTAGAAGCATTCTGTTATTCTTACACCATAGTTCAATAATCTCCAGATCTTTGTTCAACTTAGTTTTGATGGTATTCAAGGATGGAGCAGAAGCATGTAATGTTGCATCTTCTGCAAAGAGGTCTGTATTGCAGTTCTTAGTAGTATATGGGAGGTCAATAATAAAGATTTAAAATAATGATGGACCCAATACGGACATTTTGGAACACCATCCTTAACAACTTCCGATTAAGTGCTACCTATACATACATGCTACCTTCTGTGTTGAAGATAAAAAGTAAACCATTTTATGATATTATATTATTGTAATTTGGAGATAATGATCTCGTGATCTTCTAAATCAAATACCTTTCTGAAGTCAAGGTAAACAATACCTGTCATATTTCCTTTATTCATTTCATCTAACCAAGTGTCAGTGATTTTTTGTGAGGGTTGTTTGACATGAATGGGAATTCCTAAAACCAGACTGTTCTTTGTGGAAAATATTATCATTCAGGTACAAGTAAGTAAGGTTAGTGTTATGTTTATCAAAGACTTTAGACAGTGCTGGTAAGACTGAACTTGGCCTGTAGTTACTGGGATCATCCTATACTCCACTGTTATAAATTGGTGCTATTTTAGCACATTCAAACAGGTCCCGATATTCATTTGTCTTGATACTCAGATTCATTATAAGCGTTACAGACTTGGCAATTACTGGTGCTGAAACTTGAAATAACATTGGTCTAATACCATTAAATCATGGACCTTTATTGACATTTAGGCTAATTAATGTTTCATATATTTGTTTCTGATACAAACCAAAGTATTCATTCAAATATACAGGATTAGAATTTCCACTTTCCTCACAAAGTTTATCTAAAAGTTCACGAAAGTATTTATTCAAAACACCAGCATTTTTTTTCATTGATTTTGCATTAGTACCTTTTTATAGTAGTTGAGATGGAGAGGCTAATGTTTTCTTAGCATTTAACTCATTTAGATACTTTAATATTTGACCACCGGTCTGGTTTTATTATATTGCTTGCTTACAATAATTCTTTTTTGCCTTTTTCATTCATGTTTTACTTTGTTTCTCCAGTGTTTATAATATCCCCAATCATTCCGCTAATGAAACCTGTCTCTCAAATGTCTGGCATCATTGATCTTGGGGGTAAACGAACTAGACTTACAATGTGCTTGACACTGTTTTTTTTTAATGGGAGTATGAGCATTTAGAACTTTAAAGAAAAGGTTGTCCCTATTTCAAAAGCAGAGTTACAGTCTGTTTCTTTTTCGATTTCATTGAAGGGCTCATGAAGTAAATCATTAAGAAAATTCTCTTCATTAAAGATTTTGAAGTTCTTTTATGTTTTTTTTTCAATATGATCTGCCTCTTTTTGGTAATTCTGGTGTCTTGTATACATATATGGTAATGATCACTAATTGCAAAATTTGGCAACTTTTATTTTACATAAATTTTCTGGTCTGTTCGTATAAATGTGGTCTATTGGCGTCTCCGATTCAGGAGCTACTCGAGTTGCATAAGAAATGGATTGTTCCAAATTGTATAGTTCAAAGCATTGTAAGAACTTTCGTGGTGGAGTCCTCAACAAGTCAGTATTTAGTACACCTGTTATAATAATTTCAATATCTTGATCAATACTTAGAGCTTAGTAATTTCTTTTTCAAATTTATCTATCCAGTCAGCTGTTGAATCCAGAGGTTTGTAGACAGAATATAAAATGGGTTTTGAACATGGAAGATTTATTTCAACCCAAATGCTTTCAACATCTCTCGTTTCTAGATTAGTTCGTCTACGAAAATGTACAGATTTGGAAACAGATATCATGAAACCTCCTCCATCCTGATTTCGCCAAGATGAAAATGTCTAATAACATTAAGCCGAATGTATTTTGTTCAATAAAATTCAGCCCAAGTTCAACCAAATTTGGCACTCCCCAGTTACTATTGCTCTTCAAACAAATGAAATTGAGTCAACCAAATCTGAAAAACTCGACCACTTGACTGTGCCTGTATTTACTTTGATCACAAAAAAGGCATCAGTGCAAGAATAGTATAACTGAACCAATTAGATTCTAAGCTCTGCAGCAGTGTTAATATATGCTGCCAACTATGTTAGATATTCCTGAAAACATAGCCTCCAGTTCCCCTGGCGAGGTGGTCATAACAGAGCTACATGGCATCAGCATTAAGGTAGTTAAGACATTGATCCCCAACATTCATATCAGGGTCAACATTTTACATTGTAGGACCAAGGTTACACCTGCAACCTTGGAATTTTGTTTGCATAAATAAAGAGGTAATTATGCTATATGATAATATATAGGAAATAGAATTTGTTTTCTCTTACCTATACAGTGGAATGGGGCGGGGGGGGGGGGGGGGGGGGGCAATGGGACAGCAGTCAATTTTACTGTCCAAGTATAACTGCAGGTTGAGTGGTTCTGCTAAATGAACTTCCCAATTATATTTCCTCAATGACCTGTTACTTGAATGTAAAACTTGAACTCACTCTATACGAGTTGATATCACTGGGTTATTAATTTGTTGACTATTTTTAACTTCTAGAAGCAAGATTAGGTACCTAGAGACACACAAGGCAGTAAAAGCTGTGTGCCCTTTGAGGCTTTAGGTCAGTCAATACAGGACATTTTTTAAAAATTTTGGTCTTTTGGAATACCATATTTTAAAAAGTAGTGAGTTACATTCCATCTAGATACAATATTTTATTAAGAATCAAACTCCAACTTACTTGGCTATGATATATTAGGCATATGACTGGATAATCTCTCTTGGTGTAAATTAACAAGAATTGAAAAAATACTGTAATGGCTTAAAAATGTCATCAAGTTATCTACATATGCATACAAATATGCTTGCCAAATTTCATTTGTCCATGTTAAGTGATTGTTACGCAATTGTGCTCACAAGTTTCTTGAAATGGCTGAACAGGACCAAATCAAGATGCCCTCTCTGCAAGCAGCATGGGCATAAAAAGTGTTTAAAACCAGTGTTTAAAAAAATCAATATAAAAAATTATCACGACTGTTAATAACTTACACCACGCTTGGCATCTTGAGCATCCTGGCGATCCTTTTTGCTCTTTTCCAGAGCCTGGGCAGCACGTCGGGCAACTTTAGCATAAGGATTCAAACGGCCCATTGCACGATAGTTCTTAAGAGGATTCTTCTTAAGCACATGACGTTTATTCTGGCGTCTGAAAAAAAAAAATTAGTAGGAAAGTTGACTATTAAAAATACTGTACTTGTCTGAAGAAATGAATTCAAGGCAAATAAAGATTAATCTGCAAAGAAAGAATAATCTGGGTTTCAGCCATCCCTACACCAATTGCTTGTAACTAAGCTGTAACCAATATGGAGTAAAAGGAAAGGGAGGGGGGGAGAAGGAAAGGGAGGGGGGAGTAAAACCTATTTCAATTATGTAATACTTACCTGTTGCTATATCTTTTCCTGGTGCTAGTCCCCAGTACAAGGAGATTTATTCCCTCCTCCAATTAGTAATTGACAGTCTAGAATAAAAAAAATAACATGATCCCAGTCGGATATATTAGAGCAGGAAAGTAGGATGGAATTGGGCGATAATAGGTGATAAGTACGACATAACTAAATTACTTTTATCCTTGCAAAAAAAACAAAAAAACAACAAAAAACGATACATTTTTGTTTGGCAGTAATGAATTACCTGCAATTATTGTATTACTGAATTTGCCAGCCCAGTGGGAAGCTGATAGCCTAAGATAAGCTGTCAAAGTGAACTTACCATTGCGATCAATAGGGGTGCTCTACTGCAGAGTGGAGAATGGTTTGACAACTTGTTGAGCTGATACTAAGCATAATTACCCTCATTGTGGTGCGACACTAGTCAAAGGTAAAACGATGAGGAAGTGGAGCGAGATCACCAGAAGGCGGCTTTCATGACATGATCTAAAGAAAAATGATTCAAAATGGCCAAAGATGCAACAAAAGCCCTGACCTCATGGACTTTATTTTCATGACATAATGATCTCTCTCAGTGAGACTGATACACTCTATAATGGCCCGAATAATTCACCTTGATATGGAGACTGCCAAAATATCAGAGGTACCTTTGAGAGACAGAAAAGGACTGTTACAACCCTTTTTGTTCTTTTTTGATTTCGACAGATTGAAACGCAAAGCATTAACTGGACACACAAGTGTTTTGATCATCCCCAACAAAGGTACGACCAAGACTGGAGATATCAATAGGGACAGGCACTGGTGAAAGTAGTTTATTCTTGGTCAGAAACCAAGGTTGGCAAAGAAGAGACCAAATCATAGTTACCACTGAACCGTAAACAACCCATTTCCACTGACAAGGTCAAGGTTATCAAAGAAAGCATCACTCAAAGGTTCATAAGGTTTTGATAATGACCAAACAACGGACGAGAGGTTCCACCTCTGCATTAAATAGTGTGAGATTGGTCTTCAGAGCTCAAAATCCTTGATCAGTTCAGAAAGATGTGGATCTGACCCTATACTGGAGCCCACAGAGAAATTAAAAGAGTTCTGAAGATGGCTGCTCTATAGCCTTTATGGTGGATACTGAGCAATCTTTTTTGCTAAGGAGACGAGACAATCTGCAACTGCAGTTAATGGGGTTGGGGGGTGGGATACATTGAATTAATGCATTTCTTACTGCAGCAATTACAGGAAATTCTCCACTTAGAATCGTAAACCTTGTTGACCGTCTTATAGCCTGAGCGATGCATTTGGCAACCTTGCTTGAAAACTGGTCCTGGTGGATAGATCATTTGATACAAGCCAGGCATGAAGGTGGAGAATTTGAGGAGGGTTCTGCAAGAGGGACCCTCTGTACTGCGACAGCAGATCCCTTTTCAGTGGTCAATTCCCTGGGGTCACTGACTAACAGATTGAGTCGATAGTCTACCGTTGGCTTTTCCCAGATTAAAAACCGTCTTTGCTACAAACTGGTGCAGAAACCATTCCATGAGGACTGCTTGCCCGAATGGACAAGCTGTCTGCCAGAATATTTTTCTTGCCTGGAATGTGGACTCTAAGAGTGATCAATTCTGAAGCTGTCCAGCAGAGGAGGTTCCTGACTTCCAGTAAGAAGGGGCACAAGTGTTGTCTCGACGTCTGAGGTACACTGAACGACATGTTTTCCATAGCGATCATGATGCAGCGACGTCTTATGTGGCTGACACACTCCTGAAGTGCTAGAAAAACAGCATGCATTTGGATTGTTGATGTGAAGGAAAGATTCTTCCCGAGATCATAGTACTACCCTCTTGGGTTATAGGTGAGCACCCCTGTCTGAATCTGAGGCATCAATTTACAGAAAGGAGTGGGATTTGGGGGTGTGAATTGGGACTCTTGTCAGAAACCGGTCCCTATTTAACCACAAATGCAGGTTGTGGTTGAAGTTGGATCACGGGGGATCTGACCTGATTGAGGGTGCAAGTAAAGTCTCTCTAAGTGATCTAAGTCCACAGCCATGTTCAAAGTTCCCAGGAGAGAGAGGTAAAGGTGAGCTAACAAGGTCTTGGCTGGAAGACCCATTATGCGAGACTGGATTTAGTTGATCCAAAGGAACACGAACCCTCCCACATATACAGTGTCCTGAAAAGGGACTGTATCGGACTTCACTAGGTTAGGAACAAGATCAAGCCACTGTGAACCAAAAAAGTGATATCGGACTTCTCTAGGTTAGGAACAAGATCAAGTCACTGTGAACCAAAAAAGGCACAAGTCCTTCAGAAGAGAATCTCTGACGTTGTGCATCAACCAGTCATCAAAATATTGGAGGATGGGGATCATTAAAAGACCTCAAGTGGGCTACTAATACCTATTGAAAGCTCTGGGGGTGGAGGCAATGTTGAACAGAAGAACTCAAACTTGAAATAGCTCCTGGTCGAGACAAATCTGGAGGTATTTTCTGTGTGGCGGGAAGATGGGGATGTGAAGGTACACATCCTGAAGATCGATGCGAGTCCGCCCAGTCACAGGACTGTATGGTGTTCCTGACTGAGGCAGTATTCTCCTTCTTGAAGTGTTCTTCTCAAAGAAATCTGTTTAAAGCAGAAAAGGCCGATTATGAGCCAAGTGTTTCTGCCTTTTTTCAACATTAGAAAAATCCAGGAATATAAAACCTGGAATTTGGTTGCATTCCACGCTCTCGACTGCATCCTTCTACAGTAGCGTGTGCACTTCTTACCTTAATCAAGCCAGTTTGGACTGGAGATAGAAAATATGGGAGTCCGTGATAGTGGATAATGTTCCAGGAAGTGAAGCTGGCATCCATCCTTTAAAGTGGAACATAACTACACTTCATCCGTGATGCCTAACCAAACCTCTGAAAAGAGGCCAATAGAAGCACCTAGCAGGACACTGCGAAGAGGAAGATGCTGCAGGAGAGGGTGCAACTCATTATGGCTGATACCCTCCCTCCTTGGGGAAGGAGTCCGAAGTTCTTCTCCCTTGGCCTCTTAAACTGTCTCGCCTAGCAAATGACAGGGACGAAGGAGCTTTGAACTAAGACTAACTGCGAGAATGTCGAGGCTGCATCTACTTGGCGGTCAGGGTGGGTGCTCTTCTTGGTTGGATTCAATGGGCCCGGAGTCACTGCCAGAAACCTGTGCTGCTGGTCCCTAAAAATCCTGTGACGCTAAGGAGGGGACAAGACCTCCAAGGAACATCTCTACCTCAAGTGGTGCAGCCCATAAAAGGTTCTTGCTGTGGTCCAGCAAGACCTTACATGTATCCAAGGCAGCATCCCTGCAGAGGGGAAGGAGATCTTCCAAGGAGAGTGCATGACGTGACGTCTTCACTACACCCTCCATCAAACGTTTAAGCACCACTGGAGACAACAATAACTTCAAAGAGACTGAAGGAAGTCGCAGAAAAAAGATTGGCATGCGAGGTGATCGTCACAGGAGAGTGTGCCTTCAGCTCCTAGGTTTTTACCAGTGGGCAAGCCCAGTCACCAGCTGATATCCACAGCTAGGATGCACTAGGGTCCAAGAGGAGGGGGAATGCTTAAGGGTCCAAGCTGGAGAATGAACTCGAAGGGACCAGTGGCCGGAGTGTAGAAGAGGGTACAGACCACCCCTTCTGCTGTGTGGTGAACTCCTAGCACCAGGAAAACTTCTGTGTAAGCTCTCAGAGCATCACAGAGTGTGGAAGCAGCAGATCTGGACATGAGGAGGCCCCAGAAAGCCTTTCCAGATTGGAGAGAATCTTCTTGTCCTCGGTGCCAGAAGGCTTAGGACACATGTCTGAGGGAAGGAGGTGGTAAACCTCATTCATTGCCTTACTGAACATCCAAATATTCTTCTCCAACACCTGACCAGACAGGTGGTAAAGAGTTGGGGATCCGAATGGAGGGGCAGGAACTGTTGCCACTGGTTCCTCTGGGAATTCATTGGAGTCCACCATAATGGAAAGGGTATCGTCATCCTGAGCCCACTTTGAGGTGAGAGAGAACAGTCCTTCCCAGGATCTCTTTGCGGCAATGGAGACATCAAAATGGGGTTTGCATCATCCTACTCACTGGGGGTGATGGGACCAACTCTACTAGCTGTCCTCCTAGGCGAATGGGATCAAGGATTCCTTCTCGACCGTCTTCTTGAAGAGTGGCGGTCCCTCTCATTTTGGTTGGACAAGGCTGGAGGCAATGGAACAGATCCACAGCCTGCCACGTCTTCCATACCTTGAAACCAAGGCAGGGACATCCATGACATCATGGGGTGGGGGTGGGGAAAGGAGCACTCCCTTCCCAATAATTAACTTACATAGGATCGATTTTTAAAAAAACATGCACCTACAGATGTACAAAGAAAATCTGAACTTAAATTTCTTTGCCTTTTAATTTATTTAATATCAAAAGATAATGAAAATAACCAAATTAACTTACATGGGATCAGGTTTTTAAAAACATGCACCTACAGTAGCACAAAGAAAATCTAAAGTAAATTTCTTTGACTTTCAATTTATTTAATATCACAAGATAATGAAAATAGCCATATTAACTTGTATAGGATCAGGTTTTTAAAGACATGCACCTACAGTAGTACATAGATCATATGGAATTAATTTTTCCTGGGTTTGAATCTATTTATTATCATAACAATTAAAATCACCAAACTTACATAGGATCTCGGAGTGCAGCCTGTATTTCATCACTCTTCAGCAATCTGGTTAAATCTGTATTTGTCATTTTTAATGAAGGAAGACTGAAAAAAAGGAAAAAATACATTTTTGGGAGTTTACTTTACTACACAAGGATACAAAGGACTGCAATAAAATTCTTCAAATACTGGTTAGGGTTGAAAAGAAATCCCTCTAATGTTACAATACTGAAATTGATGCCTTGTAAAAAGTAGAGAATTCACATTACCATATATACCCACTTATAAGTCAGGTTCAACTGCAAAAAACAGACTCTGATCTGCCGGCACATTATGTGTCAGCAGATTAGGGTCTATGTTGTTTGTTCTACTAACTACTCCTAACAAACTGCAGAGACCTAGGTCTGCTAGTGCATTATGCTATGGCAGATCTGGGTCTGTGCAATTTGCATTGGGACTCAACTTGTGAACAAGTATATACAGTATCTGCAGAATGAATGCACTAGAGCTGCTTACATGTCTCTCCATGGCAACTCCCATACTTGTTATTACTTGTTACCCTATACCCCTCCCCAACCCTAGGGTTTTAACCCAAAATCTACTGAATATATTGTGTCCCCTTGTACTACGACTGCATGTTTAAAGTTTGGTCAAGAAATAGTTCACAAGAGGCCCAAGTGGGCTGAAATCACTGGCTGACATCTGCCAAACAACCAATTGCAAGTGAAGTTGGCCAAGAAATCTGGGTCAGTAGGATCCTTTCTGAAAGAAACGTCTTCAAATGTTGTTGATTGAATTTTATAAAAACAACAGTTTTATGTTTTGTTGAATTCTTGGATCTTCCTCCATATTTTATACAACATCAGCCTCATTTATCCAACAATGAAAGGACTCAACTGCCAGAATGCTTTCTATTAAAGTTGGTCAAATTTGGTTATTTGTTGTGTTTTTATAAATAAATAAAATTTTTTATATGTTTTTCTATTGTTGGTTACAGTGGCCATATTTGATGGCAAATCAACATCATCTGCATAAATCTGAAAGGCCTTCTAGCTAGGATGCATTCTGTTAAACTTGGTTGGTGGATTTGTTGGTTTTTAACAACACTTTCAACTACCTGGGCAAATTCGGCTGAAGGTTTTTTTGCAAGTTATTAGAAGTTGTTTATACTTTAGTAACAGCAGCCATACTTGATGAAGAATTGGCATCACTTGCATAAACCTAAAAGCCGTTCATACCAGGATGCTTTCTTTCAAATTTGGTCAAATTCTGTTCAGTGGTTTTTGAGAAGTCATAGTTTTAAGGATTTTAAATTTTTTTGTGTGCAATTGGTGGGTGTATTTGATGGCAAATATGCATCATTTATACAAGCTTGTAAGCTTTCATGCTAGAATGCTTTCTGTAAACTTTGTCCAAATTCAGCTTAGCACTTTCTGAGAATTCATTTAAAGTTATTTTAAAATTTTTATTAATGGTGCCCATATTTGATGGTGAATCAGCATAATTTGTATGAACTACTTTTAAATTTGGTCCAATTCTGTCAAGTAGTTTCTGAAAAGAAGTTGTTTAAAAGTTTTCTATTTTCAGTAATGGCAGCCACATCTGATGGTGGATTGGCTTCATTTGTACGAATGTGAAAGCCCCTCATGGTTTACAGAGATATTTCATCAGGAAATTCAAGCACTTTTCAATGACAAAAATTCAATTTTCCAGCACTATAGTTCACTGCATATCAACTTTGGAAGATTGTTAATATCATGTGTCGAGTCCGCAAAATTACAGAATTAAGTATTTCATTTCTTAAACAAGAACCCAGAAATAGGTTTTGTTAAACTAGACTTTGGGGAAGACGCTAGCTCAAGGTACGTTGGGGCATATGGGTACAAGTACAGTCATCTCATCTACATCAGTCTGGCAATTATGTGCCAGAGGATCCAACTCCTGGAGTTTTTCATGTCTAGGAAACGTATTCTAAATTAATTCCTATTACTAATATTTCATTCTCAATCAAGCTCAGGTTACTTTAGCTCTTCAAGTCCCTAGTTGTACTGATGGTTGGGGCTTGAAAGCTAAGGTGTTAGTTTTAAAGTATTTCTTCACTCATTTTAACTAAATAAAAATATTACTGTATTCCACAATTTTCGACTTCTTTTGAGCGATTTTAAGTGCAACCGTGTCGGAAATGTACCATTCTGAGACTTATATTTTCGATTGCTGTAATTGGTATGCAAGTCGATGGTAATGTTCCTACCATCAGTAGTACATAAGGTATCAGTATGATCTCAGCTACCACTGATCCAACGCCATTCGACAAACGCAACACTTAGCCCTTTGTTTGAAAATAAGCTTCCCACCACAGAGCACAGGACCAACTTTTTTAATCAGCCTTAATGACTCAGGCACATGGCAACCCAACAGGAAGTCTTACTGAATATGTAAATGATCCAACATGGAAATAACATTTCCGGCATTTTTAACGGATCTTTTAACTTGATTTCTTGATATTTATGTCCGTTTCATTTTTTTATATTTATGTCAGTAAATTAATATTTTTCAATGAAATACAATTATTTAAAAATTTAAGCACTTTCCACAATGATTGTTCAGTTTCAAGCGCTGTTGCAGTACTTTTTGATGCCGACCTCAAATTCAAGCACTTTTTAAGGTAACTACCAAAATCAAAGAACTTTTCAAGGTTGTGCGAACTCTGCCTCTATGCCAGGATGCTTTCTGTCAAATTTGGTCAAATTCTGTTTTATACTTTTAGGAACAGTGGCCATATTTGATGTCAGATGGGTAATATTTGTATATATGTGAAACCCCTTTATGTCAGGATGTTTTCTGTCAAATCTGGGCAAATTCTGTTGAGCTGTTGTTGAGAAGTCGTTTAAAGATATTTCTATTTAGGTCTTTAACAAACAAGGCTTCATGTATGGTGTTATCATTCTGCACAGACAAGACATGAACCTCCAGCATATCAGGTATTAACATTATATACATCGTTAAAGTTGAACATGGCCACTAATGTAGAACAGCTGCAATCTGCACGGTTGAACACAGTCATGGATGAAGAACAGCCGTGATTTGCACAGTGGAACACAGCCACTGATGTAGAACAGCTGTGAGTTGCAGCTGAACACAGCCACTGATGTAGAACAATTGTTATTTCCACAGCTGAACACAGCCACAGATGTAGAACAGTTGTAATTTTCAAAGTCAAACAAAGCCACTTATGTTGAACAGCCATTATTTCCACAGTTGAAAACAGGCACTGATATAGAACAGCTGTGACTGCACAACCAGCCACTGATATAGAACAGCCATGATTTACACAAACTTGAACATAGCATCTTAACATTGCGGACACTAATGGTGGCATAAAGTTGATACCTATGTCTTGCCATTCTGACTAGAAAGCAAGTAAAAGTTAAGATGAGTTATTCACACATAAATTCAAGTTCTACTGATTAACAAGTGTGACCTAGTGGTTTGACCATTCATCAGAAAATTCATTTAGACCAAATTTGACAACATAGGTTGTCTGTTCATTTTGCATGCTCAGGACTGGACATCTTGCACACTCTAAGCATGCATGATGCCTTTTCAATACATTTCACCACTTAATCTATCCTTAAAATGGCTTAGGCCATAATGAATAATCTTAGGAATATAATGTTTCTATAGCTATTCTATACAATATCTTACTTGTATCCATTTTTCTCTCTAGACTCTTTTCTCCATGTGCCATACAAACCATCCAATTTGCGGAAAGCGGACTCTGTCCAAATACAGAATCTTCCAACATGGCCACCAGGAGCCAGTTTTATAAGATTCAGTCTGGAAACATTTATCAGTGTTATACCTGCAATATACAGCACAGAAAGCATGTACTACATATATTTGCTTACAAGTCAAGCCCAATTGCAAAATGCAGACTCCGGTTCTATGTAGTTTGTTTGGAGTAATTAGTAGAACAAACAAACCTAGACCCTGATCTACCAGCACATAATGCTAAGCGAGTAAATATGGTATTAAAAATTAAACTGGTATCTTAATTACAATGACCATGACAACAATAACGACAACAGCAACAAAAGAAACCAGGCCTAAAATATATGCATGTATGAAGAAATGTCTGGTTGCTCCATCTTGAATAAAAATCTAAATATTTTTGTGCAACTCAGTTTTACATTTTTTTTCTTTACCTTTACCTTTAGATGGCACAATATAGCCACAATTGTGCCAAGATGCCATAAAACACTGCCACATACATGTACTGAATAAAAATTTTAACGAGATGCAAACAATTAATGGTGGATGCGAGATCTGCAAACAGCCTCATTACAAGCAAGAAGACTGATAGTGTCTGTAAAGGCATGCCAAAGAGTCAGTCAGGTTGGTACAAGTGTCAAATCATTTGATTCCGAAACACGGACCTGAATTCTCATCATGCCAACTGCTAAAGTGGCATAAAGATAATTTAACTTGAGCTCCGACTGATTTCTAGTCCAAACTTCTAACCTTGGGGAAAATGGAACAATTCATTCTTATTTGCAAGTTGCAATATTTAAGGTGCCCCACCTTTAAGGGCAAGTTGACAAGTCAGGGTCAAAACTGAAAATTTAGGGGGCAGTTCACTCCTCCATTTGAAAAAAAGGGGAGGGGAGAATTTTCTAAATATTGGAGGGATTTAATGAAGAAAAATAATGATGGAGCTAAAAATGTGATGCACGATTGATGTACATTCATTTGATTTTTCAGTGCAGTTTTTGAGAAATTAGTGTCAATCAGCCATATGTGTCCAGGAATAGACACTGCATGCATGCAAGAATCACAATAAATGTACACTTAACTTAGAAGTCAAAGGCTATTCCCTCTAATATTTATGCAAGAGGTAAACAAACAAGTTAACCAGGGATGAGAATGGACTTTGTTGAAAATCCCTGAAAATTTAGCTGGTGGTTTGGGGGCCACTTAAGCCCTAAATCAAGGTCCAGGGGTAAAGCCCTGGTGGAAGCTCAGGGGCAAAATCCCCTGAAGCTTATGCATTTTGAATACATGTAGCATTTAGAATTTGAAAATCCAGAACTCTGACCTCTCCAGATTATCTAGCAAGCAACTATGGGGAAAGGTTTATAAAATCTGGCAGGTCAAAGAACAGTACATTATATACAAAGGGTGCATCTTATCAGCAACAAAAGCACTATAACAAAACAAGGCAGTCCTATCCTGATACTATTTGTTTCAATGAATAGTTAGTCACTTTTGCTTTCACCTTTTTCTTATGCTTTTTTGAGTTTGTACAGTGTTCTATTAGCACTCCAACACCTTTGCCTCCATAACTAATGAAGCATTCACAGTGAGCAAAATGCTTTTCCCGCTATGTCCACTTTTGTTACAAACTCCGACAATCTGAATGACTTCACTTCATGATTTATTAAGATATCAACATACTGATCCAACCAAGCCCACGAAAACTTGTTTTTCATGCTACAGTCCACCTCCCGAATCCTGGTGTCATCTGATGCAATTAGAGTTACATACGACTTTTTTCGGACAGACATTATAAATCGATAATATTATAAGAGAAAACAAATTGATTCCAATTAGTTAAGACTGAAATTGAATATTCATTATCAGGAAAAGACAAAATTGTTAAATGCACCAAGTCATTCATGCAACTAATATGTCTAAATCGTCAAAGAAAACAAAGTGATTCTGATTAGATTAGACTGGTATCAAAAATTCATTAAGAAACACACAACTGATAATATGTCTAAAACTATGACCAGGCATGGAACCGTCCAGTAAATTGGCGCTCAATCAATTGACCCTACCCACCCCCAATTTTCTCAACAAATTTGCATTGATCTCAGAAATGACCCAGATGACCCTGAAAATCACGGAAATCCGCGAATTCGCAGAAAATTCTCATCCCTGGTTAACATGAAGATTACCAATGGCACATGCATATATAGTTAGGCTATGGTTTTAATTTGTTTTTTTGTCAGCCATAAAAAGTAGTCAATATGATTTTGTTATAAACAGTCTTGCTCTTGTGGTTACTATTCTGGCATTGTTAGAAACAGTCCTGATCTTGTGGTTACTATTCTGGCATTGTTAGAAAGTCTTGATCTTGTGGTTACTATTCTGGCATTGTTAGAAACAGTCCAGATCTTGTGGTTATTATTCTGGCATTGTTAGAAACAGTCCTGATCTTGTGGTTACTATTCTGGCATTGTTAGAAAGTCTTGATCTTGTGGTTACTATTCTGGCATTGTTAGAAACAGTCCTGATCTTGTGGTTACTATTCTGGCATTGTTAGAAAGTCTTGCTCTTGTGGTTACTATTCTGGCATTGAAAACATAAGATATTATAATATTACAACAAGTTGTAATAGGGATTTGTTACCTGGTATGTTTCTAAAAGCTTTGGAAATCCCATTGTCTTGGCCGTATATGACAAGTGGACCTCTCTTTTGTATGCGTCTTCTGTTTCTCATCTTTCCAACTCCTGCACGGAATCTTTTTGAATTGTATACCTGGAAAAGTTACAATATTTGATGTACAATATCTGATATACAACAACTAAGAATGAAAATATTAGCTACCTTGCTAGTGTAAAATCTGAATCTTTAACAATCACTGAAACAAATTTTTCATTACTTGTTATACACTGTGCACTATGTTAGTATATCGTAACAGCTGCAAATAAAAAGTTGAACTTTCACACACACATATTAAAACAGAGGGACCAGTCGGAATTACTTCTTCATTACTTAACCCATTTTATCCTGTTTACCAATTTCAACTACACTGTCCGATTCCTGAGAAGCAATTCTAAATACATTGTGGTAAAACTGAGCATCACACAGCAGCAGCAGTTGAAATTGTGATGACCTTCACCATGTTTACTAAAAGTGTTGTAACATTGTTATTTCTTTTTTAAAGTATATAAAACTATGTATCTTTGAAAAGGTATTAAAATTTGCAACACAGTGATATATGTTTTGTTATCATTTACCAATGTACATGCTCACAACTGTATTTTGAAATATGACTTGAAAAAAAATAAAAAAAATAAAAAAACTCGCCATGATGTTCAGTGAATCTTTTGTCCATGAAGATGAATGAAATGCTCCTAATATTATGTGAATAAAATAAAGATAATTCTATTTCTAGTATTTTGGTCCAAATTTGAAGTTTCTAGCACTGTTAGTTCAAAAGTTATAATAATTTTACTAAAATTGGACAACAAAACACCTGGAACAATTTTTTACATCACATTCCAAAACATGTACTTCAGCGTGCAGTTTCTCATGAAAACATGTCACATATTAATCCTAGTCACAAATTAATCCTAGAAATCTTTAAGTATGATAAAGATAATTAATCAGTAGAATGTTTGTCCAAATTTGAGGTCCATATCATCAATATGTCAGTAATAACAATATTACTTTAATCACAAATATAAATGTCCACATCACACTGCAAAAATGTACTTCATTTTTAAAACTGCAAATTCTACATCAGTTGTTGTGTAAACATCAGCTAACCCATCATTTAAGTCAATATTATCATCAGAATCATCCAAATCATCAACTTCAATGTCGCTACCCTCGCTGTCAACATCCATGTTTACATCTGAGTTGTCGTCCATCATTTTATCGATCGATTTTCAAGCCAACAATTACTTTTGCAACCACGTTTTTTTAAAAATTTCACTGCGCATGCGTGCTTTAACCATTTCCTGTGTTGGTGAAGAAGTACACAAATATTTGTGATGTATAACACATGTTTCTATAGACGCTACACACATACGTAGTAGATTACGACCGTAGTCGTATTCAGGATAAAATGGGATACTACGACCACAGGCGTATTCAGGATAGAATGAGGTATTACGACCGTAGTCGTATTCAGGATAAAATGGGTTAAAAGAAAATTGGATCCTGAATTTAAACGGTGGCTTTAAGTTGGCATTGTTTTAATAATCAGAGAACTCAAATTTTCCAATACAAAACTTGATCAGCTTCATCCTGTTGTACAAAGATGGTAATTTTATTTAGTATTATATTCTTTGTACATGGTGATGTAACTCTACAAAATAGGTGCATGTAGTAGTTAAAACAGTTTATTCGTGTTCAGTCAATGTTACTATGTTACAAAAAGTTAAGATTTGGTTTGGTTTGATGACACAGTAACACATAGAGTCAATTAGAGTATAGTGCCTTGACCAAGGGCACACCACAGTAGCTGACCTGTGCTGAGCTGATGCTAGAATCTGAAACCCACCCCCTTTTGGCTGCAAGTCTGTCATGTTAACCACTAAAATGTTAGAACTGGCAATTAGAATGTCATCTACATGTATGCCTAAAGGGTAAAAAATAGATAATGGCAATTAGAATGTCATCTACGTGTATGCCTAAAGGGTAAAAAATAGATAATGGCAATTAGAATGTCATCTACATGTATGCCTAAAGGGTAAAAAATAGATAATGGCAATTAGAATGTCATCTACATGTATGCCTAAAGGGTAAAAAATTGATAATGGCAATTAGAATGTCATCTACATGTATGCCTAAAAGGTAAAAAATAGATAATGGCAATTAGAATGTCATCTACATGTATGCCTAAAGGGTAAAAAATAGATAATGGCAATTAGAATGTCATCTACATGTATGCCTAAAGGGTAAAAAATTGATAATGGCAATTAGAATGTCATCTACATGTATGCCTAAAAGGTAAAAAATAGATAATGGCAATTAGAATGTCATCTACATGTATGCCTAAAGGGTAAAAAATTGATAATGGCAATTAGAATGTCATCTACATGTATGCCTAAAAGGTAAAAAATAGATAATGGCAATTAGAATGTCATCTACATGTATGCCTAAAGGGTAAAAAATAGATAATGGCAATTAGAATGTCATCTACATGTATGCCTAAAGGGTAAAAAATAGATAATGGCAATTTTTGAGGGTTGTAGTGGCCAATCTAAAGAAAATTTTCAACCAAGCCAACAGAAATACTTTAAGTTTTGATCTCAGATAATTCTGAATTTGAATTGTACACAAGAAAATGAAGTCAAAATATTTAGTAGTTGGGCCTATATTTATTGCTATAATTCAACAGTGAAACTACCGGTACCTCCAATGAGAAATGAATGCTCAGTTTTCCAAGCCAAAGGTTAAATATGACAGTGATAGTAAAATTCTGGCCTTCACACTATTTATTCACAGCTACTCTACATATCCATACCAATCCTCAACCTAGACGGAACCCTCCCAGCACTCAAAAATATCATCCCCTCTGCTGCTTTGCTTTGCTCTGGCCCTCAAATGTAAATCTAAAACAAAACCTTTTTCCTATTACATTCTTATGTATCAATCTTTTTAACAAACAAAACAACAAAATTGCAGAATGCTGTTACACTTTGATTTGCATCTTACCTGTTATGCGGCATTACAACTTACTTTTTCTATGTCATGCCAGGCCTTCAGCTTTTTCAGGAGGGAGACAGCCTCCTTGGTCTTCTTGTATTCCTGTACTTTGTCACTAACCACAAGGGGGACCTCTGGGATCTCCTCAATTCTGTGACCTGAAGGAGAAATACATATCAATGTCAAAGGTGTACATGAAATTCTATGCACAAGGAGAAAAAAAAAAAAGTCTACAGCATAGAAATTATACAGTTAATATAACTTATCTGATCTGTCAAATCTGCAACTTCATCTGACACAACTCAAGTCAACCACTGCACATTTAAAATTCCAACACACCATCTACAAATCTAATAACAAACTAGGAGTGAATCATAATATAAGTATGTTTGAGCAATTAAATTTGTCAGACTTTCGATCTACATGGTCATGCACCTAGCCAGTTTCTCTATACACAAGTTTTCATCCAATTTTCATGGAAATATACCTAAAAAATTAAACTTGGAATATCTAATATAGTTGACTACTTTTTTGCTATGTACATTCTGTTTTTCGCACTAAGAAACTATATTCTATGTACTTTCCTCCCTATTAGCCTCCAGAGAAAATGCATGTTTAACATTTTATCCCTCCCCGCCTTTACTTTTTCAACACAGAATCTTGTCAAAATAATTCACAACGCAGAATTTTCACTAAAAACTGGTAATAATTCTGCAAATTCTAGAATGGTTGGCAACTATGGATAGCATAGGACAATTGGCAGATGACACACAAAAAGCCATCACATAAATTTTTCTGGTTTATGACCAGCAGAGCTAAAATTGCTGCATTTCATTACCAGAAATTATATATTTTTTTTACTAAGCTTAACTTTTATTGCAGGTTTGCAGACCTCAGGTTGGTTAAGTGTCGGATCACAAAGTGTCAGTAACACGGACCATGGTTTTCATCACATGATCTGCAAACCTAAATAACTTTCTATGCATGTGTCAGATGTGCAACGACTACTTTCATAAAAATGGAGCTATTATGGATCTGTTCATCACAAAGGGCCGTGCTCACTATAATTTGCTCCTTAGGGCCTTGAACAAATAAACCTGTGTTGGGAAACCAAAGTTAGGAGAAGACAGGCATACAGGGGCCAGGACATCACTAAATGACATGGAATGCTTGAAATCCAACTCCTTCAAGGAATTACTAACACAAACAACATCCTGTTTAAAAGTTAAGTTGATTGACAATGGTCATGACTCTGTCCAAAATGGAGTAGACAAGACAAAACCCTTAAAGACACATCTATATCATTTAAACAATCTCCATATCAAACTGTATCAGAATATGCTGAATGGTACTCGAGCTATGTTGATTGCAAGCAAAATCCCATCCAAATATATGAAATAGATTGACAAGGACCATAACTCTGTTCAAAATGGTGAAGAAGAGACAAAACTCGTAAAAGCCACATCTAGTCTTAAACACAATGTCCATAAAATATTGCATCAAAATACAGTGAATGGTTCATAAACTGTGACAGTTACAAGCAACACCACATGCCAAAAAGATATGTTAATTTTCAAGGGCCATAACTCTGTCCAGAATGGATTAAAAGAGACAAAACACATAAATAGTTGATCTAGATCTATGAAACAACGTTGATACCAAATTGCATCAGAATACGTTGAATGGTTCTCAAGCTGTGCTGGATATGAGCAACATTACATGTGAAGATATGAAAGTGGCATGGGCCACATCTTTATCCAAAAGTAGTTGACACAAAATCCATAAATGGCGAATCTAGGTCTAGGAGGCAATGTTTATACTAACTTGCATCAGAATACGTTCAATGGATCTTGACCTATGCTGGTTACAAGCAACACCCCAAGTGAAGATATGAAGTTAATCATCATGAGCCATAACTGTATCCTAAATGTGACTACTATAGTATTCACTTACACCCCCCCCACCCCCCCACACTTTGTAATCCCTTCCAATTTTAAAAACTAAAGGCATTAAGAATATAAAAATGCACAAAACTTAGTCATTTCATTCAACAATTTATAATTTCTAACCTGATCGTCACCATGGGGTCTCTAACACTGTCATCTTGTGCACATTTCAAACCAAACGAGTTTCTTTAATAACACAGTCACCATATCTGGGTGGGTGAGTCTATATTTTTTGACAACAGGTGTGATGTAGTTTGCCATCTTCATTCTGCTCCAAATAATTCTGTACATTTCTGCAACTTTGGGAGATGTTTATAAGAGCTATACCTTTTTATTGTTCAATTATTTTAATAGAAATATTAAAACAAGACAAGTTTTTACTGAAAATGGACTCTTCTATGAATCAGAAAAGAACAGCGAGCAGTCTGGTTGTTTACATCGATAGCTTCCATTTGGTTTGAAACACGAACAAAATGACAATGTTAGGGGCCCCCTGATGACAATCAGGTTAGAAATTATAAATTGATGAATAAAATGACCAAGCTTTGTGCACTTTTACATCCATGTTGTTTTCCGTTGTTAAAATTGCTAGGAGGGTACAAACTGGCAGGAGTGTAGGAAAATACTATATAGCGCTACTGTATTTTTTTATGTGGTGCCTTATTCAGTAGGGTTTCCACTCCTTTGCCTGGAAAAATTCTCATTTTTTTTCTCCAATTATGTTTCCTGGATAAAACCGATTTCTGCTGAAGAACCACCCAAACTGAATGGAATTAACAATATGTTGGACAGCTGGACATATTGTATTTGAAAGCATTCTATACTAAAACAGCTTTATTGTATCAAGTTTATTTCTCAACTTCCATCAAACTTATTTTTTAAAAACAATTTTGTATGGTGAATTTAAAAGGTTTCTCTAGAAGTACATGTGCTGCTCTTTTTTGTATTTTTAAACTTCTGTCAAGGTCTTGTCTGGAGAAGTTTTCCCATACATTAGGGCAATAATCTAACAGTGGTTGAATATTTGTTTTAAAATATAGGATTCTGATATCAGGAGGGAGATATTTCTTAATTTCAATAAGCAGTGATGTCTTAGAAAAAATAAATTTACATACATTGTTAACCTGTACACCTCAATGAAGAAAACTGTCAACATAAATGCCAAGAAGTTTAAGATTTGAAACATTTTCAATGGTTGTATTCTTAAGATTTAAGTCCACATGCTTCTGGTCCATGTAAACCAATTTCTGAGCTGTTGTTATTAGCATGCACTTAATCTTATTTTGATTTACAAGCATTTTGTTATTCTTACACCTTTCAATACTCTTCAAATCTTGAATTTAATTTGGTTTAAATGGTATATAAGGATGGAAACAGAGGCATGTGATGTTGTGTTCTCTGTGAACATGTCTGTATTGGAGTTCTCAGTGGTATATGGAAGGTTAATAAAAAAGTTAACCATTATTTTTATATAATTCTGCGACGAGGATATTATAACATACAAAATCGAATGGAAAACACCTGTCAAATTTCCTCTCTTCATTTTATCTATCCAAATGTCAGTATTTTTGTGAGGGCTGTTTGACAGGAATGGAAATGGAAATTCCTAAAACCAGACTGCTCATTGTGGAAAAGATAATTATCATTCAGGTACAAGTAAATATAACTGCCAACGTTTCTTTTTCTGGAGACTTTACATAGTTTTTATATTGCCCTGTAGTTACTAGGATCATTCTTTTACTCCATTCTTAAAAACAATGGGTGCTACTTTAATAAATCAAAAGTAGATCTGCATATTCATTTGTCTTAATACATATTAAAAGAAGTCTTTCAGTGAGCACCACCAAGAACAAAATTTTTTCAAGATGGCAACTATGTTGAATGTCAGATTGGCACCATTTTCAACCAAGAGTACTAGATTTAACAAGTCTTTTAGTGAAAACCCAATTCCAGAATGAAGGAGTACAGATAACAACATTTTCAAGATGTCCACAGTGGCAGCCATACAGAATATCCAAGGGGACCCATATCCACTTTGGACCAACTGTACCCCAGATAAATGTGTGTGTAAAGTTTCATGGCAATCTTCCCAGTAGTTTAGGAGAAGTGGCAATAACCAACAAATGTCTCAAGGATGGATGACAGACAATGAGACATGGCATAAGCTCTCTTGGTCCTCAACATGTAGAGCTGCAGCAACAAAAACTGCTGCATGTCATTATCAGTTTTTAACTTTTTAATAGGCATGAACTGAATATTGTAGGTTTGCAGACATCAGGTTGGTTCAGTGTCCAATCACAAAATATCAGTAACACGGACCAAAGTTATCATCACATGGTCTGCAAACCTAAATAACTTTTGATGCACATGTCTGATGCACAATTAGTACTTTTCTAAAAATAATGCTATTAGTGACTGATGCATAGTAAAAAAATCCCACCCACTACTATTTGCTCCTTAGGGCATTTAACTGAGAAACTTGTTGGGGAACCAACGTTCAGAAAAATAGGCAGTCAGGGGACATAACTCCTCTAAATGATGAGATGAAATGCTTAAAATCCATCTCCATCAATGATTCATCAATGTATGTATATATGCGTATATTGGTGCTTAACACTACCTCAGCACAAAAAATGGCTACATGGTGTCAAATAAAAGTTAACTTCTACAAATGTTAACATGAAGAATTGCACAAAAACTGTACGAAGATAAAACCTTTCAAATAAATGTAAATATGCAGTGCTGCATTACAAAAACATAAAAGGGTTCAAATATTAAATTCTATAAAAGAATCAGCGTGTGATCAACAATTACATAGCTCACCTCTACTTTTGCAAGACTCTTGTAGCCAATGTAAATATTACCATGCCAAAAATATATTCCAAATAAAGTGATTTGGGCCTCTTTTCAAGCTAAAGTTTTTCTGCAATCTTTCAGTTTTATATCAGAACTTGTAATCATTTTAACATTTGAAATTTGACCTTTTATACTTTCATACGGCACTATTTAACCAGTATTGTGCTGGCATAATTCTGGAACCACCTACCTACCCACCCACTCATCTAACTACTGATGGTGGTCATGGCTGGAATACAGCCATGGGCATACACAATTTTTGAACATAAATGTATATCTTCAAATGTTTTTAAAATTATCCAGGGTAACTTGAGATCTCTTGCAAGCAAAACACATAATTCTGCCAATTAGGTCAAAACAATTGCTTCCAAATTGGCTACCATTTTAACAACAATATTTTCCTGCACCCACCATTGTAAATTGCGAATGACTGTACAAAAAGAAATTTGGCAGCAATGGTCATGAATTTAAATACCTCACATTAATAATTATATATCTTTCTCAGCAATCAAGTTACACTGGCATAAATATGAACTAACGGTTCCAAGTACTTTTTTTTTAAAAATGTAAAATTCAGCTTTTAAAGAGAGTTGCAACTGGTTTGTTGGTTTTGTGGGTTTATTGCCATATTTCAGCACATAATAGGCTATACATGGAAGCCAGTATATTTGATGGCAGAAGGACCTGGAAAACCCCCAGAAAGTACCACCAACCCACAGGAAGCTACTGGCAAGCTTTCTCACATACCCACAATGGCCAAGTCAAGACTTTAACCCACGCAGACAGAGGTAAGATGTCAGTGATAATTAAATGCAAGCGCCTTAGACCACTGGGCCAACTGGGACCCCATGTGTGTGTTACAAGTGAATGTGTGCTCAAAATGTTAAATTTATGCAGATATTAATCATAAATCTAACTGGACACTTTATTAATATTGAAAATATGCAGTAGAGTGGTATAGATATTCATTACAAATACCATTAAGTTGAGCAAGGTCTAATATATGACATGTATACATTGGCTAAAATCAACCAAATCCACCGACTAGATCTGTATATTCATGCGTCTTAATACTATGGTAATTATACTAAAACTATGGTAATTATACATGTTATAGACCTGCCAATTACTGGTGTTGAAAGTTTCAACAACTTTTGTCCAATACCATTTACAGGGTTCATACAGCTGTTGGTAAAAAAAGATTCCAGACCTTTTCCATACTGGTTTGCAATTGTTTCCAGACCCCTCTAGCACATGTATTCAAAGTCTGTGTCACTATAAATGAGCATGTGGTATCCACATGATCTAAATTAATATCCACCAATCATGAGTGTCTCACCAACCAAACTGAACCAGTATGCAGCAGCCAATGCCCCAGCCAACCCCACAAAGAGAAACATCAGTGCAACACATGAACAACTTCAAGCAACAACAACAAACAACACAGCAACCCGAAATTCCATACTTTTTCCAGACCTTTAGGGCAAAATCTTTATTTTCCATACTTTTTCCAGGTCTGGAAAAGGCACTCTTTTTCCTCATACTTTTTCCAGACTTTCCAGACTTTGTATGAACCCTGCATTTAGTCATCCAGTTTTTTTGACATTTAGAGTAACTGTTTCCTATTCTTTTGTTTCTGATATAAACCTAAGTAATAAATGAGGTTTGACAGATATCTTGACATTCAGCAACAAAGATGGATGGGCTAATGTTTTCTTAGCATCTAACTTGTTTAAACTGGTTTAGATACTTCCATATTTGATCACTAATTTGGTTTTTCCCCATTAATTAATTTGTAATAATTACTTTTTGTCTGCCCAGTCACATCTTTTACTTTGTTCCTCCAGTGTTTATAATTTCCATACATAATATTTAAGATGACAATCATGGTGGCCATATTGGAGGTCTAACCAAAACCATTTTCATTTAACCAACTACATATCATAAGAAGTCTTTCAGTGAGCACCACCAAGAAATTTTTTGTTTCAAGATGGCAACTATGTTGAATGTCAGATTGGCACCATTTTCAACCAAGAGTACTAGATTTAACAAGTCTTTTAGTGAAAACCCAATTCCAGAATGAAGGAGTACAGATAACAACATTTTCAAGATGTCCACAGTGGCAGCCATACAGAATATCCAAGGGGACCCATATCCACTTTGGACCAACTGTACCCCAGATAAATGTGTGTGTAAAGTTTCATGGCAATCTTCCCAGTAGTTTAGGAGAAGTGGCAATAACCAACAAATGTCTGAAGGATAGATGACAGACAATGAGCCATGGCATAAGCTCTCTTGGTCTTCGACATGTAGAGCTGCAGCAACAAAAACTGCTGCATGTCATTATCTGTTTTTAACTTGTTAATAGGCATGAACTGTATATTGTAGGTTTGCAGACATCAGGTTAGTTCAGTGTCCAATCACAAAATATCAGTAACACGGACCAAAGTTATCATCACATGGTCTGCAAACCTAAATAACTTTTGATGCACATGTCTGATGCACAATTAGTACTTTTCTAAAAATAATGCTATTAGTGACTGATGCATAGTCAAAAAATCCCACCCACTACTATTTGCTCCTTAGGGCCTTTAACTGAGAAACTTGTTGGGAAACCAACGTTCGGAAAAATAGGCAATCAGGGGACATAACTCCTCTAAATGATGAGATGAAATGCTTAAAATCCATCTCCATCAATGATTCATCAATGTATGTATATATGCGTATATTGGTGCTTAACAATACCTCAGCACAAAAAAATGGCTACATGGTGTCAAATAAAAGTTAACTTCTACAAATGTTAACATGAAGAATTGCACAAAAACTGTACGAAGATAAAACCTTTCAAATAAATGTAAATATGCAGTGCTGCATTACAAAAACATAAAAGGGTTCAAATATTAAATTCTATAAAAGAATCAGCGTGTGATCAACAATTACATAGCTCACCTCTACTTTCGCAAGACTCTTGTAGCCAATGTAAATATTACCATGCCGAAAATATATTCCAAATAAAGTGATTTGGGCCTCTTTTCAAGCTAAAGTTTTTCTGCAATCTTTCAGTTTTATATCAGAACTTGTAATCATTTTAACATTTGAAATTTGACCTTTTATACTTTCATACGGCACTATTTAACCAGTATTGTGCTGGCATAATTCTGGAACCACCTACCTACCCACCCACTCATCTAACTACTGATGGTGGTCATGGCTGGAATACAGCCATGGGCATACACAATTTTTGAACATAAATGTATATCTTCAAATGTTTTTAAAATTATCCAGGGTAACTTGAGATCTCTTGCAAGCAAAACACATAATTCTGCCAATTAGGTCAAAACAATTGCTTCCAAATTGGCTACCATTTTAACAACAATATTTTCCTGCACCCACCATTGTAAATTGCGAATGACTGTACAAAAAGAAATTTGGCAGCAATGGTCATGAATTTAAATACCTCACATTAATAATTATATATCTTTCTCAGCAATCAAGTTACACTGGCATAAATATGAACTAACGGTTCCAAGTACTTTTTTTTAAAAATGTAAAATTCAGCTTTTAAAGAGAGTTGCAACTGGTTTGTTGGTTTTGTGGGTTTATTGCCATATTTCAGCACATAATAGGCTATACATGGAAGCCAGTATATTTGATGGCAGAAGGACCTGGAAAACCCCCAGAAAGTACCACCAACCCACAGGAAGCTACTGGCAAGCTTTCTCACATACCCACAATGGCCAAGTCAAGACTTTAACCCACGCAGACAGAGGTAAGATGTCAGTGATAATTAAATGCAAGCGCCTTAGACCACTGGGCCAACTGGGACCCCATGTGTGTGTTACAAGTGAATGTGTGCTCAAAATGTTAAATTTATGCAGATATTAATCATAAATCTAACTTGACACTTTATTAATATTGAAAATATGCAGTAGAGTGGTATAGATAATTCATTACAAATACCATTAAGTTGAGCAAGGTCTAATATATGACATGTATACATTGGCTAAAATCAACCAAATCCACCGACTAGATCTGTATATTCATGCGTCTTAATACTATGGTAATTATACTAAAACTATGGTAATTATACATGTTATAGACCTGCCAATTACTGGTGTTGAAAGTTTCAACAACTTTTGTCCAATACCATTTACAGGGTTCATACAGCTGTTGGTAAAAAAAGATTCCAGACCTTTTCCATACTGGTTTGCAATTGTTTCCAGACTCCTCTAGCACATGTATTCAAAGTCTGTGTCACTATAAATGAGCATGTAGTATCCACATGATCTAAATTAATATCCACCAATCATGAGTGTCTCACCAACCAAACTGAACCAGTATGCAGCAGCCAATGCCCCAGCCAACCCCACAAAGAGAAACATCAGTGCAACACATGAACAACTTCAAGCAACAACAACAAACAACACAGCAACCCGAAATTCCATACTTTTTCCAGACCTTTAGGGCAAAATCTTTATTTTCCATACTTTTTCCAGGTCTGGAAAAGGCACTCTTTTTCCTCATACTTTTTCCAGACTTTCCAGACTTTGTATGAACCCTGCATTTAGTCATCCAGTTTTTTTGACATTTAGAGTAACTGTTTCCTATTCTTTTGTTTCTGATATAAACCTAAGTAATAAATGAGGTTTGACAGATATCTTGACATTCAGCAACAAAGATGGATGGGCTAATGTTTTCTTAGCATCTAACTTGTTTAAACTGGTTTAGATACTTCCATATTTGATCACTAATTTGGTTTTTCCCCATTAATTAATTTGTAATAATTACTTTTTGTCTGCCCAGTCACATCTTTTACTTTGTTCCTCCAGTGTTTATAATTTCCATATATAATATTTAAGATGACAATCATGGTGGCCATATTGGAGGTCTAACCAAAACCATTTTCATTTAACCAACTACATATCATAAGAAGTCTTTCAGTGAGCACCACCAAGAAATTTTTTGTTTCAAGATGGCAACTATGTTGAATGTCAGATTGGCACCATTTTCAACCAAGAGTACTAGATTTAACAAGTCTTTTAGTGAAAACCCAATTCCAGAATGAAGGAGTACAGATAACAACATTTTCAAGATGTCCACAGTGGCAGCCATACAGAATATCCAAGGGGACCCATATCCACTTTGGACCAACTGTACCCCAGATAAATGTGTGTGTAAAGTTTCATGGCAATCTTCCCAGTAGTTTAGGAGAAGTGGCAATAACCAACAAATGTCTGAAGGATAGATGACAGACAATGAGCCATGGCATAAGCTCTCTTGGTCTTCGACATGTAGAGCTGCAGCAACAAAAACTGCTGCATGTCATTATCTGTTTTTAACTTGTTAATAGGCATGAACTGTATATTGTAGGTTTGCAGACATCAGGTTAGTTCAGTGTCCAATCACAAAATATCAGTAACACGGACCAAAGTTATCATCACATGGTCTGCAAACCTAAATAACTTTTGATGCACATGTCTGATGCACAATTAGTACTTTTCTAAAAATAATGCTATTAGTGACTGATGCATAGTCAAAAAATCCCACCCACTACTATTTGCTCCTTAGGGCCTTTAACTGAGAAACTTGTTGGGAAACCAACGTTCGGAAAAATAGGCAATCAGGGGACATAACTCCTCTAAATGATGAGATGAAATGCTTAAAATCCATCTCCATCAATGATTCATCAATGTATGTATATATGCGTATATTGGTGCTTAACAATACCTCAGCACAAAAAATGGCTACATGGTGTCAAATAAAAGTTAACTTCTACAAATGTTAACATGAAGAATTGCACAAAAACTGTACGAAGATAAAACCTTTCAAATAAATGTAAATATGCAGTGCTGCATTACAAAAACATAAAAGGGTTCAAATATTAAATTCTATAAAAGAATCAGCGTGTGATCAACAATTACATAGCTCACCTCTACTTTCGCAAGACTCTTGTAGCCAATGTAAATATTACCATGCCGAAAATATATTCCAAATAAAGTGATTTGGGCCTCTTTTCAAGCTAAAGTTTTTCTGCAATCTTTCAGTTTTATATCAGAACTTGTAATCATTTTAACATTTGAAATTTGACCTTTTATACTTTCATACGGCACTATTTAACCAGTATTGTGCTGGCATAATTCTGGAACCACCTACCTACCCACCCACTCATCTAACTACTGATGGTGGTCATGGCTGGAATACAGCCATGGGCATACACAATTTTTGAACATAAATGTATATCTTCAAATGTTTTTAAAATTATCCAGGGTAACTTGAGATCTCTTGCAAGCAAAACACATAATTCTGCCAATTAGGTCAAAACAATTGCTTCCAAATTGGCTACCATTTTAACAACAATATTTTCCTGCACCCACCATTGTAAATTGCGAATGACTGTACAAAAAGAAATTTGGCAGCAATGGTCATGAATTTAAATACCTCACATTAATAATTATATATCTTTCTCAGCAATCAAGTTACACTGGCATAAATATGAACTAACGGTTCCAAGTACTTTTTTTTAAAAATGTAAAATTCAGCTTTTAAAGAGAGTTGCAACTGGTTTGTTGGTTTTGTGGGTTTATTGCCATATTTCAGCACATAATAGGCTATACATGGAAGCCAGTATATTTGATGGCAGAAGGACCTGGAAAACCCCCAGAAAGTACCACCAACCCACAGGAAGCTACTGGCAAGCTTTCTCACATACCCACAATGGCCAAGTCAAGACTTTAACCCACGCAGACAGAGGTAAGATGTCAGTGATAATTAAATGCAAGCGCCTTAGACCACTGGGCCAACTGGGACCCCATGTGTGTGTTACAAGTGAATGTGTGCTCAAAATGTTAAATTTATGCAGATATTAATCATAAATCTAACTTGACACTTTATTAATATTGAAAATATGCAGTAGAGTGGTATAGATAATTCATTACAAATACCATTAAGTTGAGCAAGGTCTAATATATGACATGTATACATTGGCTAAAATCAACCAAATCCACCGACTAGATCTGTATATTCATGCGTCTTAATACTATGGTAATTATACTAAAACTATGGTAATTATACATGTTATAGACCTGCCAATTACTGGTGTTGAAAGTTTCAACAACTTTTGTCCAATACCATTTACAGGGTTCATACAGCTGTTGGTAAAAAAAGATTCCAGACCTTTTCCATACTGGTTTGCAATTGTTTCCAGACTCCTCTAGCACATGTATTCAAAGTCTGTGTCACTATAAATGAGCATGTGGTATCCACATGATCTAAATTAATATCCACCAATCATGAGTGTCTCACCAACCAAACTGAACCAGTATGCAGCAGCCAATGCCCCAGCCAACCCCACAAAGAGAAACATCAGTGCAACACATGAACAACTTCAAGCAACAACAACAAACAACACAGCAACCCGAAATTCCATACTTTTTCCAGACCTTTAGGGCAAAATCTTTATTTTCCATACTTTTTCCAGGTCTGGAAAAGGCACTCTTTTTCCTCATACTTTTTCCAGACTTTCCAGACTTTGTATGAACCCTGCATTTAGTCATCCAGTTTTTTTGACATTTAGAGTAACTGTTTCCTATTCTTTTGTTTCTGATATAAACCTAAGTAATAAATGAGGTTTGACAGATATCTTGACATTCAGCAACAAAGATGGATGGGCTAATGTTTTCTTAGCATCTAACTTGTTTAAACTGGTTTAGATACTTCCATATTTGATCACTAATTTGGTTTTTCCCCCATTAATTAATTTGTAATAATTACTTTTTGTCTGCCCAGTCACATCTTTTACTTTGTTCCTCCAGTGTTTATAATTTCCATATATAATATTTAAGATGACAATCATGGTGGCCATATTGGAGGTCTAACCAAAACCATTTTCATTTAACCAACTACATATCATAAGAAGTCTTTCAGTGAGCACCACCAAGAAATTTTTTGTTTCAAGATGGCAACTATGTTGAATGTCAGATTGGCACCATTTTCAACCAAGAGTACTAGATTTAACAAGTCTTTTAGTGAAAACCCAATTCCAGAATGAAGGAGTACAGATAACAACATTTTCAAGATGTCCACAGTGGCAGCCATACAGAATATCCAAGGGGACCCATATCCACTTTGGACCAACTGTACCCCAGATAAATGTGTGTGTAAAGTTTCATGGCAATCTTCCCAGTAGTTTAGGAGAAGTGGCAATAACCAACAAATGTCTGAAGGATAGATGACAGACAATGAGCCATGGCATAAGCTCTCTTGGTCTTCGACATGTAGAGCTGCAGCAACAAAAACTGCTGCATGTCATTATCTGTTTTTAACTTGTTAATAGGCATGAACTGTATATTGTAGGTTTGCAGACATCAGGTTAGTTCAGTGTCCAATCACAAAATATCAGTAACACGGACCAAAGTTATCATCACATGGTCTGCAAACCTAAATAACTTTTGATGCACATGTCTGATGCACAATTAGTACTTTTCTAAAAATAATGCTATTAGTGACTGATGCATAGTCAAAAAATCCCACCCACTACTATTTGCTCCTTAGGGCCTTTAACTGAGAAACTTGTTGGGAAACCAACGTTCGGAAAAATAGGCAATCAGGGGACATAACTCCTCTAAATGATGAGATGAAATGCTTAAAATCCATCTCCATCAATGATTCATCAATGTATGTATATATGCGTATATTGGTGCTTAACAATACCTCAGCACAAAAAATGGCTACATGGTGTCAAATAAAAGTTAACTTCTACAAATGTTAACATGAAGAATTGCACAAAAACTGTACGAAGATAAAACCTTTCAAATAAATGTAAATATGCAGTGCTGCATTACAAAAACATAAAAGGGTTCAAATATTAAATTCTATAAAAGAATCAGCGTGTGATCAACAATTACATAGCTCACCTCTACTTTCGCAAGACTCTTGTAGCCAATGTAAATATTACCATGCCGAAAATATATTCCAAATAAAGTGATTTGGGCCTCTTTTCAACCTAAAGTTTTTCTGCAATCTTTCAGTTTTATATCAGAACTTGTAATCATTTTAACATTTGAAATTTGACCTTTTATACTTTCATACGGCACTATTTAACCAGTATTGTGCTGGCATAATTCTGGAACCACCTACCTACCCACCCACTCATCTAACTACTGATGGTGGTCATGGCTGGAATACAGCCATGGGCATACACAATTTTTGAACATAAATGTATATCTTCAAATGTTTTTAAAATTATCCAGGGTAACTTGAGATCTCTTGCAAGCAAAACACATAATTCTGCCAATTAGGTCAAAACAATTGCTTCCAAATTGGCTACCATTTTAACAACAATATTTTCCTGCACCCACCATTGTAAATTGCGAATGACTGTACAAAAAGAAATTTGGCAGCAATGGTCATGAATTTAAATACCTCACATTAATAATTATATATCTTTCTCAGCAATCAAGTTACACTGGCATAAATATGAACTAACGGTTCCAAGTACTTTTTTTTAAAAATGTAAAATTCAGCTTTTAAAGAGAGTTGCAACTGGTTTGTTGGTTTTGTGGGTTTATTGCCATATTTCAGCACATAATAGGCTATACATGGAAGCCAGTATATTTGATGGCAGAAGGACCTGGAAAACCCCCAGAAAGTACCACCAACCCACAGGAAGCTACTGGCAAGCTTTCTCACATACCCACAATGGCCAAGTCAAGACTTTAACCCACGCAGACAGAGGTAAGATGTCAGTGATAATTAAATGCAAGCGCCTTAGACCACTGGGCCAACTGGGACCCCATGTGTGTGTTACAAGTGAATGTGTGCTCAAAATGTTAAATTTATGCAGATATTAATCATAAATCTAACTTGACACTTTATTAATATTGAAAATATGCAGTAGAGTGGTATAGATAATTCATTACAAATACCATTAAGTTGAGCAAGGTCTAATATATGACATGTATACATTGGCTAAAATCAACCAAATCCACCGACTAGATCTGTATATTCATGCGTCTTAATACTATGGTAATTATACTAAAACTATGGTAATTATACATGTTATAGACCTGCCAATTACTGGTGTTGAAAGTTTCAACAACTTTTGTCCAATACCATTTACAGGGTTCATACAGCTGTTGGTAAAAAAAGATTCCAGACCTTTTCCATACTGGTTTGCAATTGTTTCCAGACTCCTCTAGCACATGTATTCAAAGTCTGTGTCACTATAAATGAGCATGTGGTATCCACATGATCTAAATTAATATCCACCAATCATGAGTGTCTCACCAACCAAACTGAACCAGTATGCAGCAGCCAATGCCCCAGCCAACCCCACAAAGAGAAACATCAGTGCAACACATGAACAACTTCAAGCAACAACAACAAACAACACAGCAACCCGAAATTCCATACTTTTTCCAGACCTTTAGGGCAAAATCTTTATTTTCCATACTTTTTCCAGGTCTGGAAAAGGCACTCTTTTTCCTCATACTTTTTCCAGACTTTCCAGACTTTGTATGAACCCTGCATTTAGTCATCCAGTTTTTTTGACATTTAGAGTAACTGTTTCCTATTCTTTTGTTTCTGATATAAACCTAAGTAATAAATGAGGTTTGACAGATATCTTGACATTCAGCAACAAAGATGGATGGGCTAATGTTTTCTTAGCATCTAACTTGTTTAAACTGGTTTAGATACTTCCATATTTGATCACTAATTTGGTTTTTCCCCATTAATTAATTTGTAATAATTACTTTTTGTCTGCCCAGTCACATCTTTTACTTTGTTCCTCCAGTGTTTATAATTTCCATATATAATATTTAAGATGACAATCATGGTGGCCATATTGGAGGTCTAACCAAAACCATTTTCATTTAACCAACTACATATCATAAGAAGTCTTTCAGTGAGCACCACCAAGAAATTTTTTGTTTCAAGATGGCAACTATGTTGAATGTCAGATTGGCACCATTTTCAACCAAGAGTACTAGATTTAACAAGTCTTTTAGTGAAAACCCAATTCCAGAATGAAGGAGTACAGATAACAACATTTTCAAGATGTCCACAGTGGCAGCCATACAGAATATCCAAGGGGACCCATATCCACTTTGGACCAACTGTACCCCAGATAAATGTGTGTGTAAAGTTTCATGGCAATCTTCCCAGTAGTTTAGGAGAAGTGGCAATAACCAACAAATGTCTGAAGGATAGATGACAGACAATGAGCCATGGCATAAGCTCTCTTGGTCTTCGACATGTAGAGCTGCAGCAACAAAAACTGCTGCATGTCATTATCTGTTTTTAACTTGTTAATAGGCATGAACTGTATATTGTAGGTTTGCAGACATCAGGTTAGTTCAGTGTCCAATCACAAAATATCAGTAACACGGACCAAAGTTATCATCACATGGTCTGCAAACCTAAATAACTTTTGATGCACATGTCTGATGCACAATTAGTACTTTTCTAAAAATAATGCTATTAGTGACTGATGCATAGTCAAAAAATCCCACCCACTACTATTTGCTCCTTAGGGCCTTTAACTGAGAAACTTGTTGGGAAACCAACGTTCGGAAAAATAGGCAATCAGGGGACATAACTCCTCTAAATGATGAGATGAAATGCTTAAAATCCATCTCCATCAATGATTCATCAATGTATGTATATATGCGTATATTGGTGCTTAACAATACCTCAGCACAAAAAATGGCTACATGGTGTCAAATAAAAGTTAACTTCTACAAATGTTAACATGAAGAATTGCACAAAAACTGTACGAAGATAAAACCTTTCAAATAAATGTAAATATGCAGTGCTGCATTACAAAAACATAAAAGGGTTCAAATATTAAATTCTATAAAAGAATCAGCGTGTGATCAACAATTACATAGCTCACCTCTACTTTCGCAAGACTCTTGTAGCCAATGTAAATATTACCATGCCGAAAATATATTCCAAATAAAGTGATTTGGGCCTCTTTTCAACCTAAAGTTTTTCTGCAATCTTTCAGTTTTATATCAGAACTTGTAATCATTTTAACATTTGAAATTTGACCTTTTATACTTTCATACGGCACTATTTAACCAGTATTGTGCTGGCATAATTCTGGAACCACCTACCTACCCACCCACTCATCTAACTACTGATGGTGGTCATGGCTGGAATACAGCCATGGGCATACACAATTTTTGAACATAAATGTATATCTTCAAATGTTTTTAAAATTATCCAGGGTAACTTGAGATCTCTTGCAAGCAAAACACATAATTCTGCCAATTAGGTCAAAACAATTGCTTCCAAATTGGCTACCATTTTAACAACAATATTTTCCTGCACCCACCATTGTAAATTGCGAATGACTGTACAAAAAGAAATTTGGCAGCAATGGTCATGAATTTAAATACCTCACATTAATAATTATATATCTTTCTCAGCAATCAAGTTACACTGGCATAAATATGAACTAACGGTTCCAAGTACTTTTTTTTAAAAATGTAAAATTCAGCTTTTAAAGAGAGTTGCAACTGGTTTGTTGGTTTTGTGGGTTTATTGCCATATTTCAGCACATAATAGGCTATACATGGAAGCCAGTATATTTGATGGCAGAAGGACCTGGAAAACCCCCAGAAAGTACCACCAACCCACAGGAAGCTACTGGCAAGCTTTCTCACATACCCACAATGGCCAAGTCAAGACTTTAACCCACGCAGACAGAGGTAAGATGTCAGTGATAATTAAATGCAAGCGCCTTAGACCACTGGGCCAACTGGGACCCCATGTGTGTGTTACAAGTGAATGTGTGCTCAAAATGTTAAATTTATGCAGATATTAATCATAAATCTAACTGGACACTTTATTAATATTGAAAATATGCAGTAGAGTGGTATAGATATTCATTACAAATACCATTAAGTTGAGCAAGGTCTAATATATGACATGTATACATTGGCTAAAATCAACCAAATCCACCGACTAGATCTGTATATTCATGCGTCTTAATACTATGGTAATTATACTAAAACTATGGTAATTATACATGTTATAGACCTGCCAATTACTGGTGTTGAAAGTTTCAACAACTTTTGTCCAATACCATTTACAGGGTTCATACAGCTGTTGGTAAAAAAAGATTCCAGACCTTTTCCATACTGGTTTGCAATTGTTTCCAGACCCCTCTAGCACATGTATTCAAAGTCTGTGTCACTATAAATGAGCATGTGGTATCCACATGATCTAAATTAATATCCACCAATCATGAGTGTCTCACCAACCAAACTGAACCAGTATGCAGCAGCCAATGCCCCAGCCAACCCCACAAAGAGAAACATCAGTGCAACACATGAACAACTTCAAGCAACAACAACAAACAACACAGCAACCCGAAATTCCATACTTTTTCCAGACCTTTAGGGCAAAATCTTTATTTTCCATACTTTTTCCAGGTCTGGAAAAGGCACTCTTTTTCCTCATACTTTTTCCAGACTTTCCAGACTTTGTATGAACCCTGCATTTAGTCATCCAGTTTTTTTGACATTTAGAGTAACTGTTTCCTATTCTTTTGTTTCTGATATAAACCTAAGTAATAAATGAGGTTTGACAGATATCTTGACATTCAGCAACAAAGATGGATGGGCTAATGTTTTCTTAGCATCTAACTTGTTTAAACTGGTTTAGATACTTCCATATTTGATCACTAATTTGGTTTTTCCCCATTAATTAATTTGTAATAATTACTTTTTGTCTGCCCAGTCACATCTTTTACTTTGTTCCTCCAGTGTTTATAATTTCCATACATAATATTTAAGATGACAATCATGGTGGCCATATTGGAGGTCTAACCAAAACCATTTTCATTTAACCAACTACATATCATAAGAAGTCTTTCAGTGAGCACCACCAAGAAATTTTTTGTTTCAAGATGGCAACTATGTTGAATGTCAGATTGGCACCATTTTCAACCAAGAGTACTAGATTTAACAAGTCTTTTAGTGAAAACCCAATTCCAGAATGAAGGAGTACAGATAACAACATTTTCAAGATGTCCACAGTGGCAGCCATACAGAATATCCAAGGGGACCCATATCCACTTTGGACCAACTGTACCCCAGATAAATGTGTGTGTAAAGTTTCATGGCAATCTTCCCAGTAGTTTAGGAGAAGTGGCAATAACCAACAAATGTCTGAAGGATAGATGACAGACAATGAGCCATGGCATAAGCTCTCTTGGTCTTCGACATGTAGAGCTGCAGCAACAAAAACTGCTGCATGTCATTATCTGTTTTTAACTTGTTAATAGGCATGAACTGTATATTGTAGGTTTGCAGACATCAGGTTAGTTCAGTGTCCAATCACAAAATATCAGTAACACGGACCAAAGTTATCATCACATGGTCTGCAAACCTAAATAACTTTTGATGCACATGTCTGATGCACAATTAGTACTTTTCTAAAAATAATGCTATTAGTGACTGATGCATAGTCAAAAAATCCCACCCACTACTATTTGCTCCTTAGGGCCTTTAACTGAGAAACTTGTTGGGAAACCAACGTTCGGAAAAATAGGCAATCAGGGGACATAACTCCTCTAAATGATGAGATGAAATGCTTAAAATCCATCTCCATCAATGATTCATCAATGTATGTATATATGCGTATATTGGTGCTTAACAATACCTCAGCACAAAAAAATGGCTACATGGTGTCAAATAAAAGTTAACTTCTACAAATGTTAACATGAAGAATTGCACAAAAACTGTACGAAGATAAAACCTTTCAAATAAATGTAAATATGCAGTGCTGCATTACAAAAACATAAAAGGGTTCAAATATTAAATTCTATAAAAGAATCAGCGTGTGATCAACAATTACATAGCTCACCTCTACTTTCGCAAGACTCTTGTAGCCAATGTAAATATTACCATGCCGAAAATATATTCCAAATAAAGTGATTTGGGCCTCTTTTCAAGCTAAAGTTTTTCTGCAATCTTTCAGTTTTATATCAGAACTTGTAATCATTTTAACATTTGAAATTTGACCTTTTATACTTTCATACGGCACTATTTAACCAGTATTGTGCTGGCATAATTCTGGAACCACCTACCTACCCACCCACTCATCTAACTACTGATGGTGGTCATGGCTGGAATACAGCCATGGGCATACACAATTTTTGAACATAAATGTATATCTTCAAATGTTTTTAAAATTATCCAGGGTAACTTGAGATCTCTTGCAAGCAAAACACATAATTCTGCCAATTAGGTCAAAACAATTGCTTCCAAATTGGCTACCATTTTAACAACAATATTTTCCTGCACCCACCATTGTAAATTGCGAATGACTGTACAAAAAGAAATTTGGCAGCAATGGTCATGAATTTAAATACCTCACATTAATAATTATATATCTTTCTCAGCAATCAAGTTACACTGGCATAAATATGAACTAACGGTTCCAAGTACTTTTTTTTAAAAATGTAAAATTCAGCTTTTAACCCATTTTATCCTGAATACGACTACGGTCGTAATACCTCATTCTATCCTGAATACGCCTGTGGTCGTAGTATCCCATTTTATCCTGAATACGACTACGGTCGTAATCTACTACGTATGTGTGTAGCGTCTATAGAAACATGTGTTATACATCACAAATATTTGTGTACTTCTTCACCAACACAGGAAATGGTTAAAGCACGCATGCGCAGTGAAATTTTTAAAAAAACGTGGTTGCAAAAGTAATTGTTGGCTTGAAAATCGATCGATAAAATGATGGACGACAACTCAGATGTAAACATGGATGTTGACAGCGAGGGTAGCGACATTGAAGTTGATGATTTGGATGATTCTGATGATAATATTGACTTAAATGATGGGTTAGCTGATGTTTACACAACAACTGATGTAGAATTTGCAGTTTTAAAAATGAAGTACATTTTTGCAGTGTGATGTGGACATTTATATTTGTGATTAAAGTAATATTGTTATTACTGACATATTGATGATATGGACCTCAAATTTGGACAAACATTCTACTGATTAATTATCTTTATCATACTTAAAGATTTCTAGGATTAATTTGTGACTAGGATTAATATGTGACATGTTTTCATGAGAAACTGCACGCTGAAGTACATGTTTTGGAATGTGATGTAAAAAATTGTTCCAGGTGTTTTGTTGTCCAATTTTAGTAAAATTATTATAACTTTTGAACTAACAGTGCTAGAAACTTCAAATTTGGACCAAAATACTAGAAATAGAATTATCTTTATTTTATTCACATAATATTAGGAGCATTTCATTCATCTTCATGGACAAAAGATTCACTGAACATCATGGCGAGTTTTTTTATTTTTTTTATTTTTTTTCAAGTCATATTTCAAAATACAGTTGTGAGCATGTACATTGGTAAATGATAACAAAACATATATCACTGTGTTGCAAATTTTAATACCTTTTCAAAGATACATAGTTTTATATACTTTAAAAAAGAAATAACAATGTTACAACACTTTTAGTAAACATGGTGAAGGTCATCACAATTTCAACTGCTGCTGCTGTGTGATGCTCAGTTTTACCACAATGTATTTAGAATTGCTTCTCAGGAATCGGACAGTGTAGTTGAAATTGGTAAACAGGATAAAATGGGTTAAAGAGAGTTGCAACTGGTTTGTTGGTTTTGTGGGTTTATTGCCATATTTCAGCACATAATAGGCTATACATGGAAGCCAGTATATTTGATGGCAGAAGGACCTGGAAAACCCCCAGAAAGTACCACCAACCCACAGGAAGCTACTGGCAAGCTTTCTCACATACCCACAATGGCCAAGTCAAGACTTTAACCCACGCAGACAGAGGTAAGATGTCAGTGATAATTAAATGCAAGCGCCTTAGACCACTGGGCCAACTGGGACCCCATGTGTGTGTTACAAGTGAATGTGTGCTCAAAATGTTAAATTTATGCAGATATTAATCATAAATCTAACTTGACACTTTATTAATATTGAAAATATGCAGTAGAGTGGTATAGATAATTCATTACAAATACCATTAAGTTGAGCAAGGTCTAATATATGACATGTATACATTGGCTAAAATCAACCAAATCCACCGACTAGATCTGTATATTCATGCGTCTTAATACTATGGTAATTATACTAAAACTATGGTAATTATACATGTTATAGACCTGCCAATTACTGGTGTTGAAAGTTTCAACAACTTTTGTCCAATACCATTTACAGGGTTCATACAGCTGTTGGTAAAAAAAGATTCCAGACCTTTTCCATACTGGTTTGCAATTGTTTCCAGACTCCTCTAGCACATGTATTCAAAGTCTGTGTCACTATAAATGAGCATGTAGTATCCACATGATCTAAATTAATATCCACCAATCATGAGTGTCTCACCAACCAAACTGAACCAGTATGCAGCAGCCAATGCCCCAGCCAACCCCACAAAGAGAAACATCAGTGCAACACATGAACAACTTCAAGCAACAACAACAAACAACACAGCAACCCGAAATTCCATACTTTTTCCAGACCTTTAGGGCAAAATCTTTATTTTCCATACTTTTTCCAGGTCTGGAAAAGGCACTCTTTTTCCTCATACTTTTTCCAGACTTTCCAGACTTTGTATGAACCCTGCATTTAGTCATCCAGTTTTTTTGACATTTAGAGTAACTGTTTCCTATTCTTTTGTTTCTGATATAAACCTAAGTAATAAATGAGGTTTGACAGATATCTTGACATTCAGCAACAAAGATGGATGGGCTAATGTTTTCTTAGCATCTAACTTGTTTAAACTGGTTTAGATACTTCCATATTTGATCACTAATTTGGTTTTTCCCCATTAATTAATTTGTAATAATTACTTTTTGTCTGCCCAGTCACATCTTTTACTTTGTTCCTCTAGTGTTTATAATTTCCATATATAATATTTAAGATGACAATCATGGTGGCCATATTGGAGGTCTAACCAAAACCATTTTCATTTAACCAACTACATATCATAAGAAGTCTTTCAGTGAGCACCACCAAGAAATTTTTTGTTTCAAGATGGCAACTATGTTGAATGTCAGATTGGCACCATTTTCAACCAAGAGTACTAGATTTAACAAGTCTTTTAGTGAAAACCCAATTCCAGAATGAAGGAGTACAGATAACAACATTTTCAAGATGTCCACAGTGGCAGCCATACAGAATATCCAAGGGGACCCATATCCACTTTGGACCAACTGTACCCCAGATAAATGTGTGTGTAAAGTTTCATGGCAATCTTCCCAGTAGTTTAGGAGAAGTGGCAATAACCAACAAATGTCTGAAGGATAGATGACAGACAATGAGCCATGGCATAAGCTCTCTTGGTCTTCGACATGTAGAGCTGCAGCAACAAAAACTGCTGCATGTCATTATCTGTTTTTAACTTGTTAATAGGCATGAACTGTATATTGTAGGTTTGCAGACATCAGGTTAGTTCAGTGTCCAATCACAAAATATCAGTAACACGGACCAAAGTTATCATCACATGGTCTGCAAACCTAAATAACTTTTGATGCACATGTCTGATGCACAATTAGTACTTTTCTAAAAATAATGCTATTAGTGACTGATGCATAGTCAAAAAATCCCACCCACTACTATTTGCTCCTTAGGGCCTTTAACTGAGAAACTTGTTGGGAAACCAACGTTCGGAAAAATAGGCAATCAGGGGACATAACTCCTCTAAATGATGAGATGAAATGCTTAAAATCCATCTCCATCAATGATTCATCAATGTATGTATATATGCGTATATTGGTGCTTAACAATACCTCAGCACAAAAAATGGCTACATGGTGTCAAATAAAAGTTAACTTCTACAAATGTTAACATGAAGAATTGCACAAAAACTGTACGAAGATAAAACCTTTCAAATAAATGTAAATATGCAGTGCTGCATTACAAAAACATAAAAGGGTTCAAATATTAAATTCTATAAAAGAATCAGCGTGTGATCAACAATTACATAGCTCACCTCTACTTTCGCAAGACTCTTGTAGCCAATGTAAATATTACCATGCCGAAAATATATTCCAAATAAAGTGATTTGGGCCTCTTTTCAAGCTAAAGTTTTTCTGCAATCTTTCAGTTTTATATCAGAACTTGTAATCATTTTAACATTTGAAATTTGACCTTTTATACTTTCATACGGCACTATTTAACCAGTATTGTGCTGGCATAATTCTGGAACCACCTACCTACCCACCCACTCATCTAACTACTGATGGTGGTCATGGCTGGAATACAGCCATGGGCATACACAATTTTTGAACATAAATGTATATCTTCAAATGTTTTTAAAATTATCCAGGGTAACTTGAGATCTCTTGCAAGCAAAACACATAATTCTGCCAATTAGGTCAAAACAATTGCTTCCAAATTGGCTACCATTTTAACAACAATATTTTCCTGCACCCACCATTGTAAATTGCGAATGACTGTACAAAAAGAAATTTGGCAGCAATGGTCATGAATTTAAATACCTCACATTAATAATTATATATCTTTCTCAGCAATCAAGTTACACTGGCATAAATATGAACTAACGGTTCCAAGTACTTTTTTTTAAAAATGTAAAATTCAGCTTTTAAAGAGAGTTGCAACTGGTTTGTTGGTTTTGTGGGTTTATTGCCATATTTCAGCACATAATAGGCTATACATGGAAGCCAGTATATTTGATGGCAGAAGGACCTGGAAAACCCCCAGAAAGTACCACCAACCCACAGGAAGCTACTGGCAAGCTTTCTCACATACCCACAATGGCCAAGTCAAGACTTTAACCCACGCAGACAGAGGTAAGATGTCAGTGATAATTAAATGCAAGCGCCTTAGACCACTGGGCCAACTGGGACCCCATGTGTGTGTTACAAGTGAATGTGTGCTCAAAATGTTAAATTTATGCAGATATTAATCATAAATCTAACTTGACACTTTATTAATATTGAAAATATGCAGTAGAGTGGTATAGATAATTCATTACAAATACCATTAAGTTGAGCAAGGTCTAATATATGACATGTATACATTGGCTAAAATCAACCAAATCCACCGACTAGATCTGTATATTCATGCGTCTTAATACTATGGTAATTATACTAAAACTATGGTAATTATACATGTTATAGACCTGCCAATTACTGGTGTTGAAAGTTTCAACAACTTTTGTCCAATACCATTTACAGGGTTCATACAGCTGTTGGTAAAAAAAGATTCCAGACCTTTTCCATACTGGTTTGCAATTGTTTCCAGACTCCTCTAGCACATGTATTCAAAGTCTGTGTCACTATAAATGAGCATGTGGTATCCACATGATCTAAATTAATATCCACCAATCATGAGTGTCTCACCAACCAAACTGAACCAGTATGCAGCAGCCAATGCCCCAGCCAACCCCACAAAGAGAAACATCAGTGCAACACATGAACAACTTCAAGCAACAACAACAAACAACACAGCAACCCGAAATTCCATACTTTTTCCAGACCTTTAGGGCAAAATCTTTATTTTCCATACTTTTTCCAGGTCTGGAAAAGGCACTCTTTTTCCTCATACTTTTTCCAGACTTTCCAGACTTTGTATGAACCCTGCATTTAGTCATCCAGTTTTTTTGACATTTAGAGTAACTGTTTCCTATTCTTTTGTTTCTGATATAAACCTAAGTAATAAATGAGGTTTGACAGATATCTTGACATTCAGCAACAAAGATGGATGGGCTAATGTTTTCTTAGCATCTAACTTGTTTAAACTGGTTTAGATACTTCCATATTTGATCACTAATTTGGTTTTTCCCCATTAATTAATTTGTAATAATTACTTTTTGTCTGCCCAGTCACATCTTTTACTTTGTTCCTCCAGTGTTTATAATTTCCATATATAATATTTAAGATGACAATCATGGTGGCCATATTGGAGGTCTAACCAAAACCATTTTCATTTAACCAACTACATATCATAAGAAGTCTTTCAGTGAGCACCACCAAGAAATTTTTTGTTTCAAGATGGCAACTATGTTGAATGTCAGATTGGCACCATTTTCAACCAAGAGTACTAGATTTAACAAGTCTTTTAGTGAAAACCCAATTCCAGAATGAAGGAGTACAGATAACAACATTTTCAAGATGTCCACAGTGGCAGCCATACAGAATATCCAAGGGGACCCATATCCACTTTGGACCAACTGTACCCCAGATAAATGTGTGTGTAAAGTTTCATGGCAATCTTCCCAGTAGTTTAGGAGAAGTGGCAATAACCAACAAATGTCTGAAGGATAGATGACAGACAATGAGCCATGGCATAAGCTCTCTTGGTCTTCGACATGTAGAGCTGCAGCAACAAAAACTGCTGCATGTCATTATCTGTTTTTAACTTGTTAATAGGCATGAACTGTATATTGTAGGTTTGCAGACATCAGGTTAGTTCAGTGTCCAATCACAAAATATCAGTAACACGGACCAAAGTTATCATCACATGGTCTGCAAACCTAAATAACTTTTGATGCACATGTCTGATGCACAATTAGTACTTTTCTAAAAATAATGCTATTAGTGACTGATGCATAGTCAAAAAATCCCACCCACTACTATTTGCTCCTTAGGGCCTTTAACTGAGAAACTTGTTGGGAAACCAACGTTCGGAAAAATAGGCAATCAGGGGACATAACTCCTCTAAATGATGAGATGAAATGCTTAAAATCCATCTCCATCAATGATTCATCAATGTATGTATATATGCGTATATTGGTGCTTAACAATACCTCAGCACAAAAAATGGCTACATGGTGTCAAATAAAAGTTAACTTCTACAAATGTTAACATGAAGAATTGCACAAAAACTGTACGAAGATAAAACCTTTCAAATAAATGTAAATATGCAGTGCTGCATTACAAAAACATAAAAGGGTTCAAATATTAAATTCTATAAAAGAATCAGCGTGTGATCAACAATTACATAGCTCACCTCTACTTTCGCAAGACTCTTGTAGCCAATGTAAATATTACCATGCCGAAAATATATTCCAAATAAAGTGATTTGGGCCTCTTTTCAAGCTAAAGTTTTTCTGCAATCTTTCAGTTTTATATCAGAACTTGTAATCATTTTAACATTTGAAATTTGACCTTTTATACTTTCATACGGCACTATTTAACCAGTATTGTGCTGGCATAATTCTGGAACCACCTACCTACCCACCCACTCATCTAACTACTGATGGTGGTCATGGCTGGAATACAGCCATGGGCATACACAATTTTTGAACATAAATGTATATCTTCAAATGTTTTTAAAATTATCCAGGGTAACTTGAGATCTCTTGCAAGCAAAACACATAATTCTGCCAATTAGGTCAAAACAATTGCTTCCAAATTGGCTACCATTTTAACAACAATATTTTCCTGCACCCACCATTGTAAATTGCGAATGACTGTACAAAAAGAAATTTGGCAGCAATGGTCATGAATTTAAATACCTCACATTAATAATTATATATCTTTCTCAGCAATCAAGTTACACTGGCATAAATATGAACTAACGGTTCCAAGTACTTTTTTTTAAAAATGTAAAATTCAGCTTTTAAAGAGAGTTGCAACTGGTTTGTTGGTTTTGTGGGTTTATTGCCATATTTCAGCACATAATAGGCTATACATGGAAGCCAGTATATTTGATGGCAGAAGGACCTGGAAAACCCCCAGAAAGTACCACCAACCCACAGGAAGCTACTGGCAAGCTTTCTCACATACCCACAATGGCCAAGTCAAGACTTTAACCCACGCAGACAGAGGTAAGATGTCAGTGATAATTAAATGCAAGCGCCTTAGACCACTGGGCCAACTGGGACCCCATGTGTGTGTTACAAGTGAATGTGTGCTCAAAATGTTAAATTTATGCAGATATTAATCATAAATCTAACTTGACACTTTATTAATATTGAAAATATGCAGTAGAGTGGTATAGATAATTCATTACAAATACCATTAAGTTGAGCAAGGTCTAATATATGACATGTATACATTGGCTAAAATCAACCAAATCCACCGACTAGATCTGTATATTCATGCGTCTTAATACTATGGTAATTATACTAAAACTATGGTAATTATACATGTTATAGACCTGCCAATTACTGGTGTTGAAAGTTTCAACAACTTTTGTCCAATACCATTTACAGGGTTCATACAGCTGTTGGTAAAAAAAGATTCCAGACCTTTTCCATACTGGTTTGCAATTGTTTCCAGACTCCTCTAGCACATGTATTCAAAGTCTGTGTCACTATAAATGAGCATGTGGTATCCACATGATCTAAATTAATATCCACCAATCATGAGTGTCTCACCAACCAAACTGAACCAGTATGCAGCAGCCAATGCCCCAGCCAACCCCACAAAGAGAAACATCAGTGCAACACATGAACAACTTCAAGCAACAACAACAAACAACACAGCAACCCGAAATTCCATACTTTTTCCAGACCTTTAGGGCAAAATCTTTATTTTCCATACTTTTTCCAGGTCTGGAAAAGGCACTCTTTTTCCTCATACTTTTTCCAGACTTTCCAGACTTTGTATGAACCCTGCATTTAGTCATCCAGCTTTATTGACATTTAGAGTAACTGTTTCCTATTCTTTTGTTTCTGATATAAACCTAAGTAATAAATGAGGTTTGACAGATATCTTGACATTCAGCAACAAAGATGGATGGGCTAATGTTTTCTTAGCATCTAACTTGTTTAAACTGGTTTAGATACTTCCATATTTGATCACTAATTTGGTTTTTCCCCATTAATTAATTTGTAATAATTACTTTTTGTCTGCCCAGTCACATCTTTTACTTTGTTCCTCCAGTGTTTATAATTTCCATATATAATATTTAAGATGACAATCATGGTGGCCATATTGGAGGTCTAACCAAAACCATTTTCATTTAACCAACTACATATCATAAGAAGTCTTTCAGTGAGCACCACCAAGAAATTTTTTGTTTCAAGATGGCAACTATGTTGAATGTCAGATTGGCACCATTTTCAACCAAGAGTACTAGATTTAACAAGTCTTTTAGTGAAAACCCAATTCCAGAATGAAGGAGTACAGATAACAACATTTTCAAGATGTCCACAGTGGCAGCCATACAGAATATCCAAGGGGACCCATATCCACTTTGGACCAACTGTACCCCAGATAAATGTGTGTGTAAAGTTTCATGGCAATCTTCCCAGTAGTTTAGGAGAAGTGGCAATAACCAACAAATGTCTGAAGGATAGATGACAGACAATGAGCCATGGCATAAGCTCTCTTGGTCTTCGACATGTAGAGCTGCAGCAACAAAAACTGCTGCATGTCATTATCTGTTTTTAACTTGTTAATAGGCATGAACTGTATATTGTAGGTTTGCAGACATCAGGTTAGTTCAGTGTCCAATCACAAAATATCAGTAACACGGACCAAAGTTATCATCACATGGTCTGCAAACCTAAATAACTTTTGATGCACATGTCTGATGCACAATTAGTACTTTTCTAAAAATAATGCTATTAGTGACTGATGCATAGTCAAAAAATCCCACCCACTACTATTTGCTCCTTAGGGCCTTTAACTGAGAAACTTGTTGGGAAACCAACGTTCGGAAAAATAGGCAATCAGGGGACATAACTCCTCTAAATGATGAGATGAAATGCTTAAAATCCATCTCCATCAATGATTCATCAATGTATGTATATATGCGTATATTGGTGCTTAACAATACCTCAGCACAAAAAATGGCTACATGGTGTCAAATAAAAGTTAACTTCTACAAATGTTAACATGAAGAATTGCACAAAAACTGTACGAAGATAAAACCTTTCAAATAAATGTAAATATGCAGTGCTGCATTACAAAAACATAAAAGGGTTCAAATATTAAATTCTATAAAAGAATCAGCGTGTGATCAACAATTACATAGCTCACCTCTACTTTCGCAAGACTCTTGTAGCCAATGTAAATATTACCATGCCGAAAATATATTCCAAATAAAGTGATTTGGGCCTCTTTTCAAGCTAAAGTTTTTCTGCAATCTTTCAGTTTTATATCAGAACTTGTAATCATTTTAACATTTGAAATTTGACCTTTTATACTTTCATACGGCACTATTTAACCAGTATTGTGCTGGCATAATTCTGGAACCACCTACCTACCCACCCACTCATCTAACTACTGATGGTGGTCATGGCTGGAATACAGCCATGGGCATACACAATTTTTGAACATAAATGTATATCTTCAAATGTTTTTAAAATTATCCAGGGTAACTTGAGATCTCTTGCAAGCAAAACACATAATTCTGCCAATTAGGTCAAAACAATTGCTTCCAAATTGGCTACCATTTTAACAACAATATTTTCCTGCACCCACCATTGTAAATTGCGAATGACTGTACAAAAAGAAATTTGGCAGCAATGGTCATGAATTTAAATACCTCACATTAATAATTATATATCTTTCTCAGCAATCAAGTTACACTGGCATAAATATGAACTAACGGTTCCAAGTACTTTTTTTTAAAAATGTAAAATTCAGCTTTTAAAGAGAGTTGCAACTGGTTTGTTGGTTTTGTGGGTTTATTGCCATATTTCAGCACATAATAGGCTATACATGGAAGCCAGTATATTTGATGGCAGAAGGACCTGGAAAACCCCCAGAAAGTACCACCAACCCACAGGAAGCTACTGGCAAGCTTTCTCACATACCCACAATGGCCAAGTCAAGACTTTAACCCACGCAGACAGAGGTAAGATGTCAGTGATAATTAAATGCAAGCGCCTTAGACCACTGGGCCAACTGGGACCCCATGTGTGTGTTACAAGTGAATGTGTGCTCAAAATGTTAAATTTATGCAGATATTAATCATAAATCTAACTTGACACTTTATTAATATTGAAAATATGCAGTAGAGTGGTATAGATATTCATTACAAATACCATTAAGTTGAGCAAGGTCTAATATATGACATGTATACATTGGCTAAAATCAACCAAATCCACCGACTAGATCTGTATATTCATGCGTCTTAATACTATGGTAATTATACTAAAACTATGGTAATTATACATGTTATAGACCTGCCAATTACTGGTGTTGAAAGTTTCAACAACTTTTGTCCAATACCATTTACAGGGTTCATACAGCTGTTGGTAAAAAAAGATTCCAGACCTTTTCCATACTGGTTTGCAATTGTTTCCAGACTCCTCTAGCACATGTATTCAAAGTCTGTGTCACTATAAATGAGCATGTGGTATCCACATGATCTAAATTAATATCCACCAATCATGAGTGTCTCACCAACCAAACTGAACCAGTATGCAGCAGCCAATGCCCCAGCCAACCCCACAAAGAGAAACATCAGTGCAACACATGAACAACTTCAAGCAACAACAACAAACAACACAGCAACCCGAAATTCCATACTTTTTCCAGACCTTTAGGGCAAAATCTTTATTTTCCATACTTTTTCCAGGTCTGGAAAAGGCACTCTTTTTCCTCATACTTTTTCCAGACTTTCCAGACTTTGTATGAACCCTGCATTTAGTCATCCAGTTTTTTTGACATTTAGAGTAACTGTTTCCTATTCTTTTGTTTCTGATATAAACCTAAGTAATAAATGAGGTTTGACAGATATCTTGACATTCAGCAACAAAGATGGATGGGCTAATGTTTTCTTAGCATCTAACTTGTTTAAACTGGTTTAGATACTTCCATATTTGATCACTAATTTGGTTTTTCCCCATTAATTAATTTGTAATAATTACTTTTTGTCTGCCCAGTCACATCTTTTACTTTGTTCCTCCAGTGTTTATAATTTCCATATATAATATTTAAGATGACAATCATGGTGGCCATATTGGAGGTCTAACCAAAACCATTTTCATTTAACCAACTACATATCATAAGAAGTCTTTCAGTGAGCACCACCAAGAAATTTTTTGTTTCAAGATGGCAACTATGTTGAATGTCAGATTGGCACCATTTTCAACCAAGAGTACTAGATTTAACAAGTCTTTTAGTGAAAACCCAATTCCAGAATGAAGGAGTACAGATAACAACATTTTCAAGATGTCCACAGTGGCCGCCATACAGAATATCCAAGGGGACCCATATCCACTTTGGACCAACTGTACCCCAGATAAATGTGTGTGTAAAGTTTCATGGCAATCTTCCCAGTAGTTTAGGAGAAGTGGCAATAACCAACAAATGTCTGAAGGATAGATGACAGACAATGAGCCATGGCATAAGCTCTCTTGGTCTTCGACATGTAGAGCTGCAGCAACAAAAACTGCTGCATGTCATTATCTGTTTTTAACTTGTTAATAGGCATGAACTGTATATTGTAGGTTTGCAGACATCAGGTTAGTTCAGTGTCCAATCACAAAATATCAGTAACACGGACCAAAGTTATCATCACATGGTCTGCAAACCTAAATAACTTTTGATGCACATGTCTGATGCACAATTAGTACTTTTCTAAAAATAATGCTATTAGTGACTGATGCATAGTCAAAAAATCCCACCCACTACTATTTGCTCCTTAGGGCCTTTAACTGAGAAACTTGTTGGGAAACCAACGTTAGGAAAAATAGGCAATCAGGGAACATAACTCCTCTAAATGATGAGATGAAATGCTTAAAATCCATCTCCATCAATGATTCATCAATGTATGTATATATGCGTATATTGGTGCTTAACACTACCTCAGCACAAAAAATGGCTACATGGTGTCAAATAAAAGTTAACTTCTACAAATGTTAACATGAAGAATTGCACAAAAACTGTACGAAGATAAAACCTTTCAAATAAATGTAAATATGCAGTGCTGCATTACAAAAACATAAAAGGGTTCAAATATTAAATTCTATAAAAGAATCAGCGTGTGATCAACAATTACATAGCTCACCTCTACTTTCGCAAGACTCTTGTAGCCAATGTAAATATTACCATGCCAAAAATATATTCCAAATAAAGTGATTTGGGCCTCTTTTCAAGCTAAAGTTTTTCTGCAATCTTTCAGTTTTATATCAGAACTTGTAATCATTTTAACATTTGAAATTTGACCTTTTATACTTTCATACGGCACTATTTAACCAGTATTGTGCTGGCATAATTCTGGAACCACCTACCTACCCACCCACTCATCTAACTACTGATGGTGGTCATGGCTGGAATACAGCCATGGGCATACACAATTTTTGAACATAAATGTATATCTTCAAATGTTTTTAAAATTATCCAGGGTAACTTGAGATCTCTTGCAAGCAAAACACATAATTCTGCCAATTAGGTCAAAACAATTGCTTCCAAATTGGCTACCATTTTAACAACAATATTTTCCTGCACCCACCATTGTAAATTGCGAATGACTGTACAAAAAGAAATTTGGCAGCAATGGTCATGAATTTAAATACCTCACATTAATAATTATATATCTTTCTCAGCAATCAAGTTACACTGGCATAAATATGAACTAACGGTTCCAAGTACTTTTTTTTAAAAATGTAAAATTCAGCTTTTAAAGAGAGTTGCAACTGGTTTGTTGGTTTTGTGGGTTTATTGCCATATTTCAGCACATAATAGGCTATACATGGAAGCCAGTATATTTGATGGCAGAAGGACCTGGAAAACCCCCAGAAAGTACCACCAACCCACAGGAAGCTACTGGCAAGCTTTCTCACATACCCACAATGGCCAAGTCAAGACTTTAACCCACGCAGACAGAGGTAAGATGTCAGTGATAATTAAATGCAAGCGCCTTAGACCACTGGGCCAACTGGGACCCCATGTGTGTGTTACAAGTGAATGTGTGCTCAAAATGTTAAATTTATGCAGATATTAATCATAAATCTAACTTGACACTTTATTAATATTGAAAATATGCAGTAGAGTGGTATAGATATTCATTACAAATACCATTAAGTTGAGCAAGGTCTAATATATGACATGTATACATTGGCTAAAATCAACCAAATCCACCGACTAGATCTGTATATTCATGCGTCTTAATACTATGGTAATTATACTAAAACTATGGTAATTATACATGTTATAGACCTGCCAATTACTGGTGTTGAAAGTTTCAACAACTTTTGTCCAATACCATTTACAGGGTTCATACAGCTGTTGGTAAAAAAAGATTCCAGACCTTTTCCATACTGGTTTGCAATTGTTTCCAGACCCCTCTAGCACATGTATTCAAAGTCTGTGTCACTATAAATGAGCATGTGGTATCCACATGATCTAAATTAATATCCACCAATCATCAGTGTCTCACCAACCAAACTGAACCAGTATGCAGCAGCCAATGCCCCAGCCAACCCCACAAAGAGAAACATCAGTGCAACACATGAACAACTTCAAGCAACAACAACAAACAACACAGCAACCCGAAATTCCATACTTTTTCCAGACCTTTAGGGCAAAATCTTTATTTTCCATACTTTTTCCAGGTCTGGAAAAGGCACTCTTTTTCCTCATACTTTTTCCAGACTTTCCAGACTTTGTATGAACCCTGCATTTAGTCATCCAGTTTTTTTGACATTTAGAGTAACTGTTTCCTATTCTTTTGTTTCTGATATAAACCTAAGTAATAAATGAGGTTTGACAGATATCTTGACATTCAGCAACAAAGATGGATGGGCTAATGTTTTCTTAGCATCTAACTTGTTTAAACTGGTTTAGATACTTCCATATTTGATCACTAATTTGGTTTTTCCCCATTAATTAATTTGTAATAATTACTTTTTGTCTGCCCAGTCACATCTTTTACTTTGTTCCTCCAGTGTTTATAATTTCCATATATAATATTTAAGATGACAATCATGGTGGCCATATTGGAGGTCTAACCAAAACCATTTTCATTTAACCAACTACATATCATAAGAAGTCTTTCAGTGAGCACCACCAAGAAATTTTTTGTTTCAAGATGGCAACTATGTTGAATGTCAGATTGGCACCATTTTCAACCAAGAGTACTAGATTTAACAAGTCTTTTAGTGAAAACCCAATTCCAGAATGAAGGAGTACAGATAACAACATTTTCAAGATGTCCACAGTGGCCGCCATACAGAATATCCAAGGGGACCCATATCCACTTTGGACCAACTGTACCCCAGATAAATGTGTGTGTAAAGTTTCATGGCAATCTTCCCAGTAGTTTAGGAGAAGTGGCAATAACCAACAAATGTCTGAAGGATAGATGACAGACAATGAGCCATGGCATAAGCTCTCTTGGTCTTCGACATGTAGAGCTGCAGCAACAAAAACTGCTGCATGTCATTATCTGTTTTTAACTTGTTAATAGGCATGAACTGTATATTGTAGGTTTGCAGACATCAGGTTAGTTCAGTGTCCAATCACAAAATATCAGTAACACGGACCAAAGTTATCATCACATGGTCTGCAAACCTAAATAACTTTTGATGCACATGTCTGATGCACAATTAGTACTTTTCTAAAAATAATGCTATTAGTGACTGATGCATAGTCAAAAAATCCCACCCACTACTATTTGCTCCTTAGGGCCTTTAACTGAGAAACTTGTTGGGAAACCAACGTTCGGAAAAATAGGCAATCAGGGGACATAACTCCTCTAAATGATGAGATGAAATGCTTAAAATCCATCTCCATCAATGATTCATCAATGTATGTATATATGCGTATATTGGTGCTTAACAATACCTCAGCACAAAAAATGGCTACATGGTGTCAAATAAAAGTTAACTTCTACAAATGTTAACATGAAGAATTGCACAAAAACTGTACGAAGATAAAACCTTTCAAATAAATGTAAATATGCAGTGCTGCATTACAAAAACATAAAAGGGTTCAAATATTAAATTCTATAAAAGAATCAGCGTGTGATCAACAATTACATAGCTCACCTCTACTTTCGCAAGACTCTTGTAGCCAATGTAAATATTACCATGCCAAAAATATATTCCAAATAAAGTGATTTGGGCCTCTTTTCAAGCTAAAGTTTTTCTGCAATCTTTCAGTTTTATATCAGAACTTGTAATCATTTTAACATTTGAAATTTGACCTTTTATACTTTCATACGGCACTATTTAACCAGTATTGTGCTGGCATAATTCTGGAACCACCTACCTACCCACCCACTCATCTAACTACTGATGGTGGTCATGGCTGGAATACAGCCATGGGCATACACAATTTTTGAACATAAATGTATATCTTCAAATGTTTTTAAAATTATCCAGGGTAACTTGAGATCTCTTGCAAGCAAAACACATAATTCTGCCAATTAGGTCAAAACAATTGCTTCCAAATTGGCTACCATTTTAACAACAATATTTTCCTGCACCCACCATTGTAAATTGCGAATGACTGTACAAAAAGAAATTTGGCAGCAATGGTCATGAATTTAAATACCTCACATTAATAATTATATATCTTTCTCAGCAATCAAGTTACACTGGCATAAATATGAACTAACGGTTCCAAGTACTTTTTTTTAAAAATGTAAAATTCAGCTTTTAAAGAGAGTTGCAACTGGTTTGTTGGTTTTGTGGGTTTATTGCCATATTTCAGCACATAATAGGCTATACATGGAAGCCAGTATATTTGATGGCAGAAGGACCTGGAAAACCCCCAGAAAGTACCACCAACCCACAGGAAGCTACTGGCAAGCTTTCTCACATACCCACAATGGCCAAGTCAAGACTTTAACCCACGCAGACAGAGGTAAGATGTCAGTGATAATTAAATGCAAGCGCCTTAGACCACTGGGCCAACTGGGACCCCATGTGTGTGTTACAAGTGAATGTGTGCTCAAAATGTTAAATTTATGCAGATATTAATCATAAATCTAACTTGACACTTTATTAATATTGAAAATATGCAGTAGAGTGGTATAGATATTCATTACAAATACCATTAAGTTGAGCAAGGTCTAATATATGACATGTATACATTGGCTAAAATCAACCAAATCCACCGACTAGATCTGTATATTCATGCGTCTTAATACTATGGTAATTATACTAAAACTATGGTAATTATACATGTTATAGACCTGCCAATTACTGGTGTTGAAAGTTTCAACAACTTTTGTCCAATACCATTTACAGGGTTCATACAGCTGTTGGTAAAAAAAGATTCCAGACCTTTTCCATACTGGTTTGCAATTGTTTCCAGACCCCTCTAGCACATGTATTCAAAGTCTGTGTCACTATAAATGAGCATGTGGTATCCACATGATCTAAATTAATATCCACCAATCATGAGTGTCTCACCAACCAAACTGAACCAGTATGCAGCAGCCAATGCCCCAGCCAACCCCACAAAGAGAAACATCAGTGCAACACATGAACAACTTCAAGCAACAACAACAAACAACACAGCAACCTGAAATTCCATACTTTTTCCAGACCTTTAGGGCAAAATCTTTATTTTCCATACTTTTTCCAGGTCTGGAAAAGGCACTCTTTTTCCTCATACTTTTTCCAGACTTTCCAGACTTTGTATGAACCCTGCATTTAGTCATCCAGCTTTATTGACATTTAGAGTAACTGTTTCCTATTCTTTTGTTTCTGATATAAACCTAAGTAATAAATGAGGTTTGACAGATATCTTGACATTCAGCAACAAAGATGGATGGGCTAATGTTTTCTTAGCATCTAACTTGTTTAAACTGGTTTAGATACTTCCATATTTGATCACTAATTTGGTTTTTCCCCATTAATTAATTTGTAATAATTACTTTTTGTCTGCCCAGTCACATCTTTTACTTTGTTCCTCCAGTGTTTATAATTTCCATATATAATATTTAAGATGACAATCATGGTGGCCATATTGGAGGTCTAACCAAAACCATTTTCATTTAACCAACTACATATCATAAGAAGTCTTTCAGTGAGCACCACCAAGAAATTTTTTGTTTCAAGATGGCAACTATGTTGAATGTCAGATTGGCACCATTTTCAACCAAGAGTACTAGATTTAACAAGTCTTTTAGTGAAAACCCAATTCCAGAATGAAGGAGTACAGATAACAACATTTTCAAGATGTCCACAGTGGCAGCCATACAGAATATCCAAGGGGACCCATATCCACTTTGGACCAACTGTACCCCAGATAAATATGTGTGTAAAGTTTCATGGCAATCTTCCCAGTAGTTTAGGAGAAGTGGCAATAACCAACAAATGTCTGAAGGATAGATGACAGACAATGAGCCATGGCATAAGCTCTCTTGGTCTTCGACATGTAGAGCTGCAGCAACAAAAACTGCTGCATGTCATTATCTGTTTTTAACTTGTTAATAGGCATGAACTGTATATTGTAGGTTTGCAGACATCAGGTTAGTTCAGTGTCCAATCACAAAATATCAGTAACACGGACCAAAGTTATCATCACATGGTCTGCAAACCTAAATAACTTTTGATGCACATGTCTGATGCACAATTAGTACTTTTCTAAAAATAATGCTATTAGTGACTGATGCATAGTCAAAAAATCCCACCCACTACTATTTGCTCCTTAGGGCCTTTAACTGAGAAACTTGTTGGGGAACCAACGTTCGGAAAAATAGGCAGTCAGGGGACATAACTCCTATAAATGATGAGATGAAATGCTTAAAATCCATCTCCATCAATGATTCATCAATGTATGTATATATGCGTATATTGGTGCTTAACACTACCTCAGCACAAAAAATGGCTACATGGTGTCAAATAAAAGTTAACTTCTACAAATGTTAACATGAAGAATTGCACAAAAACTGTACGAAGATAAAACCTTTCAAATAAATGTAAATATGCAGTGCTGCATTACAAAAACATAAAAGGGTTCAAATATTAAATTCTATAAAAGAATCAGCGTGTGATCAACAATTACATAGCTCACCTCTATTTTTGCAAGACTCTTGTGGCCAATGTAAATATTACCATGCCGAAAATATATTCCAAATAAAGTGATTTGGGCCTCTTTTCAAGCTAAAGTTTTTCTGCAATCTTTCAGTTTTATATCAGAACTTGTAATCATTTTAACATTTGAAATTTGACCTTTTATACTTTCATACAGCACTATTTAACCAGTACTGTGCTGGCATAATTCTGGAACCACCTACCTACCCACCCACTCATCTAACTACTGATGGTGGTCATGGCTGGAATACAGCCATGGGCATACACAATTTTTGAACATAAATGTATATCTTCAAATGTTTTTAAAATTATCCAGGGTAACTTGAGATCTCTTGCAAGCAAAACACATAATTCTGCCAATTAGGTCAAAACAATTGCTTCCAAATTGGCTACCATTTTAACAACAATATTTTCCTGCACCCACCATTGTAAATTGCGAATGACTGTACAAAAAGAAATTTGGCAGCAATGGTCATGAATTTAAATACCTCACATTAATAATTATATATCTTTCTCAGCAATCAAGTTACACTGGCATAAATATGAACTAACAGTTCCAAGAACTTTTTTTTTATAAAATGTAAAATTCAGCTTTTAAAGAGAGTTGCAACTGGTTGGTTGGTTTTGTGGGTTTATTGCCATATTTCAGCACATAATAGGCTATACATGGAAGCCAGTATATTTGATGGCAGAAGGACCTGGGAAAACCCCAGAAAGTACCACCAACCCACAGGAAGCTACTGGCAAGCTTTCTCACATACCCACAATGGCCAAGTCAAGACTTTAACCCACGCAGACAGAGGTAAGATGTCAGTGATAATTAAATGCAAGCGCCTTAGACCACTGGGCAAACTGGGACCCCATGTGTATGTTACAAGTGAATGTGTGCTCAAAATGTTAAATTTATGCAGATATTAATCATAATCTAACTTGTGTGTGTCCGATCACAAAATATCAGTAACACGGACCAAAGTTATCATCACATGGTCTGCAACCTTAAATAACTTTTGATGCACAATTAGTACTTTTCAACAAATATGCTATTAGCGACTAATGCCTAGTAAAAAAAAATCCCACCCACTACTATTTGCTACTTAGGGCCTTTAACTAAGAAACTTGTTGGGAAACAAATGTTAGGAAAAATAGGCAATCAGGGGACATAACTCCTCTAAATGATGAGGTGGAATGCTTAAAATGCAACTCCATCAATGATTCATCAATGTATGTATATATGCGTATATTGGTGCTTAACACTACCTCAGCACAAAAAATGGCTACATGGTGTCAAATAAAAGTTAACTTCTACAAATGTTAACATGAAGAATTGCACAAAAACTGAACGATGATAAAACCTTTCAAATAAATGTAAATATGCAGTGCTGCATTACAAAACATAAAAGGGTTAAAATGTTAAATTCTGTAAATGTATAAAAGAAACAGAATATGATCAATGAGTACACAGCTCACCTCTACTTTTGCAAGACTCTTGTAGCCAATGTAAATATTACCATGCCGAAAATATATTCCAAATAAAGTGATTTGGCCTCTTTTCAAGCTAAAGTTATTCTGCAATCTTTCAGTTTTATATCAGAGCTTGTAATCATTTTAAAATTTGAAATTTGACCTTTTATATCTTCCATATGGCACTATATAACCAGTATTGTGCTGGCATATTTCTGAAACAGCCTACCTACCCACCCATCTACCTACTGATGGTGGTCATGGCTGGAATACAGCCATGGGCATACACAATTTTTGAACATAAATGTATACATTCACATGTTTTTAAAATTATCCAGGGTAACTTGAGATCTCTTGCAAGCAAAACACATAATTCTGCCAATTAGGTCAAAACAATTGCTTCCAAATTGGCTACCATTTTAACAACAATATTTTCCTGCACCCACCATTGTAAATTGCGAATGACTGTACAAAAAGAAATTTGGCAGCAATGGTCATGAATTTAAATACCTCACATTAATAAGTATATATCTTTCTCAGCAATCAAGTTACACTGGCATAAATATGAACTACCTGTTGCAAGTACTTTTTTTTTTATAAAATGTAAAATTCAGCTTTTAAAGAGTGTTGCAACTGGTTGGTTGGTTTTGTGGGTTTATTGCCATATTTCAGCACATAATAGGCTACACATGGAAGCCAGTATATTTGGTGGCAGAAGAACCCGGAAAAACCCCAGAAAGTACCACCAAACCACAGGAAGCTATTGGCAAGCTTTCTCACATACCCACGTTGGCCAAGTCAAGACTTTAACCCACGCAGACAGAGGTGAGATGTCAGTGACCTGTAAATGCAAGCGCCTTAGACAAATGGGCCACCTGGGGCCTCGTGTGTGTTACAAGTGAATGTGGGCTCAAAAATGTTAAATTTATGCAGATATTAATCATAAATCTAACTTGACACTTTATCAATATTGAAAACATGCGGTAGAGTGGTATAGATATTCATTACAAATACCGGTAAGTTGAGCAAGGTCTAATATGTGACATGTATATATTGGCTAAAAAAAAACAAATCCACGTACATCCATGCCTCATCTAACTTTGAAACTACTGTGATGGGTGGTACAATTTTGGTACAATTTTGCATCAGCCAATTGGCGAGGTTTATTGACAGGGCATGCCAATATAAAGATTGAGTAGTCCCGGGAAATTTAAGTACAATTCGACGTCATACAATGGAATGTTAAAGATTTTATGGCCACACGTCCATCTAAATACCGTGAAAACACAAAACAACTTAAGATCATGCCAAATCCTTGACCTACAAGTTCAATCACTACCTTTGGACATGACAAGTGCTGGAATGCCTGAGGCTGCTATAGCTGAGCAAAGTGCATAGCGACGTTGGTTGACATTTATCTTGCGGAACCATCTACGCCAGGTCTTGGTTGGGGCAAACATTCTTCCACCTCTGCACATGTTACCAAAGGCTCCCTGGCCAGATCTGTGGGTACCTCCACCACGAACACGGGGAATACGAGCCACAGCACGACCTGTACCCCAGGACTCGGCAGAGGTCTGGTGTCCTACAATGAAATATATACCTGTCACTACTGTTTGGCAAAAGCATACATGCAACAATTTTACAAGTTTCACAAAAGAAAGATTTAAGAGACATTTCAATTACCCAGACAGCCATTTATGGATAGGTCACTAATCTTTGAGTGCTATAAATATTAACTTTTATTATTTGCCAATACATAATAAAATACTCAGATTTATATCAACCCAATGTAATCAAATGGATCAATATCACTTCTCTTTTAAAATGACACGTGTTCATTTGTTTAATTACTTTTTAAAGCAAATTTTGACATTATATTTGGGACATTTCTATTCAGTGCTTAATGTTTCACACCTTCAAGCCTCAGCAGTTATCATTAGGGGTGCGCGATAATATCGAATATCGGTATATTGTGGTATTGAACCGGCAATACAATAATCGCGATATAAATATATTATATTGGTATAGTACGATATTGACGTAATTTTGATAAAAAGTTGCAATGAAACTTTGTTATTTTAATAAATTAATATTAGCGATGTTTCACCATTTAAAATAGTTTCCGATTGATAATGACCGATTGAATTCCATACCTGTACCTTCGGTGATCTGCTTCAGTAACATTTATATTTTGTTTCCCTGGGAAGTTGCAGATTGGGTATCGGAAGTTACATTATTGTAAATCCTTTTGAAGCTTTAGCTTCTCTATCTCAACAAATAAGCACCTTTCAGACATTGATGACTGACATTTACCTCGAGCAACAAGTGTTTCAAGCATGGCTGAGTACGGCCTGCCGACAAATTCGAAAGCGCGGTCAGCGATATGGATTCATTTTGATTTAAGAAAGAGTAAAACGAACGGGAAGATTGATGAGGCAATTGCTGTGTGCAGAGTATGTGACGCTCATGTGAAGTTTTCTGGTGGAACCACAAATCTAATGTACCATATGAACAAGCACCATCGTGGGAAAATTGGTCATTACAAGACGGACAATAGAGCATCGATGTCTGCTGATGGGAGTTCATCATGTGATGATAATTCTGATCTTTCTAAAGCTAATGTGTCATCGCCAACCCAGAGAATCTTACCAGGGTTCCTTGGCACAAAATACCCCTCCCATTCTTCATGTGCTTTACTGATAACTGACAAGGTGTGCAGATTCATCATTAAAGGACTTGCGTCCATACCATATAGTGGATTCGCCAGAGTTTAGAGACCTTTTACATAAACTTCACCCTCGATACAATGTTCCAGGTAGGAAGCAGTTTGCAGAGGTGATCATTCCGTTCTTAAATCAATATATTGCAATAATATTGCAATATTTCACTTAATATTGTAATATATCGCAATATGATTTTCAATTCAATACCCGCCCCTAGTTATCATTCCATATTTTTTGCACTTTGTTTCTCTTATCCTCTACAGTTCTCTTGCAAGATTCCCTCCTCCCACCCTGCTCTGATGTCCAGTGTACTCGAGGTCAAAGGCAAATGAATATGGTATTCTGTATATTGGCCGTGACTAAGGAGTCAGACTGGGATAAAGTTCTTTTCATTTCTGGCTTTCCAGTGCTAAATGGAGGGAATAATTAGCTTGAACTAGGGACAGAGTCCTGGAAAAGGAAAGCAATGCAATAGTAGCATATAAGTATTACAGAATTAAAATTAGTCCCACCCACCCACCCCCCCCAAAAAAAACCAACCCATTTTAATAGCAGTAATACACTGCCTGCAACTAGTGCATTGCTGAATTTACCAGTTTGGAGGAAGGCAGATTGCCTCAACAAATCTGGTATAGAAAACTAACATACTTACCCTTACAGTAGGAGTGTTCACTACTGTAAGCTTGTATAAGGTTATGTCACATGCTGTGTTGTTACTATAGGGCCCAACAACAAAAAAATGCCTTTGCTCTAATGTGCCCACGATTGAAGGTACAAAAAGAAGGTAGCTAGTCCGCCAGAATGCAGCTCTCGGAACATTTTTGTGATTCAAAAAGGCCCAGGATGAAGCAACAGCCAAGATTTAATGGGCTTTAATTCTCACAAAAGAAAGGTATAAAAAAAGGTCCCTCTCTGGGAGGGACTGATAAACACTCTTGATAGTGAAGACAATCCACCTGGAAGTGGTGCAGGGCAGGGGAAAAAAATTCCCAAGCACCCATCCTTGGGACGAAAGAGTTGCAAGGGTTACTCATACCTGTCCTCATTATACCCAACACGGTACACTTCTTCACTACACTGCTTGCACTTTTACTAAAAAACCACAGGTATCCAACGCAAGATTGATACTAAAATGGGTCAAAGCCATGATAATGGTACATACATGCCATATTCCCAAACGGTGTTGGGGGTTTTTTGAGACTCAAAAGTGTTTTGGGGTCCCATTGGGGGGGGGGGGGTCAGTGCGCGTGACCAAGGGAGGGGTCAGTGCGTGTTACCAAGGAAAAAACATCATCCAAATGAGAACAAGCTATCTTTTCAAATCAGCCTATAGCAAATGACTGGAAATTCAAATCTGAATAAAAGAAAATACAATGTTTTCTCTGAAGCATTTAACTTACTTACAAACAAAAAAATGGTAGCCTTAGCATTGTCAAATAATATCACCTGCATAGGTCTGTAAAATGATCTGCTACTGAAAATGGCAGATTGTGCTCAGCAGCGAAATTGCTGAAAAGTACTTCAGCTCTAGTTAGATTGTCTGTCGATGGCTGTTTAAACAAGCTATTTAATTTGGGTATTAAGCTCTGCATTTTTGCCGTGTCACGATGCTGGGTGGTGTTGCTGTGTCGATGAATGTTAAATGTTCCCCCTTGATGCTGTGCTTCACGAAGTCAAACTCCGTCAACCAGGAGTTTTGGAATTTTGCTTTGCTGGGCTTTGCCCGCTTCAGAGATGGCTCCATATTTCCTGAATCGCTACTACGTTTCGACATCTTTCCTTCGAAAATGAATCACACTTGTACACTTTTCCATTTTATATATGGAGTAAAAATCTGACTTCAAAGAAATGTTGCCGCTGATCACAAACTTTAAAAAAGGTGACGTCAACATTCTCAAAGAAACGGTGCCACTGATCACAAACTTTAATAAACATGGCTTCAACATTCTCATTCAATCCAATCAGTTGGTTTTTAAGACGCATCTCTTTGATGTACTTAACTTTAACTTGGGTTGTTCCACTTAATGTACTTTACCTATGCAAATTAGCCTAATGGGCTCTCCCGCAGCAGTGCTCAAAAGGATTTGACATGACACACCACCCTAGCTATTGTGAGCCAATTAAGTAAATCTCTGAAAGGTGGCTGTTTATCTCTGACCGCCTTACCTTTTTAATTTTTGGGGTGGAAATTTTTTGTTGTTGCTAAGGTTGCTGAAAATCATGTTTTTCGAAACACGATCGTGTCAGGGGGTTTGGGAGTCCAAAATCGTGTTTTACGCGTGACACGTCGTGTTATGGCAAGTATGATAGTATGTTCTAATAGATGGCTCCATAGATAAACATCTTTTAGTGAAAACCCCATGTTGATATAACCATCCATTCTGGAGAAGTAACGAGAATACGATATTCAAAATTACTATTATGACATCCACACGGAATGTCAGAGCAGTACCATTTTTATTTTGGACCAACTAGACCTTGGGATGAACGTGTGTGTAAAGTTTCATGGCAATGTTCCAAGTAGTTTTGGAGTAGCGATAACAAACTTGGGCTAAGGGACAGACAGACAATGAAGAACACACCATCCCATAAGATCTTCTAGTCTATCACCAGTAGAACTGTAGTATTTGCTACCCCCTTGGCAGTTTTGTACCCCCCCCTTGCGATTTTAAAACCGAAAAACATCAATGATATAAAAAAATGTAAAAAAAAAACAAACTTGGGTCATTTCATTCATTAATGTATAATTTATAACCTGTTCGTCAACAGGGGGTGCCTAATACTGTGTTTCAAATCAAACGAAAGTTTTCAGTGTAAACAAGCAGCCTGCTCAGTGTCCTTTTCTGATTCCTGGAAAAGTCCATATCCATTGAAGGGGAGGTTCCTTGGACAACCTATACACAGAAGGTAAAAACTGTCATCTGCATCCAATATATGCAATGTCAAGTTGTAATATTTCTTAAACAAGTTTGAACAATATAAAAAGGCCAAGAACTTTTATGTACATGGGTTCAAGGTGATGCAACTCACAACGTTACGGAAATTTAAAGAATTATTCAGAGTTTATAGAAGATGAACCACATCTCTCCTGTTGTCTGAAAAAAAAAAACTTGCCCATGCAAATATGGCGACCGTGTTAGATACCTCCTGGCAACGATCTGGTTGTAAATTATACACTGATGAATGAAATTACAATGTTGTGTGCATTTTTTATATCCTCCTTGATGCTTTTGTTTTTTAAAATTGGTGTGTGGGGGGGGGGGGGTACAAACTGGGGGGTGGGTGGGGTAGGAGAATACTATCAAAATTGAACCTTTGTTTCTATAAAGGTCAGTTTGCTGTCAGTAGCTTTCTTTTAGCACCCAATTCCTTACTGTTGTGAACTGAATTGTAATATTAATTACAGCAGTGGAATTGAGTTTGTTTGCTTCTACAGATGTATAAAGAGATGTCAGCGTCTTCTTTGTTTCAGATTTACACATTTATGCTATTAAGTGTTCTCAATAAATTTATCACACTTTTTTAAAAATGATAAATCCATAAAATTAAGTACCCACATGTATTATTTAACCAAACCGCAAAATTTGATACCCACAAATTTAAAGTGATTCACAGCGTATCTATATCTATACATATATATAGCAAAAATTGTTGAACAATTTTGATTACAGCAATTTTGGGGGCAACTGCAGTAATTTATTTGGCAACAAAAAAAAAAAAATATCAGGGCAACCAGATTTTCAAAGCTGTTTGCCAAGGGACAACCAAACATGTTCAAATTTTTCTACCCCTGAATTATCATATAGGCTGCTTTTGCATGTATAATTATTTCACTTATAGAACCCTGCCAAACTCAACAAATGTTGGGTCCATATATGAAGTCTTTTTTCTTTTCTTGCCTACCAGCTTTTACTGATACTGCATATGGCTGCCTGCTGTTTTTCTTCATGTCAAAGTGTATAGTGGAGACAATGTCTGGCCTAATAGGGGCCCGGAACACTGCTGGAAGGGTGATGTTAGCTCCCGAGGGCTCCCCTTTCTCTGTGTAAACGCTGATTAAAGGTCTTGCAGCCTGCAATGAACAAATTGTACATGCAATTAGTATTGATCAGAATTTTCACAAATAGTGAATCTAGCAATATCAGCAACATTAAACTTTAATGAATAACAAATGCCTAATACTTCATCAAATCAAGTGATAATATTTTAGCGAATATGGATCCCTCGCTAAATTTGCTAAAATGTTGTGCTCCCTAAAACTGTACAAGTTACAGTAATGGAGGATTTTGTATCTACACCTTAACTGTTGATGACACACAGTCATCTTTCAGTACCTCCCATATTGAATCTTCAAAACCTTGAAATGACAAAGCACTCAAGAAAAATGACATGTTTCAATTTTTCAAGTTTTTATAAACTGCTTTTTTAAAAATAATTTTGGTGTCTTAATTTTAATACAAACAACCAAAATGAGATCACCAAAATTCTTGAAAATCCAAGCATAGTAAAACAGGACAGCTGTGTTTTTATTTGCTTGTGGGGTAGGGGTGAAACGATTCATCAATATATCGATACTTTTGCCATATCGATACATGTATCGATACAAGAGGTGAAGAATTGATACAAAATGATCCTTACCCTATATAAGTTACTTTAATCTTCAGCAGTCATGAATAATTATCAGTCATTTACCTTTTTATTCTTTAAACTGATAATTGATATTGTATCATATCGTAGGCTGTGTATCGTAAATCGTATTGATACGTGGCACAGGTGTATCGTTTCACCCCTTTGTGGGGATGCAAAAACAAAATAAACAAATGTTCTTTATAATATAAATGAGCTACTCGAGAGACTTTCATGTATCCATCAGCTCACTACCTGTTCTATTCTCATGCATACCTATTTACATAACTGTAGCATCACTTGCACAACATATTATCCAAGCTTCATCTGAAGGCTTATTCAGATCCTCTTTGCCCTTTTGTGAAATGTCAAGTCTATCGTTCAAGGATGTTTCCTTTCTATATATAAACCACTCTGATGTATAGCACATGTAATTTTCAAGATGAAAATCCGTAATACAATCTGTAATTATCCAAATAAAAATTAACATTTTATAAATGCCTTGGGGTAACCTCTAGGCCCTATACAAGAAAACAGAAAATTCACTTTGAAATGGTCATCAAGCATCTATGTGCGATAATGTCTTGTTACTACCAAATAAGCTTATCAATGTTTGTTGTTTTGGTGGGGGCTGTCATTTCCTATGTGCTTTGATGACTTGATGTGTGTGTGTGCACATCATATTTTCCACTCTGACTGACTTTAATGTCAGAGTCACGTACCTTGATATAGCAATGAATCCCCCTCTTTGTGATGCTATAATGCATGGCCATTCTTGGGTGTACCCAGTTCTGAACTTCTGAAGGGCTTTTTTTTGCCCCCATTTGACCCCTCATACTCCACTCTGCACCATCGCCGCGAAGTAATTGGTTTTAAAAAGTTTGCACAGAATCTTCACACCCGTATCCACCATTTTTGCTTCAGCACAAACATTGGAAAATGATGAAGAGACAAGATAGTTGATTGGTTAACATACTTTGAAGCAACCAATCTGATGCAACATTAAGAATGTGGCTAGTGTACCAGACTAGTTCATGGTATGTTTGATTTAATGGCTCTTTTTGAGTGTTCTCAATGATCAAGCGCCATCATTTCAAATGGCACAGAAAATCTGAACTTTAGCATAGTTTATAATGATCAAACATGCCATCATATATATCATGGACTGTGCTTACGGCAGGAGCAATATGCAGACAACATTAGTCAAATTCTGTGTAAACAAGTTCTACTGGCCAAAAAGTATTTCCAGAAATTCAAGATAAGACTATTCCCTTTTTTTTTTTCATTGCAGAGTGTTGAAACCATCCATAATATCGTTGAGCAAACAAGATTTTCAAATTAGCCACTGTGGCAGTCATATTGGATGCAAGATCTGCACCATTTTCATTTAGGACAAACTTAACACAATTAGACAACTTTTGGTGAAAAACTTTCAGGAGAATTAGTGACACTTTCAACATGTTCACTGTCACGGCCATATCTGAGGTCAGCTTGGCACTATTTTCATTCAGGACCAACTACAGACCAGCCAACATTAGCAAGACCTTCTCAGCAAGGCAGTCAAAAATTTTCTGTAAGTTAGGCCACTTTTCAGCAAGGTGTAATGAAACATCATGTACTGCTATTGTCAATGTAGAAGCATACTGACACTTATGCAGTGAAGGCAAACATTATATTCAAGTAAAAAAAATTTGTAAAATACACTTTGACCTTAATTACCTCCAGTACAGTTCAGAAACCGCAGTTCCAAACCCAATGGAGCTCAAAGGCTTCTTGCTAGATCTCTCAACTTGACATAATCTTTTATGTTTGTTTTGGGCTTATTTTTGGCAACAGCAATCATCTCTCCTGCCAGAAGACATACTAAAATCAACACATGTCCAATAAACACTATTACTGCCTTTCCTGCTTTTTCCTCCAATAATCTGAATATTCCTTTTTATGCTTCTATGCAAATTGTTTGAACTTCTTAAAAGGCTTATTGTCCCTTTCATCCTCAAAGTGTTTTTGTTCGTTCGATGCCATTTCTACACAATGTTATAAGCACCAGATTGATCATGTAGGCATTTTGTATAAAAAATATGGGCAGGTTATGTGTCAGAGGTACTATTGTACAAGTTGGACTGGTTCCCTGACCAACTCCACTACTAAATCTAATATGAAATTCACATCTGTATCAAACACAGTCAAGCCACTTTCCAGATTCGACCGCAACAATCATATTTTCTAAATTTTCGCTATTATTCCATTAGTCTGTAATTTAAGCATCATTGCTGCAAAACTTGTGGTCAACTCTTAAGGGTTGGCAGGTCTGCAACTAGATACCCTAATTATTCTGGTGAAAATTTCATGTTGATACGACTTTCTTTTTAGGAGTACCACCAATAACAAGGTTTTCAAGATGGCTGCATTCGTGACCACATTCGCAACTTCAAGGTCAATCCTACGGATCATACCTTGAATGAATGTTGATGGCTGCAATTCGGAATACACTATTTACGAAACAAGGATTGATAGATAAGTTACGAATGATCAAACTATTTTTTCATTAGTAACCCCTTGGTTAATCCTTGTCATTCCAATCATAGAAATAGCCGAGGCGATTGAATACTTCAGACTGAGTTTCTTTTTTCTGTGGAGAAGTTCCAGCGAACAAAATGTATGATTTTTCTCTAAATCATTTATACCAATGGAGGGAGTACATTCTTTTTCCAATACTTGGTACTTTCATTGTGACATCATAGCATGACATTCAGTCTGGTTTACACCGAATTGCACCTCTTGTTTGTCTTATCTAAAAATGTCCACATACTGTAAAACTGATTTTGTCGCATTTATTTCCCGGGGCAGTTATACCATTATCTTGCAAGGAATACTGATGGACTAGTAAAGTAACTGAATAATCCCTAAAGGTTTATGTATCTGAAATAGTTATTACAACATGCCTACATAATCTGTACAACTTGTCCTTTACCAGGGTTGACATCTTACATTGTGTGACTACAATACTATAGAATATTGTGACCTCTAACTTTACCTGTTCCCATTTATATTTTCCCTAGCTCCACATATGCTTACATCATTGAAAATGTACATACATTGACTACTACAGTGTAAGTTACCAAAATATGGATCAATGATTGTTTGTGTTTTGTGGGGTTTAACACCATTTTTCAGCACATGATACATGGCAGCCAGTACATCTGGTGGAGGAAGAACCACCTAACCACGGGAAGCTATTGGCAAGCTTTCTCACATACACACATTGATCAAGCCGAGATGCGAGTGGTCTGTAAAGGCTAGCACCTTAGACCACTCCACCAGCTGTGGCACCATAGATTAAGAGCTATTGGTAACGCACAATTCAGTGTAGGTGGGCGGGGGATGGTACTGTGAAGAAATGGTTAAAAATTATGGTAATAACGTAGTCCCATTTCTTTCAATTAAGTATCCTGCAACATTTAGTAGTGCATGTGTGAAAGAATAACTTGTAAACAAAAAAATTCCATAAATTTTTGTCCACAGACTTTGATGCAGTGTACAGCAATATGGAGTCTGTATGCAGTTTAAAAGAAATTTCACAGATACTTATGAATTTTGTATAAAACTTGGGAGAAATTGAACACTAGCCATTTTTCTGCACATACGGTTTGAAAATAAAATGGATTTTTGTCGGTCCTGAACAACCTTGACAGAAGTTCCTAAAAAAAGGTAGAGATCTGTACTGGCTATAAGCAGCATTTTATGATGAAGACAACAACACAATGGTACAAGTATTTTGGTAATAATAATAATGGCACAATTTTCAGTCCCAAACATTATGATCCCCAACATGAACAGTCTGGAATATTTTCATCTCTCTATTACCCCTTTCATGTTCTTCTTTCTAAATTTGTAAAGCATTATTGATTTGTCTTTTTTCTCATCCAACACATTTTAAAGTTTACAAAGATCCCCTTCTCAAACAATTTTCAGTCATATAAAATCCGGGAGTCACATCGATAAAGCCTGTTTCACTCAACATCTGCTGCGATTTTTTTAAAGTTTAGACTGGTCCACTAACAAATTCTGTGTATTAATATAATGAATCTGTGAGACAAGTTTTCAAATTGAAGCAACCCATCTGTTTTCTTGGAAATGTGTCATATACAGCTGCTATAAATAGAAAATTAGGAAAGTACATGGAGGTCTATAAATGTACTCTTACACTATTCTTATGCAGTAATCTTTTTTTAGATTATTCTCAGATTTATATGGTGTAGGATTAAAGAGATAATAAAAATGACAACTTTTTATTGCTTTATTTTCATTTTTTTTTTATGTACCAATAAAGCGTAATCCATATAAAAGTGTGAAAGACGTAATTAGGTGAAAAAAAGCAGAATGATTATGCCAAAAGCGTACTGGTTGGCAGATATGTGAATAGTCTAGTAGTAACACGACTTCACATCTCTGTGCTCATAGGTTTCAGTCCAGGCTCCAGAAATAGGGTGGTGACCCATCCATGATCTGTTAATATCTGCTGTTGCCATAGTTTCTTTCCACTGAAATGACCACACTATGATAACCTATGTGCTGTCGACGGTACTTGATATATGCAGAAAACAATTACCAGGCCCAACCCACCTGGATCCATATAAATCATTATTTTGCACATCATTACATGTAATTACCATAAAGTGACATATAAACATAAATAACTAGTTTCTGTTTCATTTGTTGCACATCACCTTTACCGTTAGTAGGTCAATATTTGAATTGGTGCCCATGCTGACCACCAGCCATATTAAGCCACCTCGTTATATCCTGCTTTCTAAAGCACCCCATGTCTTTGCAAATAACTACACTGTACAATAATAAAAAAAATAATTTATGCGATGTTCAAATGTCAGATACAAAACAATATCAATAATTACATATCACAAATACCGAAAAATGTCACTAAATTACCACTAATATGTATACAATTGTACAAATTAAGCATCAACTCCTTCCCTACACGTGGCCTATTCGATGGTAGCCAAGGAATGCCAAAGTCGGTTAAAGTTGGAGTTCATTTCTTTAACAAAACAAAGAAAAATATACTAATGTTGATGAAAATGATTACGCAGCTTAGTTTTGTTTAAGACACTTATCTCGTCTTTACTGACTACGGCATTCCTCTGCTCCCATCGCATTTTAACCAACTGAAATGTATGTCAACGGAACTTGAAAAGACATCCACTTGCTCGTCAGAATTTGATTCCGTTAGGATAAAAACATCAGAAGAAGTATAGTCCAACTAAAGCAATTAGATTTTAATTTGTGGACATACATTTCAGTTGGTTGAAATGCGATGCAAGCCAAGGAATGCTCAAGTCGGTTAAAGTTGGAGTTAATTTCTTTAACCAAACGAAGAAAAAATATAGTAATGTTGATAAAAGCGATTATGCCGCTTCATTTCATTTAATATCGTCCAACCTCCTGATTTTGTGACTGTCCTTCAATCATGTGCCATGTTTCTAGTGACCTAATCCATTTGTTCCGAGATAATGAAGTCATCAACTGTGTCACCAGCGTTCTTCAAGAGTGACAGCAAGTATTTAATAAGTACAATCAGACAAAATGAGATTTAAACAGGTAATTTCATGTACTTTTAAAAAAATCAGAATGAAAATCTCCATTTTCACTAATGCCTTATTTGTGTACAACATTTTGGCCTTGAATTTTGTATTATATGCTAAAGATAGATCTGCTGATCACATGTTGGCTTTATTTATATATCTTAAACAGGAAAACCCACTGTGGGAATTTATACAACGGCAAAGCCAATGTAAATATTTTGTTTTAACGAGGGGTGAAATGATACACCTGTGCCGCGTATCGATACGATTCATGATACAAAGCCTACGATACAATACATTATCAATTTTAAGTTTAAAGAATAAAAAGGCAAACGACAAATAATTATTCATGACTGCTGAAGATTAAAGTAGCTTATAAAGGGTAAGTATCATTTTGTATCGATTCTTCACATCTTGTATCGATATGTGTATCGATATGGCAAAAGTATTGATGCATCAATATATTGATGAATCGTTTCACCACTAGTATTCATCATATGGGGTTCTTATACAACATAAGAAAAATGTACACTGGAAATGTATATTCGCTATGGACTTTTTCGTTTCAGTATTATTTCATAATAAACATATATTCTACATCAAAGGACATTTAATCTATTATAATAAAATGTGTATCCATTCACCATTGTCTATTTTAAAATTTCTCTCTCCCTCTGTCTCTCTCTATTGATTCATGTATTTATATGGTAAAGAACAAGCAAGCGGTAATGCAAGTGCACAAACTGCATATAGAATGAACAGAATTGTTTAAATATTTTTTTTATTTTTTTTCAAAAAAGCAGAGACACTCAACTGATAATATCCATAACTTTAACTGGCACATTCCGGTCATATACCACGTGACTTTTTAGTCAGTGTCATGAACCATAGACACACTTCCAGAAATAAGTAAACTTACACAAACTCGGTTTGGTTTTATGGGTTTAACACCATTTTTCAGTACATGATAGGCTATACATGGCGGCCAGTATATCAGGTGGAGGAAGAACCCGGGAAAATCCCGGGAAGAACCACCAACCCACAGGAAGCTACTGGCAATCTTTCTCACATAACCACACTGGCCGAGCCCAAGACTCGAACTTACGCGGACAGAGGTGATATGGCAGTGATTACTAAAGGCGAGCGCCATAGACCACTCTGCCACCCGGGGCCCCACACATGCTCGGAAAATTGGCAATTCTGAACTGTACATGAATGCCAAAAAATGTTAAAAAAAGGTTTAAATGAAGTAGATACAGCTGAACACTTTCTATGCTTATTTTAATAGATTCTCACAATATTTTATAACTAACGCGTTAAAATTCACGTTAAGG